>JARBWK010000013.1:39057884-39568752 GCA_030556195.1 Anolis apletophallus
AAATGTCCATAATCTTCCATATGGTCTTGTACTGCTGCATAAAAGGCAACTTTGGGATGCTTCCTTCTCAAACTCTACTCATAATCACAAGCCCTTTACTGGCCTCCAAATTCCTGGGAAGCCATTCTTGCCCTGGCCAATTTCCAGGTCTCGCATACTTCTCCCCTATTCCAGCTGATGGGACTTTGACCCGGCTTTGGACTCTTCAGGCCATCTCGCCCATCAGTCTCACTCCCGAAGGAGATCTAGGACGCGCGGAAAACAGGGACTCTCCCGCCCGGCTTTGGTTCCTCACTCGAAGGAGATCTAGGACGCCACCCGAGGCTCCATCCATCCAGGAATGATAGGTAAAAATCTCCACTTCTGAGCCTGCCACATTGACTCTCTCTGGTCCCTCTCATCCAACCTCTGGGACAACCGTTCATCGTCTGCACCACTGCTTCACTTTGACAGTTTAACACGCCAAATTTTGACGGTGATTCCGGATCTGGGGTCTCATACCTTCTCCTTGCTGTAGGTCCACCTTACCATCCCTGGCACGCTCCTCGGATCCCACTGGATCCTCCAGACGAGCGCCCTGGCACTCCACCGCTCCTGGTCTTCCAAGCAGCCTCTCGGTGTTCCACCGCCTGATCACTCCCAAACGACCACCTCGACGCCCACCGCTGGACAGTGTTCCTGCGCTCTTCCATCTGCCAAGCCCTTCTCTTTCTTCGCCTGGCTGGCCACCATCTCGTCCACCTGGGCTTGCCAGAGCTGCTCCCTCACGGAGCCTCCTCTCTTGGGCCATCAATTCCTCGGGATACATCTGGACTCCCACCTGATCTAGAGTAGTCCACTCTCACCCTGGTTCTTCGGATCTCTTCATTCTCATCCAAACCCAGCTGTCCAGATACTTCTCCTCGTTCCACGCCAACTCGCCATTGCTGGGATAGCTGGTCAGGGGCTTTAGCTTCTGTAACGACTCTTCAAACACGGTAGGGATCACGCAGAGAAGTCAGCTTGGTCCAACACGATTTTATTGAAGGTACGGCACCGTGAAGCTAAAGCACCGCTCGCCACCCAAACACACCTAATACCCCTGTAGCCCCTCCCTTCCCATGCAATGTCCAGATGGGGTTTCATCAGCCTTCCATGAATCAGCAATCCCAGTAGTCCATAGGGCATGAACCCAGGTCACAGAGTCAGCGCCATGAGTCTCACATGTCCAATGTCCAAGCCTGGAGGAGTACTCACTTCCTCCCAGGCACCTGGAAGTTACCTTCACTCCCAGTCTGACTCAGCAGTCTCATGAAAAGTAGGACAAAGGTCGCGCCAGAATTAAGGCAAAGGTCGCTGCTGCCTCATGGCAGGTTGGGAACCTGGTCTTCCCCAAAGCTCAGGTTTCCCAATCCTGACACTAACATTACTGTTTAAATTGTTTAAATTGTTTATGGCTGCCCAGGCAGTCGATCATGATCGACTAGTCGATCCCGGGACTGAAGGAGGTCGATCCCAGCTGGATGGGGCTTCTCAAAGGGGGGCGGAGCCAGGTCGTGCCAAGCCCCACCCCTCCCCCAGCTTCAGCACTCCCAGCAGCTTCTCCAGCCTTGAGGAGGGTAGGGCCAAGCCAGCCTTGTGCTAGCTATATGCCACCACTGGCTTGGCATTGCCATCCTCAAGCCTGGAGAAGCTGCTGGGAGTGCCGGAGCCAGAAGGGGCGGAGCCAGGGCTGTGCCAAGCCCCACCCCCACCCCTCCCCTCTCCAGCCTTGGAGGAGGTAGGTAGATCTTTCTGACTTGGTTTTATTATAAGTAGTTCGCGGCTGAAAAGCGGCACCCTGGTTAGAGGTTTTAGGTATCTAGCTGCGTGTTTTATTGTAAATCGGCCAGAGCCACCTGGGATGGGCGATTAATAAGTCTCAAAAAATAAATAAAATAAAAATAAATATTGTTTCATATTGTTTTCAACTGATTTTACCTATATGTCACGCTGAGATCCTACCATGTAGAGCTGCGATAAACATTTTGAGAAATAAATAAATATATGGAGTGGGGGGCGGTTTGTGGTCCTTCAGGTATAGTTGACTGCAACTCCCATCAATTCTCACTATTTCCATGGTGAGTAAGCCTGACAAAATGCAAGCCACGTTTATCCCCGCCATACATGCATCATTTGCAAAGGAGAAAGGAAGTGAATGAAAGGAAGCATTTGAACTGTGTTCAAGTTTTTTCGGTTCCCCTTCTTACTCTGGCAGGGTGTTGTGATCTTGGGAGCTTCAAAGCCCGGAGGGATGGGCGGCGCGGTGGCAACAGCAAACCAGCAATGTTCTTTGAAGCACTGTGCTGCAAAACCGTGGGAGCTGTGGTTTTTTCACTACCTTTTTGTCTCCCTAGGAAGAAACAAAAGATGCGGTTAGCTGCTTCCAATACATCCACAATTTTCAGTTATCACAATGACCCAGATGTGTCAGAAAACCCACTTCTCCAGTTAGTTGAATATCCCACCAACTCTTAAATACACTTCAATCTACTCATGACCCTTTCACACTCAAAACCTCACAACCTGATAGTAAGAGTGCTACTACATTTAGGAAGGAAGCTATACCCAAGAAACAGAACGCATTATTTTCATGCAGAAGATCTTAGTTTCAGTCAGGTCTGGATGAAGGTAAAAAATAGTAGTAAGCCAAACCTTTTTTTGGCGGCCCCTGGGTCTTCAGTGTAGTGATAATGGGCGCATGCGTGCGTGCGCCGGAGCACATGTACGCAAACAGCCAGTTTCACGCATGCGCTATTGGGACCGAGTGCTTCTGGTGGAGCAAGTAGCGAAATGCACTCCCAAGAGGATGAAAAGGATGGGGGAACGTTTTGCAGCCGGGACGGAGCCTCCCGCCTCTGGCTGCAAAATGTTCCCTGGCTTGTCCTTTTCATCCTCTTGGGTGCGTTAACTCCCTCCACCAGAAGCGCTCATCCCAGCGCATGCGCAAAACTTTCACGCATGCACCATCAGGTCGGAGAGCTTCTGGTGGAGGGAGTTGCTAAACACACTCCCAAGAGGATGAAAAGGACAAGCCAGGAACATTTTGCAGCCGGGGCGGAGCCTCCGGCCTGCACACCACCCGCCCGCAGCAATGGCGCAGCATGATGCGCCGAACCTGGCAGCCGCGGCCAGATGCACCCTTGGCCACATGGCACCATGAAGCGGCTCCTTACTTTGCCTGCCCCTGGTTTCAGTTCCCACCACGCTCAGATCTCCAAGCTCCACTGTGATGTCTAGTTCATTTTCCTCCTCTGCTCTCTTCATTGTCTCTATCCAATGTCCTCCTCCCCTGGGAGCGAGGGCTCTTGGGAAATGGAGTCCCACCCAAAAGGGCCGCGCACGCTACTCGATCAAAAGGAGGCAGGCCTTGGACTACAATTCCCGGCCGCGCACGGGGAAGCGAGAGGAAGCGGGAGGAGCCAAAAGGGGTAGCAACACGTTGCTCAACCACACAGCAGAGTGTGGGGTTTAGCACGTAGGATGGGGAGGAGGAGAAAGAAGTATGTGCGTGTGTGTACTGGTCCAGCCTCGTCTCCTGCTGCCACCTGTCCCATCAATACGTCAATACGGGACAGGAGCTGAAAATAAGGGACACGAAATTTGGGGCCAAAATACGGACATCTCTTACAATACAGGACAGTTGGCAACCCTACCCATATTCAAACTGCTGACCTGATGTTCAGCAGTTCTGCCAGCACAAGGATTTAACCCATTGTGCTACCCGGGGCAATGAAGTGCTTGATGAAAGTTATAGACTTTATGGTGCTCACATGCCATATGAATTAGGTCTCTCTCTCTCTCTCTCTCTCTCTCTCTCTCTCCCTCTCTCCCCCTCTCTCTCTCTCTCTCTCTGTGTGTGTGTGTGTGTGTGTGTGTGTGGGCAATGGCCTTCTTGTAGGAAGCCAGGAATAATGTTCTCCTTGAAAGTCTCATTAAGTGGCATCTCATGACCCCTGCATATGACAGCGAGATCCAATTCAGATTAGAGTAAAACTTAATGCATGCATCTGAAAAGGCGGGGGAGGAAGCATCCAGATAAACATTAACAGCCTGACAGAATCTCAATGGACAAATTGATCAGGCAGTTAAATTTCTTCGGCTGCAGGGATGTGGAATGGAGATTAGAGCAATAATGCTCCCCAGCATCTATCACAAGTCACAACAGATAGAGTTGTTCCTTCGGATTTAGTGGCATTCTGCAGGTCAAAGCACTGAAGAGGGTTTTCGGGTCAGCATTTGTTTGTGAGTTCTGATAATGTTATTCATAGACACTTGACTTATGTAGGTCCTCCTGCACCTGCAAGAGTGCGAGCAATGTGCACTCCATGCTGCAGAGCCGAGTGCCGGTCACCGCTTTCTTCCGCCTTGCTCCACAGCCACCAGATCTCCCTTCCTTATTAAATTGTCAGCCTTTGATGTCAAAGACCTCTTGCGTGAAGAGTGAGATTTTTGCTTTCTGACCATATGCTGCACAGAGCCAAACTTAAAGGTGTGTTAAGCAGAAGACGGAAAAGAGGATGCTTAAGAGTCTTTTTTTAATGTGCGGAGAGTGCCCTCAGCTTTCACAGTGGGGGGAATGGGATGGGTAGATCAGTCTATTGCATTGACACTCCATGCCAGATTTATATGTAGTCACTATCGTGCCATCACCACTCAAGGAGGGAGCTTTGAAATGGTTGAACAGAAGCTTGCCGAGCTTTAGGTGCTCTTACTGCCTATTATGTGCTTGGCCGACTTACCGGCCGAGCGGGTTGTGGGGCGGGGTCACCCTCGCTGCCATTTTGCGGAGAGATGCGGGGGGGCTTCTCCTCCCCAGAAGCCCCTGGGGTGGTGGGAAGTTTTCCCGCCACCAAATGCCAGCTGGCCAATGAGGGAGCTGGCCCCGCCCCGCCCCCTCTTTTCACCAGCTGGCCTGCACTTCCGTCTGGGCAGTCTATTTAAGGCCACCCAGGGCTGCCCAGGCTACACGTGTGGGCCAGCTCTGTTTTTCCTCCCACCCTCCCTACTTATTGCATTGCTTGTTGGTGTCCATTTTGTTCATTCTTCATGTCATTGCTGCATTGTTCATGGTCATGCGTTATTATGTTCTTTGTCACAACTCCGTGTTTGGCGTGTGGCATGGCCCCTGGATCATGCTGGCTTATTGCCCCTTGGTTGTAAGGGGGATGACGCCCAGGCTCCCTGGGGTGCCGGGTTTCCGTGGACAGGCATTGAGCCGCTCGCACCCCAGGCTTGCATACGCCTTTGGACATTCGTGGGGGCTGTTTGACCCTGATCCAGGGCCCATGCGTGGCCGCCAACCCTTTGTTCCTGTTTTCAATAAACGAGTTGTGGCCATTTTCATCCAACCACTTGAGTCTGTGTTATTGTCCTTGGCGCAAGGTGTGTCACCCTTGCGCACGCAACAAAGAAAAGCAGATGATTCCTAACCCATCTGAAACACAGACATGTGCTTTTCATCTTAAGAACAGACAAGTTTCTCGAGCTCTGGGAAGGAATCCCACTGGAGCATTGCAGCACACCAAAACACCTTGGAGTTACTCTGGACCGTGCTCTGGCTTATAAAAAGCACTGCTTGAATATCAAGCAAAAAGTGGATGCTAGAAATAATATCATATGAAAGCTGACTGGCACAACCTGGGGATCACAACCAGACACAGTGAAGACATCTGCCCTTGTGCATTGCTACTCTGTTGCTGAATATGCATGCCCAATGTGGAATACCTCCCACCATGTTAAAATAGTAGATGTGGCTCTTAATGAGACATGCAGCACTATCACAGGATGTCTACACCATTTGAGAAAATATACTGTTTAGCCAGTATGCACCACCTGACATCCAACAGGAAGTAGCAGCCAGTAATGAAAGGGCCAGGGCATTGACATCTCCAGCCTATCCCCTGTTCAGATATCAGCCAGCAAGCAAACACCTTAAATCAAGAAATGGCTTTCTAAGACCCACAAGGTTACTTGAAGGAACACCTCAGCAAGCGAGAGCCCAAAAGTGGCAGGCTAAAACCCAGAACTTCAATCAGTGGCTGATACCAGATGAGACTCCCCCCCCCGGCACACAGAAGACTTGGTGGCCTGGAAGGTGCTGAACAGACTGTGCTCTGGCACCATCAGATGCAGAGCTAACCTTAAGAAATGGGGCTATAAAATAGAGTCCATGACATGCGAGTGTGGAAAAAAGCAAACCACAGACAGGGCTGGATTTTACTGTTACGCAAACTACGCGCCTGCGGGGGCGCCACATATTCAGGGGCCCATTGGCCGCCAAACGCTCCTTCTCAATCTCCGGCCCCGTGGAAGGCGGCCCGCCTGCACTGCACCAAATGTGGCATGAGCAGGCCACAGCCACCCGCAGCGGCTCCACGAGGCCAGAGACCAAGGAGGAGTGCCCGGCCACCTCGGCAGCTGGCCGCCAAACCCTATTCCTCAATCTTCAGCCTTGTGGAGGGTGTGCATGCGTGCTGTGTGCGCATGAACAGAACCAGCAGACTCCACGCATGTGCACTCTCCACAAGGCCGGAGAGCGAGGGGTGCCAAAATAATGTTTGCTTACTATTTTAAGTTACCTTAGTCCGGCCCTGACCACAGACCACCTATTACAATGCAACCTGAGCCCTGCTTCCAGAGGCACTCCAAGTGGCCAGCTACTGGTCAAAGGAAATTTAGTATAATATCAAGTTATTAACTTTATTTGTTTTTCTATACATTATAACTGTATTCTCAATTTGCTTCTGACACGATAAATAGATAACCCAGTGTTTCCCAACCTTTTTTGAGCCGGGGCACACTTTTAACATTAAAAAAAACCTGGGGGCACACCACCAACCAAAATGGCACAAAATGACACTTTAACACAGTAAAGAACGGCTGGGGGATGGTGGCCTGCTGGGAGCAGCTGCTGGGAGTGCGAAGCCGGGGGAGCCCAGGCCGCGCCACGCCCGCCCCCAGTTTCAGCTCTCCCAGCAGCTTCTCCAGCCTTGAGGGGGCAGTGCCAAGCCAGCGGTGGCAGAGCCAGCACAATGCTGGCTTGGCACTGTCCCCTCAAGGCTGGAGAAGCTGTGGGAGAGTAAAAGCTGGGGGGAGGGGGCGGAGCCAGGTCGCACCATGCCCCTCCCCCTCCCCCGGCTTCCACTCTCCCACAGCTTCTCCAGCCTTGAGGGGGCAATGCCAAGCCAGCGGTGGCAGAGCCAGCACAATGCTGGCTTGGCTCTGTCCCCTCAAGGCTGGAGAAGCTGTGGGAGAGCAGAAGCCGGGGAGGGGGCGGAGCCAGGCCGCGCCATGCCCTGCCCCCTCCCCCCGGCTTCCTCCTCCGTGCGGCTTCAGCGAGTGAGGGGCGAGAGTCATGGCGGGAGTCATGGCGGATTGGAGGCTGGCTGGGGAAATGGCCGAAGGAGGCAGCACCCCGGCCCCTTCTTTTTCTTCGCTGCCGCCCGGCCCTTCCTCCTCCTCCCCCAAGCAGCAGGAGTTCAGCAGGAGGAGGGGGGAAGGAAGTGGGGCAGAGAGCTTTTCTCGCAGCACAGCAAGAGGTCCGTTACGGCACACTACTGTGCCGCGTCACAGCGGTTGGGAAACACTGAGATAACCAACAAGCCTGTTCTATCATCTTCCTCCATTCCTCTTCAATCTGCAATGTTTTTTTTTTAAAAAAAAATCCACATATGCACATAATATTTGAATATTCATTACTGAATATATGTGATGATATTCTGCTCTTTGCTATTTGTTTTAGTACTGCAAAACCTCTACCTCTTCCGTGCAGTTCGGAATGCAAGTTATCTCGGAAATGCTCCCTTCTCCAAATTTTGCAGGCTGAATATGCTCACTTTGAACTACGAATAGGGCGCAGGGGAGCATAAAGCTCAAACTTCTCTGTAGGAGAGCATTCAAACCAAGCAAGTTCCTGCCTGCAGCCTACTATAATCCAGAAAAGCTTCCCTGTTTGCTCCCATCTTAACTTCCAAGCAGAAGAACGACTCACTAACAACCTCCCCGCTTCGTAATCCATATCAAGGCAGAAACCATCCAATTCTCTTTCCCCAGAATGTCCAATTTAGCCACAGCGCTCCTTCTTTGCAGACACTACCTCATGAATAACTGAGAAGGATTTATGGACATAGGGCACCAGGGAGAGGCGTGGTGGAGGCTGAGGCGTGCATAGTTTACAAGGAGAAACAAGGAGAAACGGTCTCGGCCGCAGCAACGCCGCCTCATTAGGCCTTTGAAAGAGCTTCAAAGAATCACGGCCATTGGAGAGCCTGTTTGTCCGTTTGGGGCTCATCTGGCAAAGGGGCGTCCTTAATAAAAATAATGGTTGCAAAGCATAGGCCTCTACATCTGGAAGAGAGCATATTTGCCTGCAGAGCCCACTATGTAAACACCCAGTTCAGATCCAGTCTAGTAATAGTATGGGAGTCCTTTCAAGCCAGACTACTTGGGTTTGGAAAAGTCTCCTCTACGACGTAATGCTGGGATTGGAGTGTGGAGACAACTTTGGAAGGTCAAAAGGCCATTTTTCATTCATCACAGACTTGCTATGGGCCACAACAACTTCTCCCAGTGAAATCAGAAGTGAAATCAATAGGTCATGCCCGTTTTTTTGTTTTTTTAATGCCAGTAGATAGTTATTTTTACTACATCTCTTTGGGTCTTCTAGAGCAGGGCTGTCCAACTGGCGGCCCGGGGGCCGTATAAGGCCCCACAGCCCCTTCCCTGCGGCCCCCTAAGCTTTTTAATAAAAAATAAAAAATAAAAATAAATTAAATAATAATATTTTAAAAAATTACCCACTTCCGGGTTTCGGAGCAAGTATCGCGAGACTACGGAAGCCACACGGGATTTCACTCTCAACGCGAGATCACGCCTGTGTTGAGAGCGAAATCCCGTGTGGCTTCCGTAGTCTCGCAATACTCCTGTTGCCGAAATCTCGGCTACTTAATCCCTGCGGCCCACGCAGACGCGATTTGGACCTTCTCGGCTGCTGCCTCGGTCGGTCGTCGCCTCTGCTCGTGGTCCGGCTACTCCTGGATCCTGCGCGTTTGGGAAGGTAGGCTAACCTTTATGTTATTATGTATGTAATTGTGTATGGATGCCCCTTATGTATTCCCTCCCTGCATTTCCCCTTAGTAAAAGATTATATTTGATTGTATGGATGCCCCTTATGAATTCCCACCCTGCATTTCCCCTTAGTAAAAGATTATATTTGATTGTATGGATGCCTCTTATGAATTGTAAGTAAATTGGAGCCGGGGGAGGGGCGGGGAGGGGGGGGGGCGGAGCCGGGGCGGGGGCAGACCCTTCGGCCCCCCAGGTCATCAGTGACCGGAATTCAGGCCCCTGGGCCGGTAGAAGTTGGTCAGCCCTGTTCTAGAGCTACAGCCCCCCTCATCATGAGAGACGACTTCCAGTCCACATGGAATAAAACAGTAGCAGCAAAGATCGCAACGCTAGGTTTCTCCCAAGGACAATTGCTAAGCATGAGATGGGACCAAACCAAGGATCTCATTAAGCAACGGATCCTGGACATAGAGCGCCAATCCGACCTAGCCTGTTCCCCAGCCTTCATTGTTAGAGAAGCCACCAGATACCTCACTGCCCCCATGGCATACCTAACAGACCCGGAGGTGCCCAAACACCGAAGGGCTTTTACCCTGGCAAGATGCCATGCCCTCCCATCGACTGTATTGGAGGGGAGGTATCGGAAGACCCCCTCAAGCAGAGACTATGCCCCTGTGGGTCTGGTCATGTGGAAACAACTGAGCACGTGCTTCTTCAATGCATGTTCTACAGAGATCTTAGATCCAATCTCATTGGACCATGGCCTTTAAAATACCCGGGGCGCAGTGAAAAATATTATTCCACCCTCCTGCTTTCGGACTCTAACACTGCAATAACTTACAGTGTTGCTAAGTTCTGTGCTGCTGCTCTTAATATCAGACGGAGGATGATTGACACCGCAAGGCAACAATATCCTGTCTTTAAAAAAATATTTTAATACTGATTTGTAATCTAATTTTAAATAACTGTTTACTGGGGAGTTGTCCTTCTCTTCTTAGGGCGCTTGTGCCCGCTTTGTGCTGGTCAGTGACCGTAATAAAGTTTTGTTGTTGTTGTTGTAGTTCTCCCATTTGAAAAAAAAAAGATTGGAGGGCAAAGCCTCCAGATATGGGTTGGAGTAAGTTTTTTGGGCTGTATGGCCATGGTGCAGAAGCATTCTCTCCTGACGTTTCACCCACATCTATGGCAGGCATCCTCAGAGGTTGTGAAGTCTGTTGGAAACTAGGAAAATAGGGTTTATATGTCTACGGAATGTCCAGGGCGGGAGAAAGAACTCTTGTCTGATGGAGGTAGGTGTGAATGTTTCAATTGGCCACCTTGATTATTTATTTATTTATTTATTTATTATTTCAATTTGTATACCATCCTTCCCAGTAGGCTCAGGGTGGTTTACAGCATATAAAAGCAGTACATTATAAAATACCAATAAAACTATAAGAGTAAGGTAGAAAGAACAGTAAAACATATAGCAACAGCTGGTATTTGTAGCTAAAAGGTTGAAAGCTTGCAACAGAAGAGAGTTGTTTACAGGCCTTCCGAAAGGCAGGTAACTCTCTAATTGGCAAACTTCGGCTGCTAATGAGTTCCACATATTCGGCGCCACCACCGAAAAGGCTCTTTGCCTGGTGGATGACAAATGGTAATGCCAAAGGGAGGGAACTTCTAGCAGGTTTTGGTCCTCCGACCAAAGTGATCTCTGGGGAACATATGGGAGAAGAGGGGCCCTCAAGTACACCAGCCCCAGACCATACAAGGCCTTAAAAGTCAAAACCAGCACTTTGAAGGCAATCCAGTACTCGATTGGAAGCCAGTGCAATTGCTGCAGAATCGGGGTGATGTGTCTTCGATTCGACATTCCCGCCAGGAGTCGAGCTGCAGCATTTTGCACTCGCTTAAGTTTCCAGATTACCACCAAAGGAAGGATCTAAAGAGTTTAAATGTTGAAGTTATAATAAGGTTTTTTTCTGTTGATTTGGAGCAGGCCAAGAGTAAGGGCTGCCGCTGCCACCATCCCATCGCGGGCTGTGGGGTCTGCGTCAGCAGACAGCTCGTCGCTCTGGAGAACGATCGGAGGAGTGGCAGCTTTGGAGTACCTGCCATCCCATGTCAGGGCGATCAGCTGGGGAACGGCTGGGGGCGAGAGCGGGCGGAGGCCTGCAGCCTCCGATCGTCTGCTGTTCTGCTCTGCTTTGCTCTGTTGCAGCGGCAGCTGGGTCCGCTTTGTCATCCTCTGGGCTGGGTCCATTGGGCCATTCCATCTTGGGATCCTTCCTCTCTTGAGGATGTCAGCCTCTATCTTGGTTCGCACCTTGTCTTCTTAAATTTCATTTTATATTATTTTAGTGGTATTTATTATTATTTTATAATTTTATTTTAATAATATAATAAATAATATAATATAATGTTATATTATATTATAATTTCAATATATTATAGTGTGTATATATATATTCTATAATATTCATGATATTAATACTAATAATATATGAATATTTCTTGATATATTAATATGTTAATATTAATGATGTGTAATATATAGTAAATATCGTTAATAAATAAATAAATAAATAATGTAGTTCCGCCCTTAGGTGCGGCCCTCCATAATATTTTTGGCTCTCGTGTGGCTCCTTGGAAAAAATAATTGCCCACCCCTGATCTGGAGGGCATGAGCCAATAAGATTCATATTACAAGTAAACGAAATCCCAGCTAAAGATAGCAAGTTTAGCCCTTCCCTCCCTAATCACACTCACAACAAAGATAATCCTCAAGTGAATAAATGCACACAATGGCATCACCAATGAAGATCACAGATTGGAGTGACATTGGGGTACATCAAAAGGAGCATCAATGCTGCGAAATGCATCCTGCTCCCAGGAGGACAGGAAAGGATATGTGGTGATACTACATGCCAATGCCTGGGGAAAACCAAGTCCTTTTAGGATTGCTGAACATCAAACATGTTTAAAAGGGGGCATCAAAACTATTCTGGCAGCAAAATATTTGGTGTTCAAGACAGTGCTCAAATCTTAACATGATGTTTTGATGCCCTCTAGTGTTAAGCTAAGGAGTGAAATGCCATGCGAAGTGGAAACCACAAGAATGTGAAAGAATCTATCAATCTCAAGGGTTTTTTTAGAAAACCACTCCTGCTGAACAGCATTCTGACATTATCATTTGGCCCTAGTTTTGTGAAGAAGCGAGTCCTTCTCCTACCATGGAGTCTTTGTTGCTTTCTTGAGCTGGGACTGCTGCCCTGGGTGCCATGTTGGTTCCAGTCTCTGGAGAAGCTGGGCAGTGGCATGGGAGTGCTATGCGCTTGCTGCAACTCTGGAGGAAGGGAGAAAGGACATTCTCAAAGACTCGTGCAAGTTAGATTCACCTCTTTGCTCCGCATTTAAACTGAATCATACATATGAGGCAGGGGGCACAAAAGGACATAACATGGAAGGACAGTCATGGAGAAATTAGACACGATCTTGAAGTATCGAGATTTATTAAATTCTCAAGTTAGAATTGCCCGTGCCATCGTATTTTCAATTTCTATGAAAGGTTGGGAAAGCTGAGTAGGGAAAGAAAGCCAATAGGAAGAAAATCAACTGACTGAGATATCCTGAGGTCCCTTCCAGACAGGTCCTATATCACACAGTCTGATCCCAGGTTTTCCGCTTTAAGGTGGATTATATGAGTCCGCACTGCCAGATAATCTGGGATAAACAGAAAACCTGGGATCAGGTCCTGGGATATAGGGCCTGTCTGAAAGGGCCGTGAGTTACTATGCCTATTCTCCATTCATTTAAGTTACAGTAGAGCAGGAGTAGGGAACCTACGGCTCGTGAGCCAGATGTGGCTCTTTTCATGATTGCATCTGCCTCTCCAGAGCAGCCCGGGCCTCGGTTTCCCAGCATGCAGCAGGAAACCTTTCCTTCTGTCCATCCTTTTCCCTCCATCTCCCTTCCTTCTTTCCTCCATTCTCCCTCCCTCTTCCTTCCTTCCTCTTGTATTCTTTTTCCCGAAGTCTTCCTTTCCTTCTCCTTCCTTTCTTTTCACTTCCCTCTCTCTCCCCCCTCTCTTTTCTTCTTTTCCCTTCATTATTTTACTTTTTCCTCACCCCCTTTCCTTTCTTTTCCCCACCCTTTCCTTTCCTCCCTTCCCATTGCCTTCTTTCTTTTCTCCTCCTTGTCTCTTTCCTGCTTTTCTTTTCTCCCTTTTCCCTTTTCTTTTCTTTCTTCCTCTCCCCCTCCCTCCTTTATTTCCTCTGTCTGTCTTTCTTTCTTTCTTTCCCCCTTCCTTCCTTCCATCTTCTCTTTCTTCCCAGAGTCCTGAGCATGCCTTTTGCAGAGCCACGTCTGAAGTGTCCCGTCATTCTGCCGAGGAAGTCCTTTTCTCATAGTATGTACCGTATTTTTCGCACCATAAGGCGCACCTGATGATAAGACGCACCTAGATTTTAGAGGAGGAAATTTGGGAAACAAAAAAATTGGGGGCTGGCTACTATTTGAGACACTAATATGGAGGGCGGGAGGCGCTGGAGCAGAGGGGGCGGCGATATACTCACGCTATATTCGCGGCCCCCCCGGCGGCTCCCGGCTGCGCCCGCGCATGCCCAGACTCCCGCCGCCGTGTCGCCGCAGCCAGCCGGCGGCGCGGAGGAACGAGGGCGGAAGAGGGGACGCACGGGGCGGGCTCGCCGCTCACGGACCCGGAGGAGGGGGAGGCCACGAGGGCGGCCCCCATGGCGACGCAGGCAGCAGCAGCAGCAGCGACTTCCTCCTCGCCAGAGGCGCATCTTCGTGGCGTCACTCCGTCGCGCTCTGCTGCCGAGGAGGAAGGGGAGGAAGGCCTCGCCGGCCGCGCGCTCTAAGGACGGCCGGAAGAGAGGCCCGAGGAAGGGAGGGAAGGAGGAAGAGTTGCAGCGACACGGCGGCGGGAGTCTGGGCATGCGCAGGCGCAGCCGGGAGCCGCCGGGAGCCACCGGGAGCCGCCGGGAGCCGCCGGGGGGGGGGCCGCGAATATAGCGTGAGTATATCGCCGCCGCCCCTCTGCTCCAGCGCCTCCCCCCCCTCCCTGCCTGCATCTTCACTCCATAAGACGCAGCTGATTTTTCTTCCTACTTTGGGAGGAAAAAAAACTGCGTCTTATGGTGCGAAAAATACGGTATGTATATACTCACATTTAATTGAATTCAGTCTTAAAATATATTGTATCTATTATATGGCTCTCACTGAAATAAATTTCCGAATATTTTGCTTTCATGGCTCTCTGAGTCAAAAAGGTTCCTGACCCCTGCAGTAGAGTCCCGCTTATCCAACATAAACGGGCCGGCAGAACGTTAGATAATAAGGAGGGATTAAGGAAAAGCCTATTAAACATCAAATAATAATAATATTTTACAAATTAAGCACCAAAACATCATGTTTTACAACAAATTGACAGAAAAAGCAGTTCAATACATGGTAACGTTATGTATTAATTACTAATTTTACTAATTTAGCACCAAAACAAACAAGGGTTCTTTCTTTCCCCCACCCTGGACATTATTCCGAGCGGAAGGCAGACTGCATTGGATAATACAGAGCGTTGGATGAGCGAAGGTTGGATAAGCAAGACTCTACTGTATACTGTATCATGCCCATTCATGTGTCTTTTTAGTAGTCCATAGCATTTGTAGTTTATGGCGTGGTAACTCACAACATAACAGAGAGAGAATGAATTCTTTTTGTATGAGCAGCTGGAATGTCAACACAGAGACCCATGGAAGTGATTCATTCTAATGGACCTTTTGTGTGCATTTCCAACCTTTCTAAGAGCCAGAGTGCGTCTCCCCCTAATTGGCTGCAGAGGCAGGAGGCCTGACCGGAATGCAAAGAGAGGAGCGTGGGGACCGTAGTTGCGAAGGAAGACCCTGCGGACAGCGGGTGATGGCGGGGTGCCCTCCTGAGCTGCCAGCCTTGTTTCCCAGCAACCCAGCCCCTGCCGTGTTTCGACGAGGCAGGCGCCTCACTCTGCATCACTCCCGGCAATTAGCAGCTTCGGCAAGCAAATTAGGTTTTCTATTAAATTCCACAAAAGTCATGGTATTCAATTTGTACCTGAACTTTGGAAGTAATTCAATTACATCCCCCTGTGAACCTTTGCCTCCCTGGTGCGATGGAAATAGCATTTTGCTATTTGGAGGGGAGGCACATGGAAACTGAGCCATAGTGGTTCCCTCTCTTCCCGACTCTGCTCAGCTTACTGTTTCTGAACACATAGCTGAACCACATAATCCATTTGTTCCTAATCAAGGGAGGCCTCGCCAATGTTATTTTTTCTCTGACAGCTCCATGACAAACTTTATCAGGCAAGACTATTTATTATTTATTTATTTAAAACGTTTGTACCCCGACCTTCTCACATCTATCGAGGGACTCAGACCGGTATAACAGCAAAAATTCAATGCTATACCATTTAAAACAACTACAACAACATATTAAAATACATAAAAACCCAGCATAAAGCCACATCGCCATTAAAACAATTCCACTCAATCTGTAAACATGGTCATACATTCAGACAATAGCCAATCTCAGCCTATTCTGGGAAGGCTTGGTTCCACATTCAGGTCTTCACCAGCCTCCTAAAGGACAACAGAGAGGGGGCAGATCTAGCATCACTTGGGAGAGAGTTCCACAGCCGAGGGGCCACCACAGAGAAGGCCCTGTCGCTCGAGAGCAGGGCCTCTCCAGAGGATCTTGATGTTCTTGATGGTTCATAGGGGAGAATCCGTTCGGACAGGTAAACTGGGCCAGAACCAACACTTTGAATTGTGCCCGGAAGCTAATTGGCAGCCAGTGGAGCTGGCGCAGCAAGGGAGTTGTATGCTTCTTATACCCCGCTCCTGTTAGTAACCTGGCTAACGTTGGACTAACTGCAGCTTCCGAACAGTCTTCAGAGGTAACCCCACGTAGAGAGCGTTGCAGTAGTCTATTCGGGATGTAACCAGAGCGTGGACCACCGTGGCCAAGTTAGACTTCCCAAGGACGCAATATTAGCTGAGTAGAAGGAATGTGTCAGGATTGGGAGACCTGAGCTTAGGAGAAGTTCAGGCTGCCATCCTGCCATGAAATTGCACCGACCTTTGTCCCAGTTATTTGATGACCTTGGCTCCAGCTGCATAGAGCCGGTGCTGAGTCAAGTGGGAGTGACGTAACTTCCAGATGTGTGTGTGGCTCTGGAGGGAAGTGAGGTAACTCCTCCGAGCCTGGACATTGGACAATTGGACTCATAACGCTGACTCATGGGGCCATGAGGTCACATCCCTTTGGACTATGGGATATGCTGAATCACCGGACATGGTGCAACCCTGCTTGGACATTGCATGGGCAATGGGAGGGGCTCGGAGGAGAAAAGGTGTGTTTGGGTGGCGGGACGGTGCTTTTGCTTCACATGTGTCGTACCTACAATAAAATCGTGTTGGACCGTGCTACAACCTACGCATGATCCTTATCGAGTATTGAAGAGTCGTTACAGAATGTTTTGCGGCTTCTATTGCCGCCCTTAAGTAAAGGCATAGCCGTGTTCAGTTTGACTCGCTAGGATCTTTCCGCCACATGCTCTCTAGCCACCTCTTTGTTCGCTTCAACTCCGCCAACTCCTCGTTGAACCAAGGAGCTGGTTTAGCTCGGCGACTCAAGAGGGGGCATTCCGGAGCGATCATGTCTATTGCCCTGATCAATTCCTCATTCCAGAGAGAGACCAGAGCATCGACAGTATCACCTACTGAGGAGACGGGAAATTCCCCAAGAGCCGTCAGGAACCCTTCTGGATCCATAAGTCTCCTGGGGCGGACCATCTTAATAGGTCCACCACCCCTGCGGAGGTTAGGGGGAGCGGAAAGTCTAAACCTGATCAAGACTGTTCCCCTTCTTGCTGCCTGCACACTTGAATTAGGTCCAACTACCAAATTTCTTACTCCTGTGTAGCTATTACGGTTAGAGGACGTCTGCTAGGGGGAAAGGATGTCAGCTTTACTTTCAGAAACTTATTCAGGCTACATATCATTTTCAATTCCTTATTGAAGCTGTAGAGCAGTGTTTCTCAACCTTCCTAATGCTGCGACCCCTCATGTTGCAGTGACCCCCAAACATAAAATTATTTTTGTTGCTCTTTCATAACTGTCATTGTGCTACTGTTATGAATCGTCATGTAAATATCTGATATGCAGGATGCATTTTCATTCACTGGACCAAATTTGGCACTAATACCTGATACACCCAAATTTGAATTCTGGTGGGGTTGCGGTACTGATTTTGTCATCTGGGAGTTGTAGTTGCTGGGATTTATAGTTCACCTACAATCAAAGAGAATTCTGAACTCCACCAATAATGGAATTGAACCAATCTTGGCACACAGAACTCCCATGACCAACAGAAAATACTGGAAAGTTTTGGTGGACATTGGCCTTGAGTTTTGGAGTTGTAGTTCACCCCATCCAGAGAGCACTGTGGACCCAAGCAATGATGGATCTGTACTAAACTTGGCACGAATATGCAATATGCCTAAATGTGACCACTGGTGGAGTTTGGGGAAAATAGACTTGACATTTGGGAGTTGTAGTTGCTGGGATTTATAGTTCACCTACAATCAAAGAGAATTCTGAACACCACCAATGATAGAATTGGGCCCAACTTCCCACACAGAACCTCCATGACCAACAGAAAATTTCCTGAAAGTTTTGGTGGGCATTGGCATTGGGTTTTGGAGTTGTAGTTCACCCCCATCCAGAGAGCACTGTGGACTCAAACAATGATGGATCTGGACCAAACTTGGCACAAATATTCAATATGCCTAAATGTGACCACTGGTGGAGTTTGGGGAAAATAGACTTGACATTTGGGAGTTGTAGTTGCTGGGATTTATAGTTCACCTACAATCAAAGAGAATCCTGAACCCCACCAATGACAGAATTGGACCAAACTTCCCACACAGAACCTCCATGACCAACAGAAAATTTCCTGAAAGCTTTGGTGGGCATTGGCGTTGAGTTTTGGAGTTGTAGTTCACCCCCATCCAGAGAGCACTGTGGACTCAAGCAATGATGGATCTGGACCATACTTGGCACGAATATTCAATATGCCTAAATGTGACCACTGGTGGAGTTTGGGGAAAATAGACTTGACATTTGAGAGTTGTAGTTGCTGGGATTTATAGTTCACTTACAATCTAAGAGAATTCTGAACACCACCAATGATAGAATTGGGCCAAACTTCCCACACAGAACCTCCATGACCAACAGAAAACACAGAAAATACTGGGGTTTTTTATGGTCTTTGGTGACCCCTCTGACATCCCCTTGTCACCCCCCGTCAGGGGTCCCGACCCCCCAGGGTGAAAAACATCTTACCTTTCTTACTGTATTTGTCCCAGGGTCCCTGGATTATGAGATTTGGGGTCAAGAGAGCCGCCGTCTTCCAGGGCTCTTTTTGAGCTCTTCCCCTGACATTGGTGTTATTCACCCCCAGGTTTGGGACACAAAGTGCTGCGAAGCTCTGGTCAGCAGCTTGTGTTGTCTCCATAGTAGGCAGGCTGGAGCTGGAAAGGGGAGGTGGCAGCGAAGTGCCATAGAAGGCCTTTGGGTCCTTTGCTGGAAGATCCACATACAGGGCTCCATATAAGCTGCTGTTCCTGCTGTCAGGCACCAAAGGGATTGTTTGGCTGTGAGAAGCTTGGCTCTGCCTGTCAAAGGATACTGCTGGCAGGGGAAAGGGAAAGTCAAGCGTGAAAAGGATGTTGAGGGGAGATATCACCTTTTCCCTCCAACACTACCTTGAGAATCACCTCTCAAGATCTAATTTATATGTGATGCTCCATAAATGAAGTATTGCTGAGTTGTTGCCAGGATTGTCATACCATTAGAAAGTGTGAGACAACTGACTCAAGTGATGAATGCTAAGAGGGAAACAGTATCAGCCGGCCAAACATCCCTCCCGAGTCCTCTAGCCATTTCTTTCTATTGGAGGATAATTTTGTTCTGCACCCCTTAAACCAGAGTCAGCTCATGGTGTCCGTGTCAATTGGATGAAGAATAAATTCCAGTATTTAGGCCGGTGGTTCTCAACCTCTGGGTCCCCAGGTGTTTTGGCCTACAACTCCCAGAAATCCCAGCCAACTTACCAGCTGTTAGGATTTCTGAGAGTTGAAGGCCAAAATATCTGGGGACCCACAGGTTGAGAATCACTGATTTAGGCCAAACCCTAAAAGAGCTGTCCAAAGTTCTGAACCTGTTTTGATGATAGGGTTGTGTGAGGTCTCCCTTTATATACACTTTAAACTATGGCAGGGAGTTTTCTTATTCCACCCTTACCACCAATTTATATGAAGACTTCTTTTATTTCCACTTGCTGCCACCATATAATGTAATAAGTATTCACACAGATCAGCTTTCCCACTGACCTTCCGATTACTGCGTCAGGGAAGGGACCCAAACTCCTACTGACACTATTTATTAGCTTTCGCTGCCACCACTCACTATACTTGGCTATCCACTGGGAAGAATTTGTTTTCGCGGCTTTTGTGTGAAGTTACTATGCGGGGAGATATCTTTGTTAAAGAACTGCAAAGTTTATTCAAACAATGTTCTAAGCGTTGAGGTTTCACAGTTCAAAGATTAGGTGGTTACAGTATCTTCTAAGAGGCACGTATCTTAAGGTTACAATACACTAATTATAGAGATACAATTTGATACTATATAGCTGTACTCCCAGAACCAATAACTCAGCAGTCTTTACTCTAACTGCTTGTCCTTTAAACCCAACTGCTTTCCTAGCAGTTCAAACACAGCTTTTCTTCTACTCTCTCACAGAGTAGAGTCAGGGTCCTTTTTAAAACTGGCTGACAGCTGGCTAAAATGGACTCTCAAACTCTCCACACCCTCTCTCCTTCGACGTTCAGTGCCAACTGCCAAAGTTTGAATTCGAAGCTTCTAAGGCCAGTTGCAGGCTCCGCCTCCTGTTTCCATGGTAACAGAAACCCCTTGGAGGTTCGGCACGCTAATATCTCTGTTAACTATTTAGGGTTTGCTAAGTTTTTACCCCTTCAACATACATACATACACATAAATATCAACCATATTTAAAACCTGTAATAAAGAAATATGACTTCACCACAGGTTGCCACTTGGAAAGCCTGTTTCAAGTTCAGACTAAAATGAGCATGGATTAGCTGTGAATCTGATCTGCTGTCTTCAGAAGAGACACAGTAAGATCGTCTGTTTTGTGAAATGGGGTCTGAGGCAGGAGCAATCCACTTTGTCCATTGCATCAGACAGCAAAATGTCTGGACAGTGTTCCACACAACTACCATGATTTTGGAAAGGCCATTTACTTTATACACTTGGATGTATTTACACTATAACATTATAGGAGTTTTACGCCATTTTAACTACAATCACTCCCTCTTGTGGAATCCTGGGATTTGTTTTTATTGTTATGCCTTCAAGCCAATTTCTAATTTATGGAGATCCCTAATACCAGGAATGTGGCACAGCTGGCTGGGTGTCCGCTGCATAAGATGTCTACTGACCAGAAGGTCATGAGTTCGAGGCCTGCCTGGGTCGGGGTGAGCACTCAACCAATTGTGTAGCTCGTTGTCAACCTTTGCAATCCGAAAGACAGTTGCATCTGTCAAGTAGGAAATTTAGGTACCACTTGAGTGGGGAGGCTAATTTAACTGATTTACGAGGCCATAAAAATATCCAGGAAATACACACAAAAGGAGTGAAGGAATGTGACAGCTCCTCCTGGTGTCCAGAAAAGCTGGAATGTTAAATTGCCTCTGTGTCTGTCTTATATGTTGTATGTCAAATGGCATTGAATGTTTGCCTGTATATGTGCATTGTGATCCACCCTGAGTCCCCTGCGGGGTGAGAAGGGAGGAATATAAATGTTGTAAATAATAATAAATAATAATAATACTAGCTGTATAGTGTTTTGATTATTTCAGCTGTTTTAATGTATTTTCAGTGATTTTAACTAAACTGCAAGTTTAATTTTCCTACGTTGTTGATTTTCAATTGCTTTTTTAAAATGTTGTGAGATGTTTTGTGTCTTAATCAAGAGAGAAAAATTGGATGTAAATAAATAAATATGATGACGACGACAATAATAGCCAGTGTCACCACGATTCTAGTATCCCAAAGCTCTAGTCCAGGGGTGCCCACACTTTTTCAGCATGCGAGCTACTTATGATAAAACCAAGTCAGAAAGATCTACCTGAGAGAGAAGCAGGGCGGAGCTGGGGCATGGCCTGGCATGGCCTGGCTCCGCCCCCTCCCCGCTCTGGCTACAGCACTGCTACAGCTTCCCTAGGGTAGAGGAGGGTATGCCAAGCCAGTAGTGGCTAGCTATGCCACTACTGGCTTGGCATACCCTCCTCTACCCTGGGGAAGCTGTGGTCGCGCTGTAGCCGGGGAGGGGGGCGGGGCCTGGTGCGACATGGCTCCGCCCCCTCAGAAGTGCCCCATCCAGCTGGGATCGACCTCCTAAGGTCCTGGGATCGATCAGTCGATTGCGAGCCACCTAATGAGCACCCCTGCTCTAGTCAAACAATCAAACCGTGACACCACACTGGCTCTGGATACTTACTAGATTTGTGCAATTCCTGGCTGTCTTTGGGCTCGGTCCACAGAAGCTGGCTACTCAAGCTGCTGGTGGTGCTGTAATTCTTAGAACCTGATGTTGATTTCCAGGTGTTTGAAAGCCAAGGGGAATCACTGGAATCCACCCTACAGGCAAAGAAGAATAAATATGATTCTATGAGTAAAGGTGTAGTGATGGCAACAGGGAGGAAATGTGGAAATATGTCTAGATCTCTACTGAGCTGAGTGGGCAGGAAGAACCTATATGTAGAAGGCCATAGAGCAGATCATGATCTAAGGTAGAGGTGGCTTTCCCCACAGCAAGCCTACATGCCCCTGTAGGCGAAAATGATTATAGCCGGTGACATCTCTTCATCACTACATCACAGAGGTATGTATGTGGGAGAAACACAAGATTCTGGAGAGGGTTTTTTTTTGTTGCATATTTTCATATTTTGGGGAACTTTCTGCATAGCTTGGGGGCACTTTAGGGAACTTTCTGCATAGCTTGGGGGCTCAGTAAAGAGCCTTGGGGTCATCTTAGACCCACTGCTGTCGATGAAAGCCCAGGTCTCCACCGTCAGCAAAACCGCTTTCTTCCATCTGCGGCAAGCTAGGCGTCTGGCCCCCTACTTATCCAGAGACGACCTGGCAACCGGTGCTCCAAGCCACTGTCATCTCGAGACTGGACTACTGTAACGCCCTTTACATTGGGCTGCCCTTGTCAGTAATCTGGAAATTAAAGCTTGTCCAGAATGCCACTGACATCTCATTGGGACCCCAGTGAGATGTCACATAACACCTATCCTCCAGCAGCTCCACTGGCTTCCGGTCGAGCACCGGATCACCTTCAAGGTGATGGTGTTAACCTTCAAGGCCTTGCATGGTCTGGGGCCGCTGTATCTGAGGGACCGTCTCTTCCCCTACCAATCCCAGAGGTCACTTCCATCCGAACAAATGAATCTCCTGGAAGTGCCAACTTTTAAAGCAATTTGCCTCACATCAACCTGGCGCAGAGCCTTTTCTGTAGTAGCGCCGTCAATCTGAACACCCTTCCAAGTGATGTGCGCGCCTTGCATGACCTACTCTCTTTATGCAAGGCCTCCAAGACCCACCTTTTCCGGCTAGCCTTTGATCACTAAGCTGGAAAATCTTTATTGGTCTAGTTTAATATGTTGTTTTACTCCTGTGATGCTTTTATATGTTTGTAAGCCGCTCCGAGCCCTCGCCCCATCCAGTACAAGTCCAAATAATAAAATAAATAAATAAATAAATAAATGCCACTTTGAGTTTCTGTCTTAGGAGTAAAGCAGAAGGATGACGATGACAACAACAACAATACACATGTGCACAGAATAGAAAAATTATGGCTTGCTACTACAGATCGAACCCATCGTTATCCTAGGCCCTTAGAAACACCCCGATATTCAGAACTGAATCCCAGACACTTGGAACTTATTTATTTATTTATTTATTTTATTTACCGTATTTATACCCCGTCAACTTCTCAACCCCCGAAGGGGGAGTCAGGACGGCTTACAATTGGGACATCAAGAGGCTATCACACATGATACAATAATAAAATCATCAATAAAAACACATCAAAGTTAAAAACAATACATAATTGAAACCATACAAAGCCATCAATTAAAACCGTAAACCAGTCTCGTCAATGGTCTTGTCATTCCAGAATTCTCCCTTTACCGTGCTGCCTTACATCTGTCCAAATGCCTGATCCCAGAACCATGCCTTTAGTTTCTTCCGGAAAGCCAGGAGGGAGGTAACCGATCTTACCTCCGTCAGGAGTGTGTTCCATAGGCGGGGAGCCACAGTCGAGAAGGCCCTGTCTCTCGTCCCCGCCAGGCGCATTTTAGCTGTAGATGGGAGCAAGAGCAGGGCCTCCCCGGATGATCTTAGATTTCGGGATGGGACATAGGGGTGGATGCATTCGGACAAGTAAACTGGGCCAGAACCGTTTAGAGCTTTATAGATCAAAACCAGCACTTTGAATTGGGCTTGGAGATGGACCAGCAGCCAGTGGAGCTGACACAACAGGAGGGTGGTATGCTCCCTGTATGTCACCCCAGTTATTAATCTGGCTGCTGATCATTGTATTAGCTGAAGTTTCCAAACCATGTTCAAAGGCAGCCCCACGTAGAGCGTGTTGCAGTAATCTATTCGGGATGTAACCAGAGCATGGACTACCAACGCACTCCCTATTGATATTCGATCAGCTTCATCCCTCCTAACATTCAGAAAAAGAGTGAAATCCTGGCTTTGGGACCAAGCGTTTGCACCCTAGCACAACACGGCACTTTAGACTGGTCAGTTGGCAAATTGGTGGTTAAGATCTAAGACTTTTAAATAAGCATGGACTACCGTGGCTTATGTGCATTTCTGCAGTGTTTTTATGTACAGTACATGTAATCTGACCAAATAATACCCTCAGATCCGTGTCACATATTTTTTAGACAGAGTGTGGCAAGTTTTTGGTGTCAAGGACTTCAAATCGGAATCTGGGAGCTGCATTATGTCCATAAGATGCAGTACGTCTAGGCCCCAGGACCTAACACTATTAAATCCAGAATTTAAATTTCTTTCAGAGTGAGAAACGGACTGTGATATCAGGGAATGGTCTCTAACAGTTCTCTTGCAAGCTTGAACATTCATGTCCCAAATATGTCTTCATTTTCACACACCGGATTACTGAGCTACAGAATTTTATGGCTTGGTGTTGCAGTGCGAACCCACTCCTATTTTGCATTGGAAAGCAATAAAAAATAGCACCTGTTTTGAAATCATTGGAAACATATGGAGTACTTTGATGATTTTATACTAGTATCACATTCCAAAAATATGGCATAAGGGGGAAATGTTTTTCCTATAAATGGTGATGGATTGCCCTCCACACACCCATCCAGAGGTAAGTAAAATAAGCGCCCGCCTTAAGGTCCTAGGAAGCTACAACATACCTGTGTTTGATGATGGTGTCATCACTTGCATTCCTATATAAACCTGGAAGGAGTGAAATGAATATTTGCTTCTTAATTGTTCTTTTACATTTCAATTAGCACATACTAGTACCATGACAAAACCAGCAGCAAAACTGTAAAACATGCAGCAATGTCTTTTATTTTCTTTCCCTTCTGTCACACACTTCACTTCATTTGGGGGGGGAATTGAACGAGACCTCAGGGGAAGACCTGACAATCTAGATAGGATATGAGAGGATGTACTCCTTTATTTATTTATTTATTGTTCATTTTTATATACCACTCCTCCCTGCAGGCTCGGGGCAGTTTACATAAAACAACAGATTAAAATACAGATAAAACACTTTGTTATATAAAACACAAGGACATGGTCAGAGTTGTGCGGGGAACTTAGATTGAAGGCCTGCTTAAAAAGAGTTGTCTTGCAGGCCTTCCAGAATGGGGCTAACTCCGTGATAGCCCGAACGTCATCTGGTAACGCGTTCCACAGCGTTGGTGCCACCACGGAGAAGGCTCGTTGTCTTGTCACTGAGAGGCGACAGGAACGAACTGATGGAATCATCAGAAGGTTTTGTTCTTCTGAGCACAGAGATCTCGGGGGGACGTATGGGGTGAGGCGGTCCCTCAGGTACACTGGCCCTAGACCAGGGCTGTCCAACTGGCGGCCCTGGGGCCGGATCCGGCCCCCCAGCCTGTTGGACACGGCCCCTGCTATGCCCCCAGCCGCCATTTTTAATTTTTTTTTAAAAAATCTATTTTTTAAAAAAATGGCGGCCGGGGAGGCGGGGCAGGGAGGAGGAAGAGAGCTAGCTCCTCCTCCCTGCACCGCCCCTCCCGTCCCTCTCTCCGCGCCGCCCGATTGCATCGGGCGCCGGTGAGAGAGGACAAGGGGTGGTACAAGAAGGAGGAAGAGGGCTAGCTCCTCCTCCCTGCACCACCCTCTTCTTCCCTCTCTCGCCGGCGCCCGATGCCATGCAAGGGAGGGGGTCCCCGGCGGCACCCCTCCCTTGCAAAGCATCTCAGCAGCGGCTGAAGCCAGCACCGGTTTCTGCGGCTGCCGGGATGCTTTGCAAGGGAGGGGGTCCCCGCGCACCCCCCCCTTGCAAAGCATCGCAGCAGCGGCTGAAGCCAGCACCGGCTTCTGCGGCTGCCGGGATGCTTTGCAAGGGAGGGGTCACCCGCGGCACCTCTCTCCCTTCCAAGGCATCCTGGCAGCAGCTGAAGCCAGCGAAACCGCCAGCTTCATCTGTGGCTAGGATGCCTTGGAAGGGTGGGGGTGCCGCGTGGCTCCCTCCTCTCTCCCAAAGCTTCCCGGCAGCTGGAGGCGGGGCCGGGGCGTGGCCAGGGCGGGGCCAGGGGCGGGGCCCGGCCCCCAGGCCATCAGTGACCTGGAATCCGGCCCTTGGCAGGTTAGAAGTTGGACAGCACTGCCCTAGACCATACAAGGCCTTAAAGGTCAAAACCAGCACCTTGAAAACAATCTGGTACTCTATTGGCAGCCAGTGCAATTGCTGTAGGATTGGTGTGATGTGCTCTCTCACAGGTGCTCCCACCAGCAATCGAGAGGCATCATTTTGCACCAGCTTGAGTTTCCAGGTTGTCGACAAGGGAAGGCCAATGTAGAGGGCGTTACAGTAGTCTAACCTCGAGTTGACAGTCGCCAGGATCACTGTAGCGAGGTCATTCCTGGATAGGAAAGGAGCCAGTCGCCTAGCCTGTAGAAGATGGAAAAATGCTGTCCTGCTGACTGTGGAAATCTGAGTCTCCATCTATAGCAGTGGGTCTAATTGAACCCCCAGGCCTTTTACCAAAGACGATGGGCTTAGCCGCTCACCGTCCAGGGTAGGCAACCGGCACTCACCCATACCAGTATGACCCAGCTATAGGGTCTCCATCTCAGATGGATTCACCTTCAACCGGCTGGTGCGCAGCCATCCAGTCACGGCTTCAAGGCATTGATGGAAACAATCAGGTACAGTGTCCGGCCTGCCATCCATTCTCAGCACCAGCTGGGTGTCATCAGCGTACTGATGGCACTCCAGACCACAATTGTGAACCAGTCAGGCGAGCGGACGCATGTAGATGTTAAACAATAAAGGAGAAAGGATAGCTCCCTGAGGGATGCTGCAACTTAATGGGAGTCTCCCAGAGGCCCTCCCTCCCCTCTCCACTTGTTGGGTCTTGAAGAAAGGAGGCCACCCATTTAAGGGCAGTCCTCCTAACTCCTGTCACAGCTAAACGGTGGGTCAATAATGTGTGATCTACCATGTCAAAAGCTGCCGTGAGATCTAACAGCACCAGCAGAGCTGACCTGCCATGGTCCAACTGGCAGCGAAGTTGGTCTGTAATGGAGACCAATTAGGTAACCTGGACTTAATAGAACGCAGTAGTTACATGTTGTTGCAAGATATTATTCCCTTGTGTCTCGTAGCAACCACAAGGTATCTTCATAAGGGAAAATAAACGTTATATATAGATCCTATTAAATTTTAAAGGGAACAGTCTGCTTGGATGGGGGGATCATGATGGGAAAACCAATCAGAATAGGGCATGTTTCTCTACTGTCAACAGAATTGGAAGAGCCCACAAGGGCCATCCAGTCCAACCCCATTCTGCCATTCAGGAACACAGATGGCTAATAATAATAATAATAATAATAATAATAATACTTTTATATTCCACTCTATCTCCCTGAGGGGACTCTGCACTGGGAATGTGGTGCAGCTGGCTAAGTGTCAGCTGCATAAGATCTCTCTGACCAGGAGGTCATGAGTTCGAGGCCTGCCCGGGTCGAGGTGGGTGCTCGACCTTTAAGTGTAGCCTGCTGTCGACCTTTGCAGCCCGAAAGACATTTGCATCTGTCAAGTAGGAGATAAAGGTACCACATTAAGTGGGGAGGCAAATTTTGACTGAATTTTGAGGCCATTAAAGAACTCCAGGAACACTGAGGAATGCAGAAGGAACAACAAGGGATGCTGGGAACGCTAAGAGATGAGGAGTGCATCAGCTCCCCCTGGTGGCCAGAGTTTGCCTCTGTTCGTCTATATGTGTGTATGTGGAAACGGCAGGGATTGTCTACTAAGCATGTGTACCTGTAATCCGCTCTGAGTCCCCTTCGGGGTGAGAAGAGTGGAATATAAATAAAGTGTATTATTATTATTATGACATATACAGATAGGCTAACATTCAATGCCTTTAATACAGCGGAATAACAATGACACACAAAGACACAAAACAAAGGTAAAGGCTTCCTCTTTCATCTCTGGCTTCTGGAGGCGGTGCTCAACTCTGGCTATAGGAAGGTGCTCTTGTTCCATTTCCAAGTCGAGGATCCTGTTGTCCGTAGACACCTCCTAGTCATGTTGCCAACATGGCTGCATGAGTGCCTTTATTACCTTCCCACCAAAGCGGTACCCATTGATCTACTCACCTCTGAATGTTTTCCAACTACTAGGTTGGCAGGAACTAGGGCTAACAGCAGGAGTTCACCCCAACCCATGGTTTTGAACTACCAACCTAGTGGTCAGCAGATTCAATAGTACAACGGTTTAACCCGTTGCACCACCCCAGCTATAGCTTCTGCTTAAAATGCTCTGCCCATTGATCATTTGTGCATCCAAGTCTAAGGTAACACCATTGAATGTCACCCTTTTTATATCAGACTCTATACCTTGCTCACCTTCACCAAGGGCATACTGCCGCCGTGTGCTGTACTGCCTGGCTTCCTGCTGGCAAACATAAACAGCCAGCACCATCAGCATGATCCAGAGGGCTGAGCCCATGCTAGCAATGAAGACAGGCTGGCGCACCACTTCCAAGATGTAATTGCTGGCCAAGGAGTCTGAGGTCTTTGCCGTCTTCTTCACTGAAGACTCTGGATAGGAGCAAGACGACATGGCCATGAAGGCCTCACCTCAACAAAGCACTTTGAATATAATAAAATTTCCCATTCAGCAGGAGGAAGGAGCTTGGCTCAAAGGTAAAACATTGTGCAAAAACCCCAACATCATTATAGCATAGCTTAAAAATTCATTAGTCAATCAATCAATCAATCAACTTTATTTTTATACCCCGCCAACCATCTTCCCTTGGGGACTCGGAGCGGCTTACAAGGGACAAGCCCAAAGACAATTAAAACAGCAAAACAGATACAATTTAAAACATCAGTAAAAACAATAACAACATACTTAAACACTACGTAAAAACAGTATGGCTAAAAGGTAAGTTAGCTGAGGTACAACTTCAATGGTTGCAATACATTTTTCAGGAGCATCAGAAGGAGCAACGTGTCAGTAGATTGGGCAAAAATTCCTATCACAAAACATGTTGAGGTAGATCATGAGAACCAGAACAAAGTGCTATATTAAATGGGGACAGGCAAAATTCAAATGAGCTGCTTAATCCAAGGCACGCTAGAATATCCAGGTTTTCAGAGGACAAAGTAGGAGCCTGTCTGATCTCCCTGGGGAGGGAGTTCCAGAGCCGAGGGGCCACCACCGAGAAGGCTCTCTCCCTTGTTCCCACCAACTGCACCTCCGATGGTGGGGAGAGAGAGCAGTGCCTCCCCAGATGATCTCAAGGTGCGCACTGGTTCATAAGGGAGGAGGCGATCGCAAAGATAAGCTGGTCTCAAACCGTTTAGGGCTTTATAGGTGATAACCTGTACTTTGAATTGGGACCGGAAACTTATTGGGAGCCAGTGGAGCTGTTTAAACAGAGAGGTTGACCGCTCCCTGTAACTGGCTCCCATAATTAATCTGGCTGCTGATCTTTGAACCAGTTGTAGTTTCCGGGCTGTCTTCAAGGGCAACCCCACGTAGAGCGCATTGCAGTAATCCAACCTAGAGGTAACTAGGGCATGGCCAGATCAGATTTCACGAGGTACGGGCGCAGCTGGTGCACTAGTGGATTTGCAACCCCTATGCCAGAGGTTCTCAGCCTGTGGGTCCCCAGGTGTTTTTGGCCTACAACTCCCAGAAATCCAGCTGTTAAGATTTCTGGGAGTTGAAGGCCAAAACATCAGGGGACACACAGGTTGAGAACCACTGGTATACTGACCATGAATGGTATACAAAATATGTGGATCAGTGGTCAATGAACCTGGCAGACAATCCAAGGTGCCGAGACAATGCATAGAAGTCATACATATTCTCATGCTACTCTTTCTTCTTTAATGTCTTGTGCATGCTCTGCTTACAGCACCATCAGATAGATATGACTTATTAAAAAGCCCACTCTGCATGTGTAGCACAAGAGTAGGATATAAAGCAGGCATTTGATGTCCATGGTATAATGAGGTCACTATGTGTATTGAGGATTTTATCTTTATTTATCTTTATTTTATGGTTAAATGTGTGGTATGTATTATTACATTTGTATTGTGTTAGATGATTAAATGTTAGACAGGCTACAAAGGGTTAACAGGGAATATTACAGTGCACAGCCTGAGAAGTTCCGTTGCTATAGCAACAGGAGGCAGAGCCTAACACTAGCTTTAGAACAGGGCTGTCCAACTGGCGGCCCCGGGGCCGGATCCGTCCCTCTCTCGGCGCCGCCGCTGCAAACTGCCTCGCAATGGCGGCGCCGAGAGAGGGAGAAGGGGCGATCCAGGCAGGAGGAAGAGAGCTGGCTCCTCCTCCCTGCCTGGATCGCTTCTCCGTCCCTCTCTCGGTGCCGAAAAAGGGCAGAAGGCGGCGCCAACGGCAGCATGTCACAGGCCTGGCGTGACGTGCTGCCCCTTGGCACCGCCTACTCCTCCTTTCGGCGCCCCTCTCCCTTCCTAGGCTGGGGAGCCGCCAAAAGGAGGAGTAGGCGGTGCCAAGAGCAGCGCGTCACGCCAGGCCTGTGACGCGCTGCTCTTGGCGCCGCCTTCTGCCCCCGGCTCCCCCGCCCTAGGTAGGGAGGGGGCGCCAAAAGGAGGAGCTAGCTCTCTCCTCCTCCCTGCCCCGCCTCCCCCCCCCCCGGCCACCATGTTTTTTAAAAATCGATTTTTTTAAAAAAATTTTAAATGGCGGCTGAGGGCAGGGGGGCCGTGTCCTGTTGGACACGGCCCCACCTATGCCCTCAGCCGCCATTTTTAATTTTTTTTTAAAAAAAATTTTTTAAAAAATTAGACCCTACAGTGCCTTCACACTGTAGGGTCTAATCTATTTAGCATCACTTCAGCTGTCATGGGCCAATGTTTTGGAACCATGGGAGCTGTGGTTTTACAAGGTCTTTAGATGTCTATGCCAAAGAGTGATGGTGCTTTACCAAACTACAAATCCCTATGTTTTAGGGCCCTTCTACACAGTTCAATACAATCTCACAGTATCTGCTTTGAACTGGTATATATGGCAGTGTGGACTCAGATAACCCGATCCAGGCAGGAGGAAGACAGCTGGCTCCTCCTCCCTGCCTGGATCGCCCCTTCCCCCTCTCTCAGCGCCGCCGTTGTGAGGCAGTTTGCAGTGGCGCCGCCGAGAAAGGGACAAGGCGGCGGTACAGGGAGGAGGGGCCAGCTATCTTCCTCCTGCCTGGATCGCCCCCTTCTCCTTTCTCGGCGCCGCTGCGAACTGCCTCGCAACGGCGGCGCCGAGAGAGGGACGGAGGGGCGATCCAGGCAGGAGGAAGACAGCTGGCTCCTCCTCCTTCGCCCCCTCCTCCTTCCCCCCACCGCGGCGCGTCCCGCGTGGGAGGAGGAGGGGCGAAGGAGGAGGAAGTCAGCTGGCCCCGCCCCCCGCCCCGCCCCGCCCCCCGCTATCGGCCCCGCCCCCTGCTCACTGATCACCTGCGGCCCCCCCAGGTGATCAGTGACACTTCTTCCAGCCCTTGGGCCGGAAGAAGTTGGACAGCACTGCTTTAGAATGTCCAGGTTTGAAATTCTTCCGTTAGTCAGGAGCGGTTAGACTAGCTGGTGGCAGTTTGAGAAGCTGCTGTTGTCTCTTCTGAGGAAAATAGAAAAGGCTGTGTTTTGATACTGCAGAAAGGCAGTTAGGTTTGGAAAGCCTAAAGTAACCGCTGTTTGTAGGTTAGGTTAGAAATATAACCTAGAAGATAGATAGAAAGCCTATTGGGGCAGAATATCTATAATATTATTGAGTCAGTGTTTGAAGATATACAGTCAAACATTGTGTTTAGAAACTTTATACCCGTAAGACCTGTGCCTCTAAGAAGATATTGTAACCACCTAAAATCTGTGTACTTTGAAACCTCTATGCTTGGAACCTTGTTAACCAATAAACAGTTAAAGTCTTGATTCATAAATCTCTCTCTGTGAACTCTTTTTGGTGCAAGCTTTAGAAACATCGGGTGGTCACATAACTTGGTGGCAGCGATTGGTAAGTGAGTAATTGGTCAAGAATTACTCACTGGTGACAAAGGTTATAAAGTAAGGAGGCTTCCCATAAATAGGTGGGATAGCCGGCCCTGCCACAGTTCTACACAGTTAGATTGAAGAAAAAGATCTTCACATAAACTGGTGGCAAAAGATTCCTCACATAAATTAGTGGCAACGACCCTGTCACAGTTTTGTGTTCAAATCATTACATAAATTGACGCTAGCTGTAAGCGGCGTCGTTACAATGGGAATATTGTTCTAGGACTCCATACAGTTAGCAAAAAAAAAGAGAGAGACTTCTGGAATCCCTATTATTTAAAATGCATGTCTTCCTTCTGATTGTTCTCCCTTCTATTGGTGAGCTCTTAGGAGGTGGAGAATGGTGATCTGGTGGCTTTCCACCACTTCCATTTTGAATCTGTGATGGGTTGAACTCATCTCACTGTACCTTTAATGAAGGAATTAATAGAAAGAACATTATTTTTTTAAAAAAAGTAGGAAAAAGAGCATTGGATAAGAGGCCAGTGTCCTTGCTTGTGATTTATATTGTCAGATAAGGGAGCTGTAAAGGAATTTAGTGTATCTGAATCATAATAGATGAAGCACAAAATGCCATCTCTGACCTGCCGCACTGCATACGGGATTACTAGCCGTGCCAATTCCTGCTCCGTTGACTGCTGCTACCTGGACGCAGTACTTCAGTCTGTTAATGAGTCCTGTCGCTTCCAGGCTATGTGTTTCTGCATCGACCGTCTTATTGAATCCATGATGAGTTTCATTGCCCAAGACCCAGACCTGTAAACAAGAAGCAATACAAAATCACTAGATTTTGAGCACACAGAACAGTGCAAAACAACATTTCAACAAAACGATAGTACGCAAGAAAGAAAACCAATATTATTTTTGAGGGCATGCAGCTGAAAATGTTGTAGCACTCAGTAACGAAGCCAGTAATGGCTGGAGGCTCCCATAACAATGGGATGGTCAGCCCAGTATCAGTTTAACTCAAGTCTGATAGAAACTCTCCAAGGTGCTGAATTTATTCATTCATTTCAATTATTTATAACCCACTCTTTTCTACCCCCGAAGGGGGGGACTCAGGGCGGCTAACAAAAGGCAGCAATTTGATGCCACAATTACAATCAATAAAACAGTCTTAAAATAAATTAAAACTGATTAAAAACCAATTAAATAGCAATAATTTAAAAATACACATAGTCCAAGTTTTGATAATAATAATAATAATAATATTCTTTATTTATACCTCACCATCTCCCTGATGGGGACTCAGGGCTGTTTACATGAGGCCAGGCCCAAACAACAACATCTATCTAAAGATATAATAAAAGCCAGAGGGGGTTTGCATAACAGTCTGATTGGCCAGCCACCCAACATTCCAAAACTCTAAACTGCCATTCTCTACATTCTAACAACATGATTGGTTGCCACTGAGGGACATTTGCATAATGAACCCGAAGACCCACTCTACACTTGAGCAATTAGCCAGTTGACAGTTTTTTTCAGTTGGAAATGGAATGTTCATTTCTAGAGAGGATATCACTAGAGTAAGAGGGTTTCCTGATGTACTTAGAGCATTACTGTGCTGTTTGAGGTATTCCTGACGTACTGAAAACATTACTGTGCTGTTTGAGGTAATTTAAACCTGCATGATCAAGTTTGAGGGGGACGACTTAATATGATGTGAGACCATCTACAACCTTACCCATTTTACTATTGAAACCATTCATAATTTTTTCCCAAATAACCAGGACCAGGACCAAACTAGGCACACAGGCACCTGGTACCCCAATTTACGTCCTGGTGCAGTTTGAGGGAGGATGGAAAGCAGATGATAGGATTTACAGCACATTCACCCGTTTTCAGACACCACTGTGACCCCCACCAATGGCAGATCTGGACCAAAATTGAGTTTTCTTAAGACATAGCATAATATACTGTATGACCAAACTGATATTACCTAACATCCAAAAACAAACAATACCCTTTTCAAATAACCCGAGCAGCGCCGGGTCCCCAAGCTAGTATTACAATAAAATTTAAATCAAAACATCAACAAAACACAGTAAAATACATACATATATTTAAGAAACAATATACAAATAATTATCTAAAATCACAGAATTTATCTGGGGGATATGAGCTGAACTTGCGCCCCTAAATGTCTGCTTAAGGGCCCTTCCAGACAGGCCCTACACCCAGGATCAGATCCCAGGTTTTCTGCTTTAAACTGGATTATATGAGCCCACATTGCCAGATAATCTGGGATAAACAGAAAATCTGGGATCAGATCCTGGGATATAGGACCTGTCTGGAAGGGCCCTAAAACTTAAAATCAACTCACTGTTTCATTGACAGCAAGGACAGTGCAAAGCTCGTCCAACACTAGAACTTTAATAAATTCAGTCAATCCACTGGATTCAAATGTGTAATATAGACATTAAGGTTGTTTGATCCAGGAAAAAAACGGTTTCAAAACTCGTTTCGGATGTAGTCATAGATTGCGTTTCGTATTATTTAGAAGTATTTTCGAAATTCGGAAGTATTTTCGAAATTCGGAAGTATTTTCGAAATTCGGAAGTATTTCCAAAATTCGGAAGTCTTCAAAAATGGCGTCCGCTTTCAAAAATGGGCAAAAAAATCAGCAGAATGGAGAGTCAGCTGTTAGCCATCGGCCAATGAGCGATCAGCAAGAAAATTCGGAAATGACATCTGAAATTCGGAATTTGGAATTCCGAAATTCTCAAATTCGGAATTCCTGTTGGGAGGGCTGCTCTCGAAATTGCTTTAAAAAGTCGGAAGTATCCGAAAAACTCTATCCAAAATTGTATAGCAGCACTAATAGACATAACAACACTGAAATACATTCACTTGGCTATCAGTTGAAGTGCTGCAACTTCAGTTTGCTACATTTCGTCATCAAACCTCCTTTCTCACCTGCCTTGGATTTAGTACTGTTAATAATCTTTCAGTTCTTTACCATCAAGTAGGTGAGGGCCAGAATTCCCCAAAGTGAAGCAGGGTAAGCCCTAGTTAGTCCTTGGATGGGGCCCCTTCCACACAGTTGAATAAAATCCCACATTATCTACTTTGAACTGGGATATATGGCAGTGTGGACTCAGATAACCCAGTTCAAAGTAGATATTGTGGGATTTTCTGCCTTGATATTCTGTGTGGAAGGGCCCTAGGAGACTGCTAACAAATACTATGTCTTGTAGACTATATTTCAGAGGAAGTAACTAGAAAAAGTGTTTCTTACTTTTAAAAACAGCACTATGAAATCAGTGGGCACCCTCATAAGTTGACAAGTGACTTAAATGCACATACTCACACATATAGAGGTTCCTAGCGTGTGATTTGCACTAATTTCTCTTTACCTGGTAGGCTTTAATGATGCCATTGTGTGTTTCATGTGGAGGAGGAGCCCAGTGGATTATCACCGTTCCATTTCCATCTTGAAATGTAGTTATGCTGATGCTTTGAGGAGCACCACTAGGCACTAAGAAGAAAGGAAGGGTTCATTTAAAACTTCTCATAAAGAAAAAAAAACACCAAGCGTTGCATAGTAAATTTTGACTGAATTATGAGGCCATTAAAGAACTCCAGGAACGCTGAGAATGCGGAAGGAACAACAAGGGACGCTGGGAACGTTGAGAGATGAGGAGTGCGCCAGCTCCCCCTGGTGGCCAAAGTTTGCCTCTGTTCGTCTATATGTGTGTTATGTGGAAACGGCAAGGATTGTCTGCTAAGTATGTGTATCTGTAATCCGCTCTGAGTCCCCTTCGGGGTGAGAAGAGCGGAATATAAATAAAGTAAATAAAATAAATCAATAAATAAATAGTATTCTAGCTTTTCTCCAAGGACTTGGTTCAATGCAGCTTACAGGATGATAACAATGCATGCAAAGGTACATATTACTAAAAATATACAAAAATATTAAATTTATTCCTGCACTGCCTTTGCGAGTGTATCTTCCATAGGCCTAGTCTTGAGAGCCTGCATCTGAACCCAAAGGCTGCCCATATATCCAATAACAGGATCAGATTTGATTGCTATCCTAAACTGAAAGAACCCTTGGAAAGGCTTGAAGATACAGCCAGCTTCAAAAGATATTTAAAAGGCTGAAAATGGTGCAAATAAGCAGAATGAAGTGCTCTTTGTTGTTAAGCACATACATGGCTTTTAGATTCGTTATGCTTTAATAATAATAATAATAATAATGCACTTTATTTATATTCCGCCCTTCTCCCCTAGGAGACTCAGAGCATTTACATACATAGGCAAACGTTCAGTGCCTTTACAATCACATGAGACACACAAACACAAACAAAGGCAAAGTTTCTCCTTTCATTTCCGGTTTTTGGAGGCGGCACTAATCTCTGGCTCTGGTGCTTTTCTCCATTTTCAAGCCAAGAAGCCTGTGTTGTCATGTCCTGGAATGTGGCGCAGCTGGCTGGGAGTCAGCAGCATAAGATCTCTACTGACCAGAAGGTCATGAGTTCGAGGCCTGCCTGGGTCGGGTGAGCTCTCAACCAATTGTGTAGCTCGTTGTCTGCCTATATATGTTGTATGTCTATGGCATTGAATGTTTGCCTGTATATGTGCATTGTGATCCGCCCTGAGTCCCCTGCGGGGTGAGAAGGGCAGAACATAAATGATGTTAATAATAATAATAAATGTGGCCGGCAAGATTGCTTGAAGCGTCTCTTTGCCTTTTCCCACCAAAGTGTACCTATTTATCTACTCACATTTGCATGTTTTTTTGAACTGCTAGATTAGCAGGAACTAGGGCTGACAGATGGGAGCTCACCCTGTCTCGTGGATTTGAACTGCCAACCTTCAGGTCAGCAGTTCAGCAGCAGTTCACTGCGGCCTGTGGCTACTTCAAGATAACTTTAAATGTGACCTAGCAAATACCCCCAAAAGCATTTAAATTAATTCATGAAGGTTCCACTTATATACCTAATGGACCTATCCTCCATGAATTTGTCTCAATCTCCTATTGAAAGTCCCATAACACAATGGCCATTGTGCATCTTGGAGCAGCAAAGTCCACAAAATGAATTACTTGTTGCTTCATGTATGCTTCTGTGAGCCATGATAAGACCAAACACAAGTGACAAAAGCTGTGATGGGCACATACACTTTAGTTCTTTTTGGGCACAGACAGGGGAAGATTCATTCTCTTAAGAGGCGAAACATTAGGGTCTGTATTTGCAGCGCAACTTATGGACCTTTTGACTTTCCCATCAAGGAAGATCAAAATGGAGCAGTCTGCTGCCATCCCATTTTGGTCTTGCAAAGAGCAACAGCAGACAGCAAATCCACATAGTAGGGATGGGGAACCTTCAGCTTGTTGGATAGATATGGCCCATAATCTTCCATACCAGGCTTACCACAGCGAGTCAAACCACTAAGCTGCAGAAAATCCTGCCGATCGAAAGGTTGGCAGTTCAAGCTCAGGTTGGAGTGAGCGCCCAACCATCAGCCCCAGCTTCTGCTCACCTAACAGATCGAAACTGGAAACCACTAAGCTGCAGAAAATCCTGCCGATCGAAAGGTTGGCAGTTCAAGCTCGGGTTGGAGTGAGCGCGTAACCATCAGCCCCAGCTTCTGCTCACCTAACAGATCGAAACTGGAAACCACTAAGCTGCAGAAAATCCTGCCGATCGAAAGGTTGGCAGTTCAAGCTCGGGTTGGAGTGAGCGCCCAACCATCAGCCCCAGCTTCTGCTCACCTAACAGATCGAAACTGGAAACCACTAAGCTGCAGAAAATCCTGCCGATCGAAAGGTTGGCAGTTCAAGCTCGGGTTGGAGTGAGCGCCCAACCATCAGCCCCAGCTTCTGCTCACCTAACAGATCGAAACTGGAAATGTGAGTAGATAAATAGGTACCTCTTTCAGCAGGGAGGTAATAAAAAGGTGTACATAATGACATCAGGAGGACATCTATGCACAACAACAAAAAACTCCTCAGTATGGAAGATGGAGCAACAGCACCCCCTGTGGCAAGAGTTGGTCACCGCCTCCAGATGCCGGAAATGGAAAAATATGGGGAAAGACTTTACCTCTGTTTATTTATTATCTGTCCTGTTAATTGTAAAACAGCATTTAATGTTTGCTGTATATGTGTTCTGTATATGTGTCCCCTTGGGGAGATAGAGTGGAACATAAATAAAGTATATTATTATTATTATTTTACTGACACAAAACACAGTATGTCACAGCAAATGAGATCTATATGCTGGATTTTGTTTCACAAAATCACAAGTTGAACACCTCCCAAACGTCTAGGACTGTGTGTTGTATTTTCGAATGATGCGTGCAGATCCAAGTAAGGTGGCAATTTGTAGCTGACAGATCATGATTTTGTCTATGTTTATTGTTTCCGAATGCCGGCTGAGATCTTTTGGCACGGCTCCCAGTGTGCCGATCACCACTGGGACCACCTGTATTGGTTTATGCCAAAGCCTTTACACTTCGATTTTGAAGTCCTGATAATGGCTGAGCTTTTCCTGTTGTTTTTCCTCAATGCGACTGTCACCTGGTATGGCGACATCAATAATCCAAACTTTTTCGTGTGAGAATGGGTGACACGCCTCCCGCCAGCACCAGAAAAAACACGCACACACTTATGTGAGTAGAAAATGGCCACAACTCAATTTATTGATTACAGGAACCGAACGTTTGGCAGCCAGACATGGGTTCTGGATCAAGATCGGTCAGCCCTCTGCTGACCGATACCGCTAAACACGCCAGGGTGCCACCAGCACAATACCAGGCTGGGTTACTTGGCACCCCTGGGAACCACCAGACGCTCCCCCCACCCCCACACTGGGTGGGGAAGGAAAACCAGATCCAGGGCCCATGCCACATGCCAAGAAGAGTCGTGACGAGAACACAAAACCAACTATATTAACAAGAACTAAACCAAATGTGCATGCAGGGAGGGTGGGATGGCAAGTAGAAAAACAGGCACAATGCCTGCACGTGCGCAGGGCAGTCCCTTTACGGCGGCGGACGGAGGGAGGAAGCCGGCCCTGGCCAATCAGCTGGCCGAACTGTGCTGGCTGCTGATTGGCCAGCCGGCCATCCAGTGGGAAAAACATCCCCGCTCAAGGGGGCTTCTGGGAGGAAGAAGCCCCCCAGAGACCCAAGATGGCCAGCGAGAGAGCGCCCCCCCCCCACAAGTCAGGCAATGCATTTATTTTCCACAACTGTGTTGTGTTGTTGTGTATAGTGTTCCAAAACTTTGTCAATCTGGATTCGAAAGTCCCACAGTATTTTTGCGGGTTCATTTTCCACTACCTTTGCATTTACATTTACTATTATTATTATTATTATTATTATATACCTGACCCACAATAAGTTTTTGATGTTTTGAATGGACAATATACAGCTAAATACACTCAATCATCTCAGTTTAAGAACTTCCCTGTATTCCCGTGTGCCTCATTGCCTAGGGAAGGTAACTGTTCACTACCAAGCCGCTGTCTCTACCGTCAAACTGTAGCACCCATGGGCTCGTTCGTGCCACTGGGGGGGGGGGGTGACGCGCCGGGGGTCCCGTTGGCATCGGGACCCGCACAGGCTGGAAGGGACTCGGAGGATGAGTTGGAAGGCCCAGAGCAAGATTGGTCAGCCGTGCCTTTGCCCAGTTCACCTGTAGAGAGTTTAGCCTGGGATCTCGAGTGGGAGCATTCTCCCGGGGAAGGAGCGGACCAGGTGGAGATGGGAGGCAGCGAAGCAGATAGCGGAGATAGTTATGAATTCCCAAATGGCCGAGGTTCCCAAGAGCTGGCCGGGCAGCAGATGGAGGCTAGCGGCTGGGAAACTCCGGGGGAGGCTGCTTCTCAGGAAGATAGTGATACTGGACTGGAAGAGCGGGGCCGTTCTCATAACAGGCGCAGGGACATAGAGGAGGGCAGGAGGAGCTGGCATCTGTCCCTAGACCGTCGCCGTTCGGAAAGTAGAGACTGGAGACGCCGGGCCTAGATCGTCAGGGTTCCAGGCCGAGGGATTAAGAACGGCCCGTGGGAACTGATCGTCAGTTCTCCGGCCACGTCTGATCTGAAGGGCGTTGAAGCGGAGTGAATCTTGGAGCCTAGTTTGGCTCGCCTTAGACCAAGACCTTGCCTTGTTTCCGATTCGCATTGGTGCGGATCCCTTGCTTCGTTCCGGATTGAATCCGGGAGCCTTGCCAAGCTTTTTACCACATTCGTCTTTGGATTTACCTTTTGGAACTTTGCTTACTTTACTGAACTGCAGCTTCGTGCTGATTGCTCTATTCTATGAACTTTCTAAGTGAATTGCCTTTTTGGATTTGTTTTATTCAATAAACATAGTTAGCCTTTACTACGTCTCCGTGTGTGTGTTAAAGGGGCAGTTCTAAGTCGGCGATTGTGACACAAACAGAAGAGTTGTTGGGGTTTACCTACCTTCTTCTGGGATCCAGAGGTGTCTCATGTTGCTGTCCAAGCCACGGCCTTTCTCTGAATATGGCCGCACCTTGAATTCATAGGTATAGCCTCTCTCAAGTCCTGCAACAATCGTACGGTGGTCTCTTGGCACTTTCCATTCATCCCAGTCTGTGACCACAGGCAGCAGAGAGCGGTAGAAGACCACAAAATTTTCTACGTTCTTGGACTGGCTGGAAGGGATGAGCTTCAAAGCAATACATAGGAAACGTGGTTTTACATCCAAAGTTCGATTCAGAGAGAATATAGATTACTAGCCACTGAAAAATATGTTACTCAGCACCATCTACACTGCCATATAATGGAATCTGAAACTGCATTACATGGTCAGTATAGATATCATGCCGTCCAATGCAGATTAACTACATTATATGAACCTACACTGGCCATATAATGCAGCTTCAAACTATTATATGGCAGGGCTGTTGTGAGTTTTCTGGGCTATCTGCCCATGTACCAGAAGCATTTTCTCCTGACGTTTTGCCCACATATATGGCAGGCATCCTCAGAGGTTGTGAGGTCTCTTGGAAACTAAGCAAGTAGGGTTTATATATCTGTGGACTGTCCAGGGTGAGAGAAAGGACTCTTGTCTGCTTGAGGCAGGTGTGAGTGTTGCAACTGGCCACATTGGTTAGCATTTAATGGCCTTGCAGCTTCAAAATCTGGCTGGTTGCTGCCTGGGGGATCCTTTATATGGGCGTGTAATGGTGCCGTAGTCTCTTTTTTCATTCTTATTTTGCCACAATGAAGTTCTTTCTATGCTTTTCTCTAATATACTTGGAATAATTATTTCCGTTTAGTGTGTGCACACTTCTTCAAATGTACGCATTTTTTTAAAGGCAGTTCTCTCCATTCTGTAAAATGTTTTTATTTTGTTTTGTTTTTCCAAAATATATGTGTGTTGTACACACATTTTCAGAAGTATGCAGATAAGTGCAGTTTCATTTTTTTTAAACCAACAAATAGATTGAGGAAATAAATCTATTTATCTATCTATCTATCTATGTATATAATAAAAGTCAGTGTTTGCGGCGGGAGGTGCGGAGGAATATGTGGCAGCATTTCTATTGCTTGCCACTGTGGGATTATTTGCATAAAGGATTCTGATTGGTTAGCCTCAGAACTCCAACACTCTAAAGCACCAGACAGAGGGGATTGGTTGCCACTGAGGGAGTATTTGCATAAAGGACTCTGAATGGCCATTTACATTCCAACAGAGGGAACAGGAAAGGCCTCAATCAGTCAGTCACTGAGGCCCACAGCAATGACGGATCCGGACCAAACTTGGCACACAGGGGCCCAATGGCCCACTTCACAACCTGGTGTGGTTTAGGGCAGGATGGGCCATGAATATGGGATTTGATGGGATTTGCAGTACCTTCACCTGATTCACTTCCCAAACAATACTGTAGTCCCTATAAATCACAGACCAGGCCCAAAATTGACAGCAAGGCTTCCTTAACTTGATTTTCCTGACTAGGCCTCAGCTCATGGGATATTGTTAGGCTTCCTCAACTTGATTTTCCTGACTAGGCCCCCAACAATGACATAACAAGACCAAACTTGGCACGCAGACACCCCCCCCCAGATGCAGTTTGAGGGAGGATGGACCATGGATGATGGGACTTGCAGTACTTTAAATCACTTCCTTAGAGCACTGTGGCCCACACCAATGACAAATCAGGACCAAACTTGGGACACAGAGGCCCAATGGCCCATTTTACGCACCTGGTGCGGTTTACGGCAGGATGGCTCACAAAAGATGGGCTTTGCAGTACCTTCACCTGATTCATTTCCCACAGAACATTGCAGCCCCTACAAATCACAGACCAGGCCCAAACTTGGCACACAGAGTACCCATGACCCACTATGCATCCTGGTGCAGTTGGAGGAGAATGGACTAATTGATATGGAAGTTGTAGTTCACCCACATCCACTGAACCCATCTGACATTTATCTAGACTAAACTTGGAGCACAGATAAACAATGCTTTTCTCAAATAACCCGGGCAGTGCCGGAACCCCAAGCTAGTAAACAAGAAATACATAAATAAATAGCAAATTGGTATTGAAAATCCATAATTTTGTCAAACATTTCGCAGTTGATATATTAAAGCTAGTCTAAACAATTTCCATAGCAATAAATGTGAGGATCTGTTAAACTTTAAAATTATCTTTTCAGGTTTAAAAACTTTGCAGGAATGTAGTGAATACTTATTGGAATTTTTTTAATTAAAAAAATTGAATAAATGCAGCCAAATTGGTGTTGGGACCAAATTACAAAAGCCTAAAACAAACCCAAAACTCCTTTTTGGATTACAGTTCTTAGGCAGGATTTACAGTGCCCTATATCCCAGGATCTGATCCCAGATTATGGGTTTATCCCAGATTATCTGGCAGTGTAGACTCATATAATCCAGTTTAAATAAGATAGTCTGGGATCAGATAGGGCTGTGTATATCCAGCCTTCGAATATCCTATTTATTTATTTATTTATTATTATTCATTTTTGTATTCCGCTCCTCCCAGCAGGCTCGGGGCGGATAACAGTAAAATATACGGGCAAGATGTCACAGCATGTCGACATGCGGCCCTACAATAAAACATAGAAGCATAAAATACATTAAAATACATTTCGTCATCGCACACGGGATGAGAGGACATACGGCATAGTTTGTGATCCGGTGTGCCTAATTAAAGGCTAGGCTAAAAAGGGCCGTCTTGCAAGCCCTCCAAAAGGGGGCCAGTTCCGAGATAGCCCGGGCACTGTCCGGGAGGGCATTCCAGAGCACCGGTGCCGCTACGGAAAAAGTCCTTTGTCTGGTTGTCGATAGGTGGCAGGAGCGGACTGATGGTACTAACAACAGATTCTGTTCATCTGAGCGCAATGATCTCGGGGGAGAGTACGGGGTAAGGCGGTCCCTCAGGTACGCAGGCCCTAGGCCGTGCAAGGCCTTAAAGGTCAAAACCAACACCTTGAAGGCAATTCGGTACTCGATGGGGAGCCAGTGCAGTTGCCGGAGAATAGGTGTAATATGCTCCCTCGCTGGCAATCCTGCCAGCAAGCGAGCAGCGGCGTTCTGCACTAGCTTGAGTTTCCGGACTGTCGACAAGGGAAGGCCAACGTAGAGGGCATTACAGTAGTCTAATCTCGAGATGACCGTCGCTTGGATTACCGTGGCCAGGTCGTTCCTGGACAGGTAGGGCGCCAGTCGCCTAGCCTGTCGGAGGTGATAGAATGACGTCCTGCTGACCATGGAGACCTGAGCCTCCATGGTCAGTGAGGAGTCCAACAGAACCCCCAAACTCTTAACCGATGGTGATGGGTTAAGCCGCTCGCCATCCAGGGTAGGCAACCGGCATCCACCCAGCCCAGGTCGACCAGGCCACAGGATCTCCGTCTTCGACGGGTTCACCTTCAGCCGGCTGGCACGCAGCCAACCAGTCACGGCTTCAAGGCATAGATGGAAACAATCGGGTACGGAGTCCGGCCTGCCGTCCATTCTCAGCAGAAGCTGGGTGTCATCGGCATACTGATAACACTCCAGACCAAAGTCGCGGGCCAGCTGGGCCAGGGGGCGCATGTAAACGTTGAATAATAAGGGGGAGAGGATGGCCCCCTGGGGACCCAATTAAGTGGGAGTCTCCCGGAGACCTCCCCACCCCCCTCCACACGTTGTCCCCGGTCCCGGAGGAAGGCGGCCACCCATTTGGTTGCTATCCATTATGGTTGCTAATCATGCCGGCTAGGAGATTTTGAGATGTTTTCTACAAACGATAACTTTTATGTGCACTGGTTAGGACTGATAGCAAGATAATTGTTTGCCTTCAAGATCCATTTTGACTCAGTAAAAATCCAGGAGCAGTTTTTAAAAAGCAGCTACTAGTTCTTGTTACATCTAATGTACCTTCCAGTGTAGATGGGCAGCTGGAGCCGAAGGGACGGCAGTGACATTGATGAGGTAAACTCTGGCACTCATTAATTCCTTCGGGGCAATTTCTGATGCACCCTGCTCGCTCTGACCAGTGTCCAGTGGATCTAGAGACCAAGAAACAAACCTAAAATGTCTATTTGGATAATCTGATTTTTCATCTAATTTCATATGCTCTAATACAGGGGTGCTCACACTTTTTCAGCATGCGAGCTACTCTTAAAGCAACCAAGTCCAAAAGATCTATCTGCCCCGCCGCCCTGTGCTCCCGCATGCTCCCGCCGCCATGTGCTCTTGCCACCGTGCGTGCTCCTGCTGCTGTTTTCCGCCTGCGCAGCGCTTCTTCCGCCTGCGGAGCATTGCAGGAAGGAGAAAGCACGAGGCGGGGCATCCAGAGGGAGCGCTCTGCCCTGCCTGTCTCACCGACAACGGAGGCTGCACAGCTGCTTCTGGACGAGAGAGGGGCAGGGCGCTCCCTCCAGAGGCCCCGCCTCGTGCTTCCTTCTTCCTGCAATGCCCCGCAGGCAAAAGAAGCACCGCGAGAGCGGAAGCCAGCAGCAGGAGCGCACGTGCGTGCAGGGTGTGCGCGCGCATGGCAGGAGCGCCCCATCCGGCTGGTGAGGCCTGAAGATCACCTGGAAGAGGGCCGAAGATCTACTAGTAGCTCCCGAGATACCTAATGAGCACCCCTGCTCTAATATTTCATAGATGGAAAGCATGAAGCTGTTTTCAGTCTCTTTGTGGAGAGAAAAAGCAGAATATGAATAGACATAACAACAACCACAACAACAACAACCAGGACTCATATGGCTAAATTCGGGACTTAATGCTGTTCCGCAGAGCTGTAAAGACCTGGCTCTTTAGACAGGCTTTCGCCATCTAAATCAATGCTGCACTACCCACCATCTCGCTGCGCCGCTGCCAGCATGCTTCTACTGCTGCCATAGTTCTGCTGCTAAATGTTTTATATCGGGGGGGTTTTAAATCTGTTTTATTGTATTTCATATGTTTGATGTGTTCTAACCTTGTGAACCACTTTGGGCGCCAGAGAGAGCGGTATATTAAATTGAATCAATCAATCAATCAATCAATCAATCAATCAATGATTTCAAATTGTGATCAAGATGGCAATAATAATAATATGTTTATATTCCGCCCTAGCTCCCCAAGGGGACTCAGGGCAAATCACAGTACACATACACGGCAAATATTCAATGCCATTTTGGACAGACAAGACAGAGGCAGACAGAACAGAAAGAAAGTATGTTGTGTGGACGTCCAGTTTTTTGGAGCCTTGGAGGTTGTGCTCAAATCCAGTCACAGGAAGGAGCTGTCACTCCATCCTCTATGACAGTGGTTCCCAAACTTTTTTGGCCTACCGCCCCCTTTCCAGAAAAAAAATTACCGTATTTTTCGCACCATAAGGCGCACCTGCTGATAAGACGCACCTTGATTTTTGAGGAGGAAAATTGGGGAAAAAAATTGGGGGCTGGCTACACTAACATGGAGGGGGGGGGGTGGCGCTGGAGAAGAGGGGGCGCGATGTACTTACGCTATATTCGCGCCCCTCCGGCAGCTCCGGCGGCTCCTGCGCAGACCCATACTCTCGCCGCCGTGTCGCTGCAGCCAGCCGGCGGCGCGGAGGAACGGGGGCGGAAGAGGGGACTCGTGGGGCAGGCTCGCCGCTCATGGACCCGAGGAGGAGGGGGGAGGCCACGAGGGCGGCCCCCACGGCGACGCAGCGGCAGCCGTAGCAGCAACCGCAGCAGAGGAAGGGCCCGAAGCCAGAGGCGCATCTTCGTGACGTCAGGAAGATGCGCCTCTGACGAGGAAGGAAGGGAGCGACGCGCTGTAAGGAGGCCCGAAGAGAGGCCGCAGGGAGGGAGGGAAGGAGGAAGAGTTCCTTCCCTCCCTCCGGCCTCTTTTCCGGGCGTTCTTACAGCGCGCGGCCCCTCCTCCTCGTCAGAGCGCGACGAAGTGACGTCAGGAAGACACGCCTCTGCCGAGGAGGAGGGCCCCGCCCGCCGCGCGCTGTACGAACGCTGTAAGCGCGCGGCCGCCTCCCCTTCCTCCTCGTCAGAGGCGCTTCTTCCTGACGTCACTTCGTCGCGCCTCTGACGAGGAGGAAGGGGAGGCGGCCGCGGCCAGCGTTCTTACAGCGCGCGGCGGCGAGGCCCTCCTCTCTCAGAGGGCGCTTCTTCCTGACGTCACTTCGTCGCGCCTCTGACGAGGAGGAAGGGAGGCGGTCGCACGCTGTAAGAACGCCCGGAAAAGAGGCCGGAGGAGGGAACTCTTCCTCCTTCCCTCCCTCCCTGCGACCTCTCTTTGGGGCCTCCTTGCAGCGCGGCCGCCTCCCCTTCCTCCTCGTCAGGCGCATCTTCCTGACGTCACGAAGATGCGCCTCTGGCTTCGAGCCTTCCTCTGCTGCGGCTGCTGCTCACGGCTGCCGCTGCGTGCCGTGGGGCCGCCCGTGGCCTCCCCCCTCCGGGTCCGTCGCGGCGAGCCTGCCCCACGAGTCCCCTCTTCCGCCCCCGTTCCTCCACGCCGCCTGGCTGCAGCGACACGGTGGCGAGAGTAGGGCATGCGCAGGAGCCGCCGGGGCTGCCGGAGGGCGCGAATATAGCGTAAGTACATCGCGGCCCCCCTCTGCTCCAGCGCCTCCCCCTCCATGTTAGTGTATTTGCTCCATAAGACGCAGCTGATTTTTCTTCCTACTTTGGGAGGAAAAAAACTGCATCTTATGGTCCGAAAAATACGGTACTCACTGCCCCCCTAGAAATTATTTTTTTAAAAAAATTAATAGCAATCTAACAGAGATATAAGTATTAATGCAATGGTTCTCAACCTGTCTAATGCCGTGACCCCTAAATAAGGTTTCTCAAGTTGTGGTGACCTCCAACCATATTTTCGTTGCTACTTCATAAATAATTTTGCTACTCTTACGAATTCTACTGCAAATAGAATGGAAAGTGGACAAATAGAGCCAATGCTTTTATGGACTGAACACTGTTTTAATCTGGAGTGAATGTGTATGGTGCTAATGTAATTGTATTTTAATGTATTTTAATTGTTGTTATATTGTTACTATGTGGGCATTGAATTGTGCCGTACTGTAAGCCGGTCTGAGTCCCACCTCGGGGGTTGAGAAGAGCGGGGTAAAATCCAGAAATAAATAAATAAATAAATAAATATCTAATATGCGGGATGTATTTTCATTGTTACAAATTGAAAATAATTAAAGCATGCCACCGCCGGAGAGCGCTCTGAGGGGACGGGCAGCCACAGCCTGAAGGGACGAAGAAGCGATACCTGCTCTCCCCACGGAAGCCCCGGGCTCTCCTGCTCCCTCCGCCGCCTCTGCCGGGGAAGGCCGCACTTTCTTCCGCGGTGGTGGGGAGGCTCTACCAGAGGACGCGGAGGCCTTTGCACTGCAGCCTTCACACTGCACTGCATGTGGGGGTCAAAGCAAAGGGGGCGGGGCCAAAGAAGAGGGCTGCACGACCCCTCCTAAATGTCCAATCATTCACCGCCCCCTTAAAGGGGTTCACCATCCTGCAAATTCCACTGAGTCTCCCACCGCCCCCTTGGATCGCCTCACCGCCCACCAGCGGGTGGTACCTTTGTACTCTATGACTAAGAGCCATCAGGACTTCCTCCCTACTTTTGGTCACTGGGCAGTTTCTGATCTTTTTCTTTATGGTCACGTAAAATACCTCCCCCGCTTGTTTTGTTGTACCTAATTTTTCTACTTATGACTCAATCTGTTTTCAAACTGCTTAGATAAACAGTGAGCTGGGCTGACAGTTGGGCGCTCACACAGACTGCCTTCAGTTGGTAGATCTTATCATTGCTGGTGATTTACCAACTGTGCTAAAGCCCAGTCGTTATTAAGGAGGAAGACCATACAAGCTGGACAAGGCTGCAACTATGACTGGTTAAAGTGGAATCGTAATACCATACTTTTCTATACTATATTATATTATACTTAGAAGAAGCAGTAGCAATTATTTACAGCCCTCTTCTGGGACACAGATTTTGACAGGTGCCAAACAATGCCTAGGATTACAGCCTGTGCTGGATGGGGTTACACTCCCCCTGAAGACGCAGGTTCGCAGCCTGGGAGTGATCCTGGATTCATCGCTGAGCCTGGAACCCCAGGTCTCAGCGGTGGCCGGGAGAGCTTTTGCACAATTAAAACTTGTGCGCCAGCCGCGCACGTACCTTGGGAAGTCTGACTTGGCCACGGTGGTCCACGCTCTGGTTACATCCCGAATAGACTACTGCAACGCACTCTACGTGGGGCTGCCTTTGAAAACGGTTCGGAAACTTCCGTTGGTCCAACGGGCGGCAGCCAGAATGCTAACTGGGGCGACATACAGGGAGCATACCACCCCCCTGCTCTATCAGCTCCACTGGTTGCCTGTCCATCTGCGAGCCCAATTCAAAGTGCTAGTACTGACCTATAAAGCTCTATACAGTTCTGGCCCAGCTTACTTGTCTGAACGCATCTGCCTCTATGTCCCATCTCGCAGTCTAAGATCATCTGGGGAGGCCCTGCTCTCGCTCCCGCCAGCATCGCAAATGCGGCTGGTGGGGACGAGAGACAGGGCCTTCTCGGCGGTGGCCCCTCGCCTATGGAACGCACTCCCAAACGAAATAAGATTGACTCCATCTCTCCTTGCTTTTAGAAAAAAGCTAAAGTCGTGGTTCTGGACAGCAGATGTAAATTGTACTTTAAGATCATCCGGAGAGGCCCTGCTCTCGGTCCCGCCTGCTTTGCGGGCGCGTCTGGCGGGGACGAGAGACAGGGCCTTCTCAGTGGTGGCTCCTCGGCTTTGGAACTCCCTAGTGGCATCAGATTGGCCCCCTCCCTCCTGACATTTCGTAAGAAAGTCAAGACTTGGCTGTTCGAGCAAGCATTCGCAGACAAACTTTAATTAATCAAGATCAAAGGATTAATATGACGACGAAACGGAAACCGATTTTAAGATTGTGGAGCTGAGATTGTATTTTGTAGTTTTAATTGTTAATTTATATGGTTTTATATGATTGTTTTTATCTTATTATGATGTGTTGTATGTGGGCACTTGCTGCCACTTCTTCACCGCCTCGAGTCGCCTTCGGGCTGAGAGAGGCGGTATAGAAGCATAGCAAATAAATACCTTTGGATCTGTTTGGATTGACACTTTGGACTTGACTGGACTGACAATGTTTTCCGCTTGATGGCTTTAATTAATTATTGTTGTATGTAGTGGTTTTTAATGTAATGTTTTTTTTAATGTTTCTAATGCTTTTTAATGTTGACTATATGGTGTATTTTAAAATTGTATTGTGGTGTTGCGGCCTGTAGTGCTGCAAATGTAAGCCGTGCTGAATCTCCCTGCGGGGGTGAGAAGCTACGGGGTACAAATGCCATAAATAAATAAATGAATGAATGAATGCCACATCCTGGTGCCAACCTTTTTGAGAGTGAATATTGCCCGGGTTAATCCTGTAGATAAAGTTTCTTACCCTCAACAGTTAAAGTTGCTTTGGCAGAGATCGTTCCTGCATCATTACGAGCAGTGCAGATGTATTCACCTGCATCATTTATGGTCAGATCATGAATCTGAAGGATGTTTTCTGGGCTGACTTCATACCTGCAAGTGAAGGTACAAGATGCTTGATTGTCACATGCCCACCCATTTACTCAACAGTGCAGTGATTACCTAACGAAAATGCATATATTAATACTTTTGGGGGTAAAAGGGCAAGACTACTACTACTGCATCGGGTGTTCCTCAGTGGCCTCACTGGATATCTCCACCTTTCCAAAGAACAATGCTCTGCCCGCAAACTTGCCTCATCATCCGGGTTTTCCCACAGTATAATCCGCATTGAGCGTCTGTTTACCAGGATCATTTCAAAGTATTTTGAGTGCTCCTGGCTGTACTGTGCATCATTCAAACTACATTTAGATCGCGGAATGACACTCCGCCTGTTCCGTCCTCCAGACGTTTCATATGCATTGCCCCATAGTTTGTTTAAAAAAGCAGCATTTTTCCTTTTGCATTTTTTCCTGGGACTGTTCCAGGCACACTGGCACCCTGCCTGTTAATTATTAGCAGGGTTGCAGCCTGGTGCAGAATTTGCCGCCTAAAGCTCTGCAAATGTATCTTTTTAGTTGGTGTCCGCCCCTTTTTAGATGTGTTTTTGGCCAGCCAGGATTGGCTCCGAAAGGGTCACCGTAAGTACTGGGTGCTTACCTGGGTGCTAACCTGCATGCTAACCTGCATGCTGACCTGCTGATTGCTATTTGCTTGACCATTAGCTGGGGGGACTGCTGGAACCAGATGAGTTTATGGTACCTTGCAGAGACTGGCTTTGCATGCTGTATAGGATAGACATCTGGTTACCAGCCCAGCTTTAGGTCACCTTTGGACTGGTCCTAGGTTTAGAGGGGAAGGAGTGGTTCCTTCAACCAAACACCTAAGACCAGGGTGGGAAATATCGGGTTTCCTGCCATCCAAAGGGAAGCAGTAGGAATCTTCTGAGCAACAACCCAAGGCATTTCCAGTCTGTTTTTTTTGCAACCATAAAGCTGTGCCAAATCCTGCAAAGACTTTGTTACTAAATAAACTGTTTGATTTTCAACTTTAATTTGGAGTGTTTTTTGGGTTGCCAGGCCACCTAGCTTTTTCAGCAAGCGCTCTGCAGTCCACCAGGTAGAAAGGACAACACATCTGCCAGTTTTAATCTTAAACAGACCTGGTGTGACGGCATACCACCCACAAACAGCTTCATCATTCGGGTTATCCAGCTATATCAGTGTTTCCAAACCAGTGTGCCGCAGCACACTAGTGTGCCATAAGCGATCATCAGGTGTGCCGTGGGAAATTGGCACCCTTCCCCCCTCCTAGCAGCTCTTTCTCCCTCTTTCAGCACTGGGCGGAGGGAGGCAGCGAAAGAGGCCACACAGATCTATGAAACGTACAGACTCTATACATTTCATAGATCTGTGTGGCCTCTTTCGCTGCCTCCCTCTTCCTCCGCAAAAGCAGAGCACTGGGCGGAAGTGATTGAGTCGGCGTTTTTCGCGTTGGCTTGATTTCTCGCAAGAACACAGCCAGAAGCTCCACGTCGGTGAATTGGGCAGTGAGCGAACCTGGGAGCATCGGGAGGCTGAAGATTCACAGGTTTCCAAGCAACAAATTGAGTCTCTCTGCTTGGAAATGTGGGTTTTTTAAAACTATTTTGCTGGATGTTTGGAGAGTTGCCGCCCCCAAGGAACTGTTTATAACAGCTTCATGACATCCATAGTTAACTGGAAGCAAGTTTCATTCAGGGTGAAATTTCACAAGGGTCTGGAGAACAAGCCCTATGAGGAGCGACTTGAAAAGCTGGGCATGTTTAGCCTGGAGAAGAGAAGGCTGGGAGAAGACATGATAGCCGTGTATAAATATGTGAGAGGAAGTCATATATATGTTGTGTTCATCGAAACAGGCCCAGGTTTCACACTGAGTGTATAAATACATTTAAAAACATATTAACTATATGTATTATTGTGTTAGAGTGTCATTTTCGTTGGTGGTGTGCCCCAGGATTTTGTAAATGTAAAAAATGTGCTGCGGCTCAAAAAAGGTTGAAAAACACTGAGCTATATAATCCGCATTCAGCTTTCGAATAACGGAACTTACTCTGACTGTTTTTCACACATTCTCACTGACTGTGTTGTGACACCTTGGTTGTGACACCTTCCAAGGGACCTATTGGATTGGAAGGGGCGATACAGGACTGCGCCGTGGGCAGAGTTGAGGAGAGGAAGGGGGCGCACGCTGCAGTTTCCAGACAGCTCCTGCATGGGGTTTCCAACTGGCAGGCGCACACTCGCGCACTTGGGAGTTGGAATCCCGCCACCGCCCCTTTACAGAGCTTCAGTGCCCCCCAAATTCTCCTGAGCCTCCCACCGCCCCCTTGGATCGCCTCACCGCCCACTAGGGGGCTGTACCGCCCACTTTGGGAACCACAGGTCTGTACAGAGATTACGGTGACTGCTCTCTCCATGTCCTTGTCAATTTTCCTAATCCAGTTTAAAAACCAACTAAATGGGTGGTTTGACCATTCTGTGGCATCTACATTTATTGATATCCACTTTCTACTTTCACAAGTCATGAAAAAGCTGTGGCTGCACAGAAAGAGAAAGGAATTCGGAATGCAACCATTTATGCTTACCTTCCTGCAGGCAGCTCTTCGTCCTCCTTGTGCCACTGCACCACCGGAGTTGGGTCTCCGCGGATTCCACACATGAACTGCACAGTGCTGCCAGGTTTGGCTTGAACATCATTAGGTCGTCGGCTGAATATTGGCTTCTCTAGAATGGGAGATTGGGACAATTCAATCAAAACAAACGTTGTCTCTTTTGGATGGCATTTCTCAACAATGTAGGAATTGGGTTGTTGTAGGTTTTTCGGGCTGTATCATTTTCTTGCTGCTAGAACATGGCCATACAGGCCGAAAAACCGACAACAACCCAGTGATTTCGGCCAGGAAAGTCTTCGACAATACAATGTAGGAATTAAATGGAGTCCCTTTTCATGGATCTTGCTAAGTCTAAGCCTGCTGTGTTTAAAATAATTCTATAAAAATTATTTATTTAAATAAGTAATTTTATTTTGTTTAAATAAATGTTATTTATTATTTTATAAATAATATAATATAATGATATGATATGTTATATTACATTATAATATAATATAATAATATGATATGATATAATGTTATATTACATTATAATATAATATATTGTCAATATATTGTATTATGTTATAGTATAATAATTGTAATGTAATACTAATAATAATAATAGTATGATTAAAGGTATGGTGTGTGGAATATGCATTTGGTATTGGTGGTGTTGTAATTTGAGTGAACACAGTATAATACTGCCAATGATAATGTGATATAATAATCATATCGTGATATTATAATTTGTATATTTGTATTACATGCAATATTGCGATATGTTGTAGTGCAATATGATGTTTAGTGCTGATGTTGTGCTATGACAACAGTGCAATATGATGTTGTGCTGTAAGCCACTTTGGCAATATTGTTATATGTACATTGTAAGCCACTCTGGCAGTATTGTTGTTTGCTGTAAGCCGCTCTGAGTACCCTTCGGGGTTGAGAAGGGCGGCATATAAAAATAGTAAATAAATAAATCTTAAGCAGCAGAAATCAAGAGTGGTAAATCACATTCATTTTCATCCAAGCTGCCACTTGAATAGTATCCTCTACTTTTTGTTTCTGGATCCACTAAAATGCTAGATCCGTTGAAGATGCCAGGCACATATGGAGGTGACATTTCAGGGGGAAATGCTGCCATATAGCATGGAAAACCACACAACACCCCATTGTTGCTGTTGTTATTGGCCATTATCAACTTCTCTGCTTAAGTCTTGCAATCCCCCTTTAGTGTGTTGTCGTTCATTTCCTACTGCATCCCATTCTAACAAATATTATAATATTTTCCATGCATTGTTTCATGACATTGTTGATCCAAACTTTGCATAAACAGAAGTGAGCTAAGGGGATAGGGGGAAAGTAGAAGGAGAGAAAAACCAGGACATGTTGAAAACATTTGAAAAAAATGGGTTGACAGTATTTATTTATTTATTTATTTATTTACCATATTTATATACCACCCCTCTCAGCCCAGAGGCGACTCGGAACGGTTCACAAATTGGCAACAATTCGATACCACAACAAGTATAACAGTTAAAACAATCCAGAAATTCTATTAAAAACAATAACATATGATATAAAAATATTAAAACCGCACGAAGCCTTAAAACGTTGTCATGAACGTCTCCATGTCAAATCATTATTCCATTGCGTTGTCGAGTAGTCCCATAATTCCGTTTAGCTATGCCATATTTGGGAAGGCCTGCTCAAAAAGCCAGGTTTTCACCTTCTTTCGAAAAGTCAGGAGAGAGGGAGCCGATTTTATATCTCTAGGCAGGGCGTTCCACAGTCGAGGGGCCACCGCTGAGAAGTCCCTGTCTCTCGTCCCTGCCAAACGCATCTGCGAAGAAGGCGGAGCGAGAGCAGGGCCTCCCTAGAAGATCTTAACGTCCTAGATGGTTCAGTAGAGTTGTGCGCGGAATTAGTTTCTCCCATCTTTTTTGTTTCTTTCGGTACTTCAGAAGCATGAAACAGGAAGCCCCTTCCCCACACAAAAATCAGCTCAACATGAAAACGAGCTGGAACTGAGCTTGGCTTCAAGCCTGCTTTCGCTTGCTGCCGAGCACCTCCCAGAACTTGCCTCCTTGCCTTGAAATGAGAGTGTGTATGTGGCATGCAGGCCTGGAAAGCACACACACCTGAAATGATGCCTGCAGCCTAATCTAGAGCAAGATGTGCTTGGCTGCAGGTACTGGCAGGCGTGCAGGCTTTCTAAGCCTGCACGCCATGCCACACACACACACTCCTTGAAAAGAGAGTGTGTGTGTGTGGCATGCAGGCCTGGAAAGCACACACACCTGAAACCGATGTCTGCAGCTTACTCTAGAGCAAGATGTGCTTGGCTGCAGATACTGGCAGGCGTGCAAGCTTTCTAAGCCTAAACGCCATGCCACACACACACTCTCCTTGAAAAGAGTGTGTGTGTGGCATGCAGGCCTGGAAAGCGCACACACCTGAAATCGATGTCTGCAGTCTACTCTAGAGCAAGATGTGCTTGGCTGCAGATACTGGCAGGCGTGCACGCTATCTAAGCCTGCACGCCATGCCACACACACACACTCTTCTTGAAAAGAGAGTGTGCATGTGGCATGCAGGCCTGGAAAGCGCACGCACCTGAAACCGATGTCAGCAGCCAAATCTAGAGCAAGATGTGCTTGGCTGCAGAGACTGGCAGGCGTGCATGCTTTCTAAGCCTGCACGCCATGCCACACACACACTCTCCTTGAAAAGAGTGTGGCATGCAGGCCTGGAAAGCGCACGCGCCTAAAACCGATGTCTGCAGCCTAATCTAGAGCAAGATGTGCTTGGCTGCAGATACTGGCAGGCGTGCATGCTTTCTGGGCCTGCACGCCATGCCACACACACACACACTTCTTGAAAAGAGAGTGTGCATGTGGCATGCAAGCCTGGAAAGCGCACGCACCTGAAACCGATGTCAGCAGCCAAATCTAGAGCAAGATGTGCTTGGCTGCAGAGACTGGCAGGCGTGCATGCTTTCTGGGCCTGCACGCCATGCCACACACACTCTCTCTCCTTGAAAAGAGAGGGTGTGTGGCATGCAGGCCTGGAAAGCGCACGCGTCTAAAACCGATGTCTGCAGCCTAATCTAGAGCAAGATGTGCTTGGCTGCAGATACTGGCAGGCATGCATGCTTTCTGGGCCTGCATGCCATGCCACACACACACTCTCCTTGAAAAGAGAGTGTGTGCATGGCATGCAGGCCTGGAAAGCACACACACCTGAAACCGATGTCTCCAGCCTACTCTAGAGCAAGATGTGCTTGGCTGCAGATACTGGCAGGCATGCACGCTTTATAAGCCTGCACTCCATGCCACACACACACACTTTCCTTGAAAAGAGAGAGTGTGTGTGGCATGCAGGCCTGGAAAGCGCACACACCTGAAACTGATGTCTGCAGCCTACTCTAGAGCAAGATGTGCTTGGCTGCAGATACTGGCAGCCGTGCACACTTTCTAAGCCTGCATGCCATGCCACACACACTCTCTCCTTGAAAAGAGAGTGTGTGCATGGCATGCAGGCCTGGAAAGCGCACACACCTGAAACCGATGTCTCCAGCCTACTCTAGAGCAAGATGTGCTTGGCTGCAGATACTGGCAGGTGTGCACGCTATCTAAGCCTGCACGCCATGCCACACACACACACTCTTCTTGAAAAGAGAGAGTGTGTGTGGCATGCAGGCCTGGAAAGCGCACGCGCCTAAAACCGATGTCTGCAGCCTAATCTAGAGCAAGATGTGCTTGGCTGCAGATACTGGCAGGCATGCATGCTTTCTGGGCCTGCATGCCATGCCACACACACACTCTCCTTGAAAAGAGTGTGTGTGTGTGGCATGCAGGCCCAGAAAGTGCCTCCTCTAGAGTAGAAACAGCAGGTATGAAGAAGCCTATTTCAAGCGCTTGCCAGAAGGGGAGCCTGGGTGTAGCACAGCAGTTCTCGTTTGTGCCTGGGGGGCAGGGGACAGGACCGGGGTCCCATTGGCATTGGGGCCTGCAGCAGCGGAGATGGATTCTGAAGAGGATTTAGAAGGGTTAGCAGAAGGAGAGTTTCCCATCACTGGGCCTCCTTCTCCCACAGAAAGCTTGGCTTGGGAGGAAGGTTGGCCTGACCCTTACGACGAGACAGATAACCAGGTGCAAATGGAAAGCAGTGATAGCGAAACTTATGAACGGCCAGGGGGAGAGGTTCACAGGAGCCTTTGAGTGAAAACATGGAAGAGAGCGCTGGGGAAGAATCTAGGTAGGAGAGCTCTCATGGAGATAGAGACCCAGGTGCTGGGAGGCAAGGCCGAACCTTTGATAGGAGACGGAGCATTGAGTCCAGCAGGAGGGGTTGGTTTCATAGCCTAGACAGACCGAGGTCCCGCACCACAGATTGGAGAAGGAGAAGCCTAGAGCGTCGGGGTCCTCGCCATGAAGATTAAGTAGAGGATCCGTGGGAACGGATCCTCAGTACTTCGGCCACGTCTCATCTGAGCAGACGTGAAGCGAAGCTGGTCCACGGAGCTAGGTTGGCTAGTGGCTTACCAAGTCTGGTTTTGCATCTTGTACCTTGCCTTGTTCCTGAATCCGCATTGCTGTGCGGAGCCTTGCCAAGTCTTTTGGATACTTTACCAAGTTGTTTTGGACAGTTGATTGCCTTTTGCCTTTGGATTTGCTTTTGCTATTTTTATGGACAATTTACCTTTTGAACTGTTTTTATATATTCAATAAAGTAGTTAGCCTTCAGTCCGTCTCTGTGTGTGTGATTAAGGGGCCGGTCAAGTCCGTGCATCGTGACACTGGGTGGGAAGCCTCCCAGAGAATTAATTGGGGTAACCATTTTTGCCAGTCAGTTCTCAGTTTGAGAAAGCTACTGTTTTAGATTACAGATCCCATTATGAACTTTTTGGACTCTGGGAACTCTAGGAGTTGGAGTTCATAGCAACCTCTTGTGTTCATTGATGGTTCAAAGACCCCAACCCCTTGGAAAGCATAGAAGGAAAAGACATGGGAACAATCACTATTGAGCCGCTCACCCCAGACAGAAACCACAGCTTCTCTGCTAGCTCTCTCCCCTGCCTGGTTGCTGGCCATACAAATGTATGTTCCCGAATCACTCCTCAGAGCATGGGACACCAGAAGCCTTCCTTTGGCGACCTATAATAAATGGGGAGAAAAGAAAAGTATGGCTACTTTTGTTTCTCTGGATAAGATAGTTTTGCTCTGATTTATCTGTATTCTTCCAATATTCTTTAGAATCCCCCTAAAAAGCTATTAAAACTCATATTTCCAGTACCCAACACAGTTGCTTTGTAAAGACAGAACAGCAGGTGTTTGGGTGGAAGAGTGCACACGGAACAATTTTAACAAGTGTAAAAACCAATTAAAACTGGTTAAAGTCGATTAAAATAATTTAAAAACATGTACATGAGAGGTTTTATGTAAAACCTAGTCTTTAGTGAACAGCCGCATTGGTGCCAGTGTGATGGCAATGTTGGCACTAAATCGCCTGCAAAGGGAAGGTATTCCACAACTGTGGCGCCACAGCAGGGAAGTGGCAAAAGCAAAGGCTAAACCAGGCTAAACCTTTCCCCCTCAGCTGCTTAAGTTGAAATCCAAAACACCGGGAGGGCCCCAGTTTGTCCACACCTGGGCTGGACCAGGGGTGCCCACACTTTTTCAGCATGCGAGCTACTTATAAAACAACCAAGTCAAAATGATCTCCCTACCCACTACTCAGAGAGCCATACAAGCCAAATATTTGGAAATTTATTTCAGTGAGAGACATATAATATATTTTAAGATTGAAATCAACTAAATGTGAGTACAATAAGCCCCTGAATTTATTCATAATAATAATGATAACAATATTCATTCAGCCTCTGCTACTACTACTACTAATAATAATAGTAACAACAACAATAGGTTCCTAGAGTAGAAGGAGACCTCCAAGGGCCATCCAGTCCAACCTCCTTCTGCCATAAGGGAAAACCACAATCAAAGCATTCTGCACAGATGGCCATTCAGCCTCTGATAACAATAATAATAATAACAATGGGTTCCTAGAATAGGAGGAGATCTCCAAGGGCCATCCAGTCCAACCTCCTCCTACCAGGACCCTTCTACACATCCTATTTTACAGTTGACACACACAAACTGATTTCTTAATACTGGAAGAAATGCTGCCAAATTTGGCCACAAGACACCTACAAGGAGTGACCATCACTTAAAAAAATGATTTTGTCATTTGGGAGTTGTAGTTGCTGGGATTTATAGTTCACCTACAATCAAAGAGCATTCTGAACCCCACCAACAGCAGAATTGGGGCAAACTTCCCACACAGAAACCCCACAACCAACAGCAAATGTTCAAGGCAGAGAGGAAGGAAAGGAAGGAAGGAAAGGAAGAAATGAAGGAAGGAAGGAAGGAGGGAGGGAGGAAACAGGAAGGAAAGAAGGCAAGGCAAGAAGGAGGGGAGAAAGGAAGGAAAGGAAGAAAGGAGATGAGGAAGGAAGGAAGGAAGGAAGGAAGGAGGGAGGGAGGAGGGAGGAAACAGGAAGGAAAGAAGGCAAGGCAAGAAGGAGAGGAGAAAGGAAGGAAAGGAAGAAAGGAAATGAGGAAGGAAGGAAGGAAGGAGGGAGGGAGGAAACAGGAAGGAAAGAAGGCAAGGCAAGAAGGAGGGGAGAAAGGAAGGAAAGGAAGAAAGGAGATGAAGAAGGAAGGAAGGAAGGAGGGAGGGAGGGAGGGAGGAAACAGGAAGGAAAGAAGGCAAGGCAAGAAGGAGGGGAGAAAGGAAGGAAAGGAAGAAAGGAGATGAGGAAGGAAGGAAGGAAGGAGGGAGGGAGGAAACAGGAAGGAAAGAAGGCAAGGCAAGAAGGAGGGGAGAAAGGAAGGAAAGGAAGAAAGGAGATGAGGAAGGAAGGAAGAGAAAAAGGAAGGAAGGACAGAAGGGAGGAAGGACAGAAGGAAGGAAGGAAGGAAGGAAGAAAGGATGGGAAGTAGGGAAGGAAGGAAAGAGGGAAGGACGAAAGGGAAGAAGCAAGGAAGGAAAGAGAGCGAGGTGGAGAGACAGGGAGGGAGAAAAGAGGAAGCCCCTTCACCGGCTTACCAACAGGCAGCTCCAAGTCCCAGTCCATGCTGCAGCAGCCGCAGTTGGAGCCGCCTCTAGCTGCGCCCCTCCCCCGTGCCCCCCTTCTGGCGAGACCATGAAATGGTAGGGAAAATGGCGCGCATGACATCATGGCGGTGGCGGAAATGGCATGGGGGCGATCTACCAGCACGCCCTACGCGATCTACCAGTAGATCGCGATCAACCTAATGAGCACCCCTGGGGTAGACAAAAGTATTGTTATTCATTATTACCTCATAGTGGCCACCTTCCACATTTATAGGCACTCCATTCTTCTTCCATGAGATGACTGGCTCAGGATGTCCTTTCGGGGGAATACATTCTAGCGTGAAACGGTCTCCACTTGTTACCATCGAGTCACTGGGATGAAGCCGAAACTCGTCCTGAAGAGCTATAAGGCAATACAAATACTCCAATAAAACAAAAGCTTTGATGGAAGGATTTTCACATTGCCATCATATTTGTATACAGCCAGCAAATTAAGAGATAAACATGAAACATGCAAATTGACAGATTACAACATGTTTGACACACGAGGATAAATAGTGTGGGGTGAGTAGGGTAGGTGGCGTGGGGGGTAATAAGAGAAGCAAGGGTAGGAGGGGGGGGAGAGGAATAGAATTGAGGCAGGGGTGACTACAATACAAACAAAATTAAAAGCGTGTTGACTTCCATTCAGTCTTAAGGTGGTTTACATCTTTTCTTCGTGTCTCAAAACTTACTGATTCATCAGAAAAAGGAAAAAAATTGTTACTAATACTTAGCACTGGCTATAGGTTAACCTTTTTGGTCCGTTTTTTGAGGACCATTATTTATCTTTACATGAATCTATAGGACTCCAGTCTGTTTGTCTTCTTGGAGAGCCCGTATTTTTTCTCAGGAGGAAGGTAAGAGTATCCATGTCTCTTATGTCATGTGTTTCGTCTAGCCAATCTTCTATTTGGGGAATTTTGTCAGTTTTCCAGAGTCTGGCGAACACTATTCTCGCCGCCGTTGTCATGTAGGTAAAAAGGACCTCACTATTTGTGTCCAGAATTCTGTCTTTGTCTGTTAGGTAATAATTGGGTTTCAAGGGGAAGTTTACTTTTAATATTTTTTGCGTGATCTTATGTATGTCTCTCCAATATTTGAGTGTTATGGGACAAGACCACCACATGTGGAAATAGCTTCCCACATGCTCATGGCATTTCCAGCAATTTGACTGGCTGTTCTTATACATGATTCCAATTTTTGGGGGGGTGATGTGCCATCTATGGAACATTTTGAGCCAGTTCTCTCTCACATCTGTCGCATAGGTATATTTGATTTTCTTGTTCCAAATCAGCTCCCATTCCTGTAGTTTGATTTGTCTACCTAGGTTCTTGGCCCATTGAATCATGCCATTTTTAACATTTTCCGATTCGGTGTCCCATTCGAGAAGTTTGTTATAAAAGGTTGTTATATTTTTTTTCTCAGATTTGATAATTTTTTCCCCAAAAGTCTTCTCCCTCATGAAAACCCGTTTTATAGATGCCGAGAAGGCATTTGACAAGACCAATTGGGACTTTATGGATGCCTTACTCAGGGAAATAGACGCTGGACACCAGATAATCAATGCCATTCGTGCCATATATAAAAAAACAACAGGCGAAAGTGGTAATAAATCAAAAGAAAACAGAAAATATCAAAATCCAAAAAGGGGTCCGTCAAGGTTGCCCGCTATCCCCCCTACTGTTTATTTTTATTTTAGAAATATTGCTAGAGGATATCAGACAAGACAGAAAGCTAAAAGGGTTAAATATAAAAAATGAGAACATTAAAATATTGGCATACGCTGATGACTTAGCATTAGTGGTGGAGGAACCAAAAGACACCTTAGGAAAATGGATAGAAAAAATTGAAGATTTTGGGAAAGTGGCCGGGTTTAAAATCAACAGAGAGAAAACCCAAATGATGACTAAAAATATGACAGAAAAAGATAAACAAGACCTACAAAAAAAGTCGGAAATGAAGATAGTGGATAAGGTCAAATACCTGGGTGTATATATAACAACTAGAAACTCACAACTTTTTAAGAATAACTACCAACTAAGATGGAGGGAAATAAAAAAAGACCTAGACAGATGGTCCAAACTAAATTTATCATTTCTTGGTAGGGTGGCCACAATAAAAATGAACGTTTTACCAAAGTTTAATTTCCTTTTCTCAGTACTCCCGATAATATACAAGTCTACTGTTTTTGACCTCTGGAACAGGGATATTTCCAAATTTATATGGAGTGGAAAAAAACCGAGGGTGAAAATGAAAACTCTCCAGGAACCTAAAGACAGAGGGGGCATAGGCCTCCCCAATCTTAAATTATATTTCGAGGCAAATTGCCTCGCATGGCTGAGAGAATGGGGTAGACTCGAAAATAGCCAAATCCTGAATGTGGAGGGGCACGATTTAAAATTTGGCCTACACGGATATATCTGGTATGAAAAAGCAAAAATAGACAGAAACTTTAATGATCATTACATAAGGAAACCATTATTGAAAGTGTGGAATAAATATAGAAACAAAATTCAAAGCAAAACCCCTTTATGGATATCCCCAAATGAGGCCTTCCAAATTCGTCAATTAGGAGAAAACAAATGGTTCACATACAAAGAGTTAATAATTCAAACTGATACCAGCTACGAATTAAAAACTAAGCAACAGCTGAGAGAAGAGGGCAGAGAACTGGGGTGGTTCACATATTTTCAAATAAGAGAAAAATTCAAACTAGATGAGAAAATAGGGTTTGCACCGCAACAGGGGGAATTAGAACAAGTCCTTATGGGAAAGAATGAAAAACTGATAACAAAAATCTATCAGCTCCTATTAAAGTGAGAAAATGAAAAGCATGTGAAAAATTTTATGAGGGAATGGTCTAGAAATGTAGGCTTTAGAATAAAACCAGAGGCCTGGAAAAAGATATGGAAATACAATATAAATGTGTCATACTGTTACAAATATAGGGAAAACTGGTTAAAGATATTGTACCGGTGATACCTGACAACAGCAAAATTAGCAACAATATATAAGAAAACAAAACCGAACTGCTGGTGCTGTAACGGGACACACGGCACGTTCTTCCACATATGGTGGCTATGCCCGAGAGCCAAGGCCTACTGGGAGATGATTAGAGAAGAAATAGAAAACATTATCCAAAAAAAGATCATACTAAAACCAGAAAGTTTCCTGCTAGGTATTGTAGATTCTGAATTTCCCCCTAAAGAAAGGAAGCTTTTTCTATTATTGACAACAGCTGCAAAACTAGCCTTTGCCAAATACTGGAAGTCGAAGGAAGCCCCCTCCAAGAAAGAATGGATAAATAAAGTAATAGATACTTGTCAAATGGAACTTTTAACGGAAAGATTAAAGGACAAAAAATACAGTAAGGAAGGGACAGACTCTAAATGGGACTGGAACCCCCTCCAGGAGTACTGCAAAAAGACATGGAAGATAGACTTAAACATGATATAGAAAAGGGGGAAGGAAGGTTATGATGGTAGTAAATTTTGTTTTTTCTCTCTCTCTTTCTTTAATAGAGTAATATGCAAGTAAACTGCTTAAAAAGAAGAGCAAACCATTATGAAGAAATAGCTGTTCTGAATATATAAGTACAGGGAGCACTACTGGAAATGAATAAGAACAGATTTGTCTCTTAAATCCCGAAAACTTTTTCTTTTGTGCACAATGTATGTCTTTTTCATGCTGCTCGTGTTGTTTTTAATCTTTCCCTTATCCCCTCCCCCACCCCATACCCTATCCCCTCTCTTAACCTACCCCCGCCAACCCCTTTTGACTCTTTTTCTGTATTAAAAAACCTAATAAAAAATGAAAACCCGTTTCTTTGTCTTGGATAAAGGTCTTTCTTAGTTGAATATATTGAAACCAGTTTATGCTTTCGATTAGTTGCTTCAGTTCCTCGTGGGTTTTTAAGTTTGTGCTCCCGCTGGATCTATCCAGTAAAACTTTATATGTTGGCCAGATGTTCCATCCCTGCAGCCTGCAGTGTTCTGCCTCTAAAGGTGACACCCAGAGGGGGGGGGGGGGGTTCGTGTAGAAAAATCTGATGTATTTATTCCAGACTCTTATTAAGGCCGATCTGATGAAGTGGTTGCCGAAGTTCTTTTCAATCCTCATCCGTTTGTACCACAAGTAGGCGTGCCAGCCCACCTGTAGATCAAAGCCTTCTAATGTCAGCAGGTTTTCTTTCTTTAGGGAGACCCATTCTTTCACCCAAGTAAGAGCACATGCATCAAAATACAGGGTTAGGTCAGGGAGGCCCATCCCTCCTCTAGATTTTTTGTCTTTCATTATTTTGTGTTTGATTCTCGGCCTTTTGCCATCCCAGATGAATTTTGATATTTCCTTTTTCCATATTTTAAAGAGGCTGTTGTTTCTTATAATTGGTATGTTCTGAAAGAGGTAGAGAAGTTTTGGAAGTACGGTCATTTTAATTAATGAGATTCTCCCCAATAGGGAGAGTTGAAGGGTTTGACCATAAGGGTTTGAACATATAGACTGCAAAAGCTGGGAGTTATTTGCAATTTTGTTGTTGACTGCCTTCACGTCATTTCCAGTGTATGTCAAACCTATCGTGGGGAATTCTTGGTAAGATATACTCAGAAAACCTTTACTATTGCCTTACTCTAAATCTGAGACTATGACTTGCCTAAGGCCACCCAACCAATTCCTATGGCCAAGAAGGATTAGAATCTCCCAATACTCAAACCACAATGCTGAGCTTTAGCACAACAGGTTAAACCTGGTTTCTGAGAGGTCTCCACTTGTTTGTGGAGTTTCCCAAGGGGCCATTCTCTCCCCCCTGCTCTTTAACATCTATATGCGACCTCTCGCTCAACTGATTCGGAGCTATGGACTATAGTGTTACCAGTACGCTGATGACACTCAGCCCGTTCTGTGAATGGACGGCTGGCCGAACTCTGTACCTGATAATTTCCAACAATGCCTTGAAGCCATGACTGGATGGCTGCGTGATAGTAGGTTGAGGGTGAACCCGGCAAAGACGGAAATCTTGTGGCTGGGTCACCCTGGTGGAGGGGCTGTTCAGTTGGCTACCCTTGATGGTGTACCTGTGTCCATCGTCCTCTGTGAAGAGCTTGGGAGTCCTACTGGACCCTCGGCTATCAATGGTGGCTCAGATCACCAATGCCAGCAAAGTGGCTTTTTTTCATCTCCGGCAGGCTAGGCGACTGGCTCCCTATCTGACCAGGGAGGATCTGGCCACGGTGATCCAGGCTATGGTCACCTCAAGAATTGACTACTGCAATGCCCTCTACATTGGCCTACCTATGTCGGCGATCCGGAGGCTCAAGCTGGTGCAAAATGCAGCTGCTAGGCTTCTCACTGGTACGCCGGTGAGAGCTCACATTACACCAATATTGCAGCAGCTGCATTGGCTACCAGTGGAGCACCGGGTCTCCTTCAAAGTGTTGATTATCACCTTCAAGGCCTTATATGTTCAGGGGCCATCGTACCTGAGGGACCGTCTCACCCCATATCAGCCTCAGAGGTCACTGCGCTCCATTGACCAAAATCTTTTGATGATTCCTAGCTGCCGCTCATATTGGCTGACATTGACAAAACGGCGAGCCTTTACGATCATAGCTCCAACTCTTTGGAACGCTCTGCCGGAAGATGTGCGAGCTTTGAGAGATCTAACAACGTTCCACAGAGCGTGTAAGACGTTTTTATTCCAGCAGGCTTTCAGGGTCTGATTTGGTTAACCGGTTGTAAATAGTTCTATAGTTTTTAGCGAAGAGTTTTAATTTTTTGGTTGTTTTAAAGTGTGTTTTTATACTCTCTGTAAGCCATCCTGAGGCCTCAGGGAAAGACGGCATACAAAACTGAACCGCCCGCTTCAGAAAATCTTGCCAATCGAAAGGTCAACAGTTCAAGCCTGCGTTGTAGTGAGCTCCCAACCATCAGCCCAGCTTCCGTTCACCTAGCAGTTCAAAAACAGTAATGTGGGTAGATAAATAGGTACTGCTTTGGCAGAGAGGTAATAAAAGGCGCCCATGCAAACATGCTGGCAATTCGATTGGGAAAGCATCTAAAGACAACAGAACTCCTCGGAATGGAAAATGGAACAACAGCACGCACGCACACACACATGCGCACACACACACCCATGGCCAGAGTCGAGCACAGCCTCCACTTGCCAGAGATGGGAAAAAAGGGAAATCTTTACCTCTGTTTGTGTACTGTCTGTCTTTGATAATTGTATAATGGCATTGAACATTTGCTGTGCATGTGTATTGTAATCCGCCCTGAGTCCCCTTGGGCAGAATATAAATAAAATATATTATTATTAAAGGTAAAGGTTTCCCTTTGACATTAAGTCTAGTTGTGTCTGACTCCAGGGGGTGGTGCTCATGTCTATTTCTAAGCCAAAGAGCCGGCATTGTCTGTAGATGCCTCCAAGGTCATGTGGCCAATGTGACTGCATGGAGCGCCATTACCTGGGGCTAACAGCAGGAGCCCACCCTTCTCCCCAGATTCAAACCTGTGACCTTTTGGTCAGCAAGTTCAGCAGCTCAGTGGATTAACCTGCTGTGCTACCTGGGACTCTATTATTATTATTGTTATTGTTGTTGTTATTGTTGATGTTATTATTATCTTGATGGCTCTCTAATGTGCACGTTCCCATCCTTTATTAATTGGCTAATTGTAATTTTCCCAATGTTGCTGGGCTACAACTCCCATTAGCCCTAGTGAACACAGCCAGTGGCGAAGGATGAAGGGAGACCAGCAATATCCAGAGGGTATGCCCCATACATTCTTGCAAAATGACCTGCCACATACTGGGCCAGTGAAGCAATAGCATGTGGCTAGCTATATATGGGAAGCTGCCTTGATTACTTCTTCTCCTTTGAACATAACAATTGCCTTGACAGCCTTAAAATAGAAACACGATCAGATAGGAAACCCCACAGAGAGCCGAGAGGGCTGCCTTTTCCCTTCCTATACAATCCACTGCCTGTTTCCTGCACCTATTCTGCCGGGAGGATGTGGGTCTATTTCTGATACAATCAAAACTGCAGGAGATGAGTCAAGTGTGTACATGCAGCGGCTACAAGATCATCATGTAGGATGTTATTGCTAGACATTTTTAGACCCTTGCTCCTCCCCCAGTTTTAATTCTTTCCACAAAGCAGTCCTCCCAGTATCGGCCACGTTACAGCCCAGGAGAAATGATTTTGCGATTCTCTTGCAAAGTAATGCAATATGCTTTTTCCCCAAGAAAGAAAGGTGCTCTAGATCAGTGTTTCCCAACCTTTTTTGAGCCGCGGCACACATTTAACATTAAAAAAAATCCGGGGGCACACCACCAACCAAAATGACACTCTAACACAGTAAAGAATGGCTGGGGTTGGTGGCCTGCTGGGAGCAGCTGCTGGGAGTGCCGAAGCCGGGAGGGGCGGAGCCAGGCTACCCCGGCTTCACCTCTCCAGCAGCTGCTACCCTGGCTTCACCTCTCCCAGCAGCTGCTCCAGCCTTGAGGAGGCAGTGCCAAGCCAGCGGTGCCAGAGCCAGCACAATGCTGGCTTCGCACTGTCCCCTCAAGGCTGGAGCAGCTGCTGGAGTGCCAAAGCCGGGGGAGGGGGCAGAGCCAGGCCGCGCCATGCCCCGCCCCTCCCCTCAACTTCAGCTCTCCTACAGGCCGCGCCATGCCCCGCCCCCTCCCCCCAGCTTCAGCTCTCCTACAGAGGAGGAGCATGAGCGGGGGATGGGCTTCAGAGGGCGTGGCTCCTCCTCCACGCGGCTTCAGCGAGCGAGGGGCGAGAGTCATTGTGGGAGTCATGGCGGATTGGAGGCTGGCTGGGGAAATGGCCGAAGGAGGCAGCGCCCCGGCCCTTCTTCTTTTTCTTCGCCACTGCCCGGCCCTTCCTCCTCCTCCCCCAAGCAGCAGGAGTTCAGCAGGAGGGGGGAGGAAGGGGGGCAGAGAGCTTCTCTTGCAGCACAGCAGGAGGTCCGTCACGGCACACTAGTGTGCCACGGCACACTAGTTGAGAAAGACTGCTCTAGATGATTGCCTTTTGCAACATCTGGAAGGAACATTAAATTTAATTGCTGCAGAACGTATTTCTAAAACTTGGTTCAAACTTTGGCTTTCTGGGTTTTGGTAGGAATAAGACAAAAGCAACACACAGTATCTATGAATCACAGCAATATATATTAATCACAATTTAACAGACTCACTGGTCTAAGTGTTAAAGTAGTACCAAAACATAAGTTCATCACAGGTATCATAACATCATGTATTTATGGGCAAATGCCCTATACATAAAGCAATATACTATACATAAACAGCAATCACGGGCTGCTGGCTCACACAGGAGTGAGCAGAGACGCCGAGGAGGGGGGAGGAGCGGGGTTCCCTACGTCATCAAGACGGACCCGGACCCGGACGTCTTCCCAAGCACAATGCAAATGATAATATCAGTTCATGAAAGAGTCAAAGAGAATGCTCAAATGCACAAATCATAATAGTATCTGGGAGGCGTCCACAGCGGTCAACGAATGGTTATTATGCGCGCCTTCGTTTCTCCCCGAAGGGCTTCCTCAGGACCGTGGGCATGGCCAATGCAGCAATTCTCGCGAGCGTCTCGCAGCAGGAACAACACATCACAGGTAGAAGCAGGAGCACTGCAAAAGGCTGGCGATATCAGCGGATATCGGGCTAAAAGCTTTTGTTCCTGCTGCGAGACGCTCGCAAGAATTGCTGCATTGGCCACGCCCACGGTCCTGAGGAAGCCCTTCGGGGAGAAACGAAGGCGCGCATAATAACCATTCGTTGACCGCTGTGGACGCCTCCCAGATACTATTATGATTTGTGCATTTGAGCATTCTCTTTGACTCTTTCATGAACTGATATTATCATTTGCATTGTGCTTGGGAAGACGTCCGGGTCCGTGTCCGTCCTTGATGACGTAGGAACCCCTCCTCCCCCTCCTCGGCGTCTCTGCTCACTCCTGTGTGAGCCAGCAGCCCGTGATTGCTGTTTATGTATAGTATATTGCTTTATGTATAGGTCATTTGCCCATAAATGCATGATGTTAGGATACCTGTGATGAACTTATGTTTTGGTACTACTTTAACACTTAGACCAGTGAGTCTGTTAAATTGTGATTAATATACCGTATTTTTCGCTCTATAAGACGTACCTGCTGATAAGACGCACCTAGATTTTAGAGGAGGAAAATAGAAAAAAAATATTTTGACGCGACGCTGCTTCGCTCCTCCTCTTGCTCCTTCTCCCCCCCCCCCTTTGCTCAAGTGAACAAGGGGCGGGGGAGAAGGACAGAGGCGGCGCCAGCGCCGCGTCAGAGCCTCTGACGCGACGCTGCTTCGCTCCCCCTCTTGCTCCTTCTCCCCCCCCCCGCCCTTTGCTCGAGTCCGCCCTCGGCCGCCAGAGAAGAGGGGGGGCGGCGACAGAGGCGGCGGTCGCCAGATGAAGACCTCCCTGGACGGCGAGACACAGAGGCTGTCCGGGACACTTTTGGTGAGTATATCGCCGCCCCCTGCTCCAGTGCCTTCCCCCTCCCTGCCTGCATCTTCGCTCCATAAGACGCGGCTGATCTTTCATCCTACTTTGGGAGGAAAAAAACTGCGTCTTATGGAGCGAAAAATACGGTATATTGCTGTGATTCATAGATACTGTGTGTTGCTTTTGTCTTATTCCTACTGTTTGTGATACAGCCCCACCTTATTTTCTGGGTTTTGGTGACTGGGACCACACAGATATTATTTATTTATTTATTTATTTATTTGATTTAGTAGACCGCTCTCTCCGGAGACCAGAGCGGTTTACAGCAGTAAAACCAAATAAAAACACAGATAAAAACACAGAAAACGGCATTATAAAACCAATTAACCCCGCTCCCAACAATAAAATCCCAGCGGAACGACAATAATGCAGGCGGCAGAGACGCGGCAGGGTGGCAAATTATAGCAGGCATCAGTCAAAGCCGAATGCCTGCCGAAACAGCCAAGTCTTTACGGACTTGCGAAATGCCATCAAGCCCCGTAGGGCTTGCGTCTCCTCAGGCAGTGAGTTCCAGAGGCTCGGTGCGGCCACTGTGAACGCCCTCTGCCGCGTACTCGATAACCTGTAGGTCTTGATACCAGGCACCTCCAGTAAATTGAGCCCCTCTGAATGCAGTGATCTTCTTGGCACGTATGGGGTAAGCCGCTCCTTCAGGTACACTGGCCCTAAACCATATAAGGCCTTAAAAGTTAAGACTAACACCTTGAAGGCGACCCGGAACTCAATATTGAATACTGAATGTAAATCTTACCCATTACTACCTTTTAAGATGGCATCCTTGAAAATGAGAGTAAAAGAATCATAAAGGGACCGACATTCCCCTAAATCTTTAAATTTATGGCTGTGACTTAATTGGCAGTTCAAAGCTGCAAGTTGAGGTGAGCTCCCGACTGTCAGCTCTAGCTTCTGCCAACTTAACAGTTCAAAAGCATGCAATGTTTTTGCTAGCACGCGGCAGAGGGCGTTTGCCGTAGCCGCGCCAACTCTGTGGAACACCCTCCCTGAAGAGTTACGAGCCATCCGGGAATTAATGCCGTTCCGCAGAGCTGTAAAAACAATTTTTAAATGGTTTGCTGTATTTTACTGTGTTTTACCCGGCGCTTATGAGCCACCCGGGAGTGGCGGCATAGAAGCCCAAGAAATAAATTAATTAATTAATTAAAACCTGGCTATTTAGACAACCATTTGGCCCATAACTAATGAGTATTATCAGCATCCTGTTGTGTCGCTGCCAGCATATTTCTACTGCCATCGCAGTTTGCTGGAATTGATTTTAACTGGGGGTTTTAAATTTGGTCTTATTGTATTTTATTGCATTTTATGTGTTTTATCTATTAACTCTGTAAACCGCTCTGGGCTCCAGAGAGAGCGGTATATTAAGTCGAACCAATAAATAAATAAATAAATGTGAATAGGTACTGCCTCAACAGGACATCAAAGCTCCTCCCCCAGCAATAATATAATATAATATATAAAAAGAGAGAGTCCGTTTTTGACGCTTATGCACGGACACACCATAACACCCAGACCCTCAAAACCCACCCCACACATTTCAACGAACCAACACCAACAAACGTGGCACAAAAAAACACCAAAACATACCTCCGAAGACCCCTAAAACCGGCCCCCAAAAAACCCCATGGAAACCTATGGAGGCATCCGGAACCCTAAAAAACTACAAACAAAATGCCGCTAAAACCACTTCCTGTCCCGCATAAAACACTCCCCCGGAAGTTGTCCCTCACAAAAACCAAACCCGGCAGGAAACACATACCTCACACACTAACAGGAAGTTCATAGCCTTCTCGCTCTCCTCCGCTGCTTCTCTTCCGCTCCCAGCAGAGGAGGGGGAAGGAGAGGACCGTGCGGCCCCTTTCACAGGAAGAGGTGGAGGACGTGGGCCCGACCACAGCAACGTTCTCCAACACAGCACTCCTCCCTGCGAGGTCGCTCTTCGCCCCACCCTGTGGCAGGGAAGTGACGAAGGGGGAGCGATGACGACGGCGCCATGGCCTTCTTCCGGGCCCTTTGCGCTCTCCTCCGCCGCCTCCGTGCTGCTCCCTGAAGAGGAGGACGAAAGGGGGCCCCGCACGATCTCTCTCCCTTCGCCCTTTTCTTCTGGGAGCGGAAGAGAGCGGCAGAGGAGAGCACCCTTTCGACAGGGAGGCGACGCAGAGGGAGCGATACCGGCGGCGCCCTGGCTGCCTCTTCCACCCCCTTCTCGCTCTCCTCCACTGCCTCCCTTCCACTCCTAGAAGATGAGGAAGGGGAGAGAGATCAGGGGCCCCCCTTTCGTCCTCCTCTTCAGGAAGCACCACGGAACCGGCGAAGGAGAGCGCAAAGGGCCTGAAAGAGCGGCCATGGCGCCGCCGCCATCGCCCCCCCTTCGCCACTTCCCTGCCACAGGGTGGGCCAAAGAGCGACCTTTGCAGGGAGGAGGGCTGTGGTCGGGCCCACGTCCTCCACCTCCTCCTACGAAAGGGGCCCGCTGACGGTCTCTCTCCCTTCCCCTCCTCTTCTGGGAACGGAAGAGAGGCACCGGAGGACAGCGAGAAGGAGGCCAACAGGAATCAGAACAGATGGACAAGGAAGACACAGGCAAGCTAACAAAAAACACAAACACAAATGGATACAAAACACAACATACTGCACAAAAGAACACAAACCTACACAAATATACACATACATAGACACACATATACTGTATATACATAAACATACATACACACACACAAACATTACCACAAACACGCATACATATATATACACACACACAAATATATACACACACAAAACAACAAACACAAATATACACACATACACATATATACACAAACCCATACATTCACACCCAAACCCACAAACCCACAAACACCCCCACATACACAAATACAAACACACACACAAATATTAAACACACATACAGCCATACCTACACACAAGCATACACATATATATAAACACACAACACACACATCATTTCAAACCCTTACATACTTTTCCACATCTACTACATAGGGCACAGCAACGCGTGCCGGGTTCAGCTAGTATAATATAATATATTGTATATACATATAATGATAATATTATAATGTAATACAATATAATACTACTACTAATATATTATTATAATTATATATTTTATATTACATGTAATATTACTAATAATATTACAGTATAATGTTATAGTACAATGCAATATATAATATAGGGCAATAATATAATATATTGTATTTACAGTTTACTTGTAAGCCGCTCTGAGTCCCTTTCGGGGTGAGAAGGGTGGCATATAAATGTCGTAAATTAATTAATTAATTAAAGGGTACCCCATGTAGATAAGTAGACATGCCAGCAACACAATCAGAGATGTCTATGGGCAACAGGCTCCTCGGTATGAAAAAAATGGCCAGAGTGGAGTATCGCCTGCAGACACTGGAGATGAAAAAGGGGGAAGGCCTTTACCTTTGTCTATGTTGTATGTCTGTGTGTAAAAGGCATTATCTGCCCTGAGTCCCTCCGGGGAAGATAAAGTGGAATATAAATATATTATTATTATTATTCAAATGAGAAGCGAGAGAGCTCATCATGTTAACACAAAACAAGGCCTGTGATTCCTCTGCATATAAGGACCAATCTTTCTGGCATGTAAACCATGCTTATTTCCTTGAAAACAAGCTATTAAAAGAGATTGCTATCTGGTAACAGACATCGCCAGATACCATCCCTATGGTTTAGGTACTGACCCTGAAATCTTCTGCTGTAGAGACTGCTTTGGTCAAGGGGTATAAATACACATCATAATAAGTGCCCCTGAGGTTGATTTTCAAGCCCTGATCCCTCTTTGCAGATAGCCATGCCCCTGACCCCCACAATGGAGTGAACTGATTTTTTTTCTGGAACCGCTCATCTTTTAAATATATTGCAGCCCCCTCCTTTCTATTGTTTAGTTTCATTAAAGCCCATTTCCCAACAGAAAGGAGACTGCTGACTGGTTCTCCAAGATGGGTTGTTTTGGACATTTTTGACAGTCCGTGGATGTTCCCAGGGGCAGAAATTTGCCCCCAAGTAAGGCTGGGAGTTGCCAAGGACCTGTTCTGCAATACAGATGTCTATCATCTCATTTTGCCTAATTGGCTGATCAGCTTTTAGATGCATTTATGCTTGAAGCAAAAGGCCTGATCATAAGTTCCCTGCTGACTTTGTTTTTGTGTTCTGCTGAAATGCAATGCATCATGGAAGACTAAACTCGGATTATTGATGTTGCTATCTCAGGTGACAGGAGGATTGAAGAGAAACAACTGGAGATGCTGACACAATACGATGATTTAAAGATCGAACTGCAAAGACTCTAGTACAAGCCAGGCAAGGTGGTTCCAGTGGTGATTGGCACACAGGGTGCAGTGCCTAAAGACATTGGTCTGCACTTACACACAATCGGCACTGACAAAATTACCATCTGTTAGCTGCAAACGACGACCCTTCTGGGATCTGCATGCATTATTCGCTGATACATCACACAGTCCTACACACTTGGGAAGTGTCCGACATAGTGATCTTGCTTGCAGTTTATTATCTTGTGTTTCAAATTGTAGTAATAATAATAATTGTTATTACTGTTATTATTACCCACTTCTCCTGATGGACCATGTAATACTGCAGCTCTCATGATTTCACAGCATGGAGTCATAGCAGTTAAAGTGGTGCCAAACTGCATTCATTCTAAAGCCGTGTTTCCCAACCGCTGTTCTGCGACACACTAGTGTTCCGGGAGAGATCAGCTGGTGTGCCACGGAAAAGCCTCTCTTCCCCCCACCCTTTCTTCCTAGTGTTCCCTGGGGGTGCCTTCCCCTCACGTGGGAGGCCCTTCCTTCCTCCCTCCCCTTCCTTCCTTCCTTCCTTCCTTCCTTCCTGTCGGCCTCTCCCTCCTGCCTGCCTCACCGGCCAGGCCCGGATTACGCAGTGTTTCCCAACCGATTGTGGCACACTCTAGGCCACACTCTGAGCGCCACCCCGCTCTGGGGGGGCGGGGCTGCTTGTGGGGGGGGCGCTTACTGGGGCGGGGGTGCTTGCGGGGGCACCCCCACTGCTCGCGCCGGCCTCGCCCCTTTTCCTTCACTGACTGAAGGAAGAGGGGCAGGGCTGGCGTGAGCAGCAGGGAGGGGGGCGCTTCCGCCTCCGCGCGCATGCTCACTTTTTTCCTGAATTTTTTTTTTTGAATTTTTTTTGAATTTTTTTTAAAAATTAACTTTTTGGGGGGTCCGGATCTGCTGCCCCCCCCCCCAAAGGTGCCGCCCTAGGCTCTGGCCTAGGGTGGCCTTACTTCCGGTCCTGTCACCGGCGTTGTTGACCAGGAGGACCCTTTCCAGGGACGGCCCCGCGCCTTCTTCCCCCTCTCCCTCCATCTGCCAGTGGGCTTCCCAGGCAGCACGGAGGAGGCTTTGGGCGGCATGGGGCTGGGCCAGGTCTGCGGGGAGGGAGGGCGGGTGGAGGCGTGGCCAGTCCCGGCAGAGCAGCGTCTCCACCTCCTGCAGCAGGCCCTCCGCCCGGCCCGAGAGGAGCAGCGCTGAGCATGGGGAGAGGAGCGTGGCCAGATGGAGGCACACGGCCCGGCCCAGGCCCCATGACGCCCCCGTCACCACGCACAGGTTCTGGTCCAAGCCACGTGCCTCCATCGCCCCCGAGAAGCCAGGCAGCCAGGCAGGCAGGAGGGAAAGGAGGAAGAGGGAGGGGCCTGGGCCAAAGGGGGCGGGGCCCAGGTGGAGGCCATGCCCCGAGTGACCAGGTGTGCTGTGGCTCAAAAAAGGTTGGGAAACACTGTTCTACAGTGTAGAATGCACTCAGAAGAGAAGGGCAGAATATAAATACAGTGTATTATTATTATTATTATTATGCATTATTATTTGAAGTTTGGAAGACCTGATCAGAGCTGTTGACCATAGAGTGACTTGGGGGTTTCTCATTTGTAAGATAAATCAAAGTCAACCTGACATGAATTAACAACAGAGGGATCGAATTGGGCTCGAAATGAGGGAACCTCCCAGTGAGGACTCTTCCACTTGAAGTGCATGCTTCACAGCACTTTAGGGCAAGGGCAAGGCAAACAGATTTCCAATTTAGGATGGAAACTATTTGCAAGCAAATGCTTGAAATGCAGTGTATGATGTACTTAATTTAGCCCTGCCAATAGAAACATTTCCCAACCCCCCTTTTTTCTTTTATGAATATTTATAGCTGCCAAACAACGTCATGGGCATTTATGCAGGGCCAAGAGAACTGAGCAGAAGCCTGATCATTAATGAAGTGTTAATTGGAGGATCTCTGGGCCTGCATATTAAAAAGGATTTTTAATTGTATCAATAATTAGTGCTGTTCAGCCTTACGAGAGGAACACTCTAGACTCAAAGCTGGAGGAGGCAGTGCTGTTTTGGGACGCCTCGTGGGACGTGGCAATTTGCACCCCAGCATCCCCCTGGAAACAGCGTGCATGGGATTTGAGCCGGGCAAGTCGGAAGAGAGCAAAGGCCTTTGTGATGCAGAACAACAATACAAACGATACCAACCAGTCTCTGTAGCACCCATGGGTCCGTTCGTGCCAATGGGAGGGGGTGAGGCGCCGGGGGTCCCGATGCCATTAGGACCCGCACATGCTGAAGTGGACTCGGAGGACGAGTTGGAAGGCCCAGAGCAAGATTGGTCAGCAGTGCCTTTGCCCAGTTCACCTGTAGAGAGTTTAGCATGGGATCTCGAGTGGGAGCATTCTCCCGGGGATGGAGCGGACGAGGTGGAGTTGGGTGGCAGCGAAGCAGATAGCGGAGATAGTTATGAATTCCCAAACGGCCGAGGTTCCCAGGACCTGGCCGAGCAGCAGATGGAGGCCAGCGGCTGGGAAAGTTCGGGAGGCTGCTTCTCAAGGAGATAGCGATACTGGAATGGAAGAGCGGGGCCGTTACCATAACAGACGCAGGGACATAGAGCAGGGCAGGAGGAGCTGGCATCTGTCCCTAGACCGTCACCGTTCGGAAAGTAGAGACTGGAGACGCCGGCCCTAGATCGTCGAGGGCCCGGCCGAAGGATTAAGAACGGCCCCGTGGGAACTGATCCTCAGTTCTCCGGCCACGTCTGATCTGAAGGACGTGAAAGCGGAGTGAATCTTGGAGCCTGGTTTGGCTCGCCTTGGACCAAGACCTTGCCTTGTTATTGATTCGCATTGCTGCGGATACACTGCCTTGATCCGGAGTCAATCCGGAAACTTTGCCAAGCTTTTTGCCACGTTTGCTTATGGAACTATCTTTTGGAACTTTGCTTTCTTAATTGGACTACAGCTTTGCTGATTGCTTTATTCTTTGATCTCTTTAAGAGAATTGCTTTTTGGACTTTTTATATTCAATAAAAACTAGTTAGCCTTTGCTACGTCTCCGTGTGTGTGTTAAAGGGGCAGTACTAAGTCGGCGATTGTGACAGTCTCATAGGTATGATCGCAATGAGCACTCTCAAGCTGCAAAATACTCAACTTTCCCTTCTATTTTTTAATATGTGTGTCTTAAACATTTCTGGGTCCTTAGCATGCATTTTTGATGGAAAGAGAACTTGAAAAAACTCAAATGAGGGAGAAAACTCACACAGGACATCTTTATAATTCCTTTGCAGGGCTGCGAATGAAGCTACTTTCCAAACATTTGATTAGCTGAGATGATCCCAGAGCAGGCATGTAGCCGGGGGGGGGGGGGGCTAAGGGGGCTTCAGCCCCCCCCGAAATTCTCAGGGTGGTCCGCGAAAAGGCCTTACTGGTACATTATTTAAACTGTTATGTTTATTCATATCATGATCTGATCACCATGCTCATTATATCCCACATTAATGGGGTTATTGGGATAACAATACAAAAGATTTGCTAGGGTAGACCCTCTTCCACCCAGTCTCAGCCCCCCGAACCAAACTCAGCCCCCTCCGAAACAAAATCCTGGCTACGGCCCTGCCCCAGAGCCTTACCTTCTACATAAAGTGAAGCATTCTTACTCGTGGCTGTACCAAGATGGTTTCTGGCCAGGCAGCTGTATATCCCTTCATCCGATTTTCCTTTCTTCTGGCTGAGGCGGAGGAAGAAGAGGGACCCATCGAGCAGGAAAGTGCGCTGGGAGGTGGCATCATCTTTGTTGGTTTTCACATATTCCCCATTGCGATACCACTCAATTGTAGGCACTGGGTTCCCAGTGGCACGGCAGCGCAGGGTGGCCGGCTGGTCCCAGCGGACCACAAGGTCAGATGGGTGATCGAGGATCTGCGGCAAGAATTCCTCGGAGCGAGACTTTGAACCTGGGAGAGTAGTAAGGGATGGGAGCAGGACAAAACAAAACATCTTACTTTCCTCCTTACTTTCCATCTTGCTCAGGCTCAGGTAGAAGCAAACTGTCGCTGCCTCTCCGAGCAAGTGCGTTTCTCCTTAGTAACAATCTTTTCCACTTTGACATTGTGTAATGGGGAAAGGCATCAAAGCTTGGAAAAGCCACCTTTTGGAATACGATTCCCAGAATCTCACTGGCCATACATACTATGAAATTGTAGTGCAAAAAAGGTAGTGCAAGACAGGTGTTTCCAAACTCTGAAAATAAACTAGATCATGTTTAAAAAGATAATTTGAGAAAATAAAAATTCTGGATCAGTCTAACAACTACAATGTCAGACTACACCAGTGGTTTTCAAACTTTTTTGGCCTACCGCCCCCTTTCCAGAAAAAAACTTTGCTCACTGCACCCCTAGAAATTAATTTTTTTTAATAAATTTAACAGATATAATTAAACAGAAATATATATATATATATTAATGCAGTGGTTCTCAACCTTTCTAATGCAATGACCCCTAAATAAGGATCCTCATGTTGTGGTGACCCCCACGATATTTTCATTGCTACTTCATAAATAATTTTGCTACTCTTACGAATTCTAATCCAAATATCGAATATGCAGGTCAAAGCAAAGGGGGCAGGGCCAAAGAAGAGGGCCGTGATCCCTCCTAAATGGCCAATCAGTCACTGCCCCTTAAAGGTTCAGTTTTGGGTCCGTTACTTTTTAATTTATTCATTAATGACCTGGATGTAGGAGTGAATTCTGAGGTAGCAAAGTTTGCAGACGACACTAAATTGTTCAGGGTAGTTAAAAATGAAACTGATTGTAAAGAGCTCCAGAAAGATCTCTCGAAATTGAGTGAATGGGCAACAAAGTGGCAAATGCATTTTAACCTAAACAAGTGTAAAGTCGTGCACATCGGGGCAAAGAACCCCAACTACACCTACCAATTGATGGGGTCAAAGCTTTCCGAGACAAACCAGGAAAGGGATCTTGGGGTTTTGGTGGACAGCTCAATGAAGATGTCAACCCAGTGCGCTGCAGCAGTGAAAAAGCAAATTCTATGCATGGCATGATCAGGAAGGGAATTGAAAATAGGTCAGCAAATGTTGTATTACCTCTCTACAAATCGATGGTAAGGCCACATTTGGAGTACTGTGTACAATTCTGGTCTCCGCACCTCAAGAAGGATATAACGGAACTGGAAAAGGTACAAAGAAGGGCGACAAAAATGATCCAAGGGATGGAGCAGCTCCCTTATGAAATCAGGTTGCAACGCCTTGGTCTTTTCAGCCTTGAAAGACGGCGTTTAAGAGGTGACTTGATCGAAGTGTATAAAATCATGCATGGGATAGAAAAGGTGAATAAAGAAAAACTATTTTCTCTGTCACACAACACTAGGACTAGGGGCACTCCTAAAGCTCCAAGGTAGGAAAGTTAGGACTAATAAAGGGAAATATTTCTTCACCCAGAGGGTCATTGGGTTATGGAACTCACTTCCAGAGGAGGTTGTGACAGCTGTCAGCTTCAAGGCAGGATTAGACAGATTCATGGATACCAAGGGAATCGGTAGTTACTGAAATGGACATCCAAGTGCCACCTCTGTGTTGATGGAGGCAGGCAGGATTTTCCCTGGGTACTGGTTGTGGGGGGTCGGGAGCAGGTGAGGGTTTTGCCCTCCTTTCTGCTAGAGATCCCTGTGTACAACTGGTGGGCCACTGTGTGACACAGAATGCTGGACTAGATGGGCTGAGGCCCGATTCAGAATGGCTCTTCTTATGTTCTTATGTTCTTAAAGGGGTTCACCGCCCCCCAAATTCCCCTGAGCCTCCCACCACCGCCTTGGATCGCCTCATCGCCCACTAGGGGGTGGTACTGCCCACTTTGAGAATCAGTGGACTACACAGAGAAGCCATTGATATCCACAAGCATGTGGACAATTTATTTATTATTTATTTATTTGCAGTATTTATATTCCTCTCCATTGGCACTCCCTTGCAGTGGGGGAGAGGCTTGCGTACTCGATGAAGTTGTGAGCCATGCTGGTGGTGGCAAAATAGCCACTGGTAGGGCCTCTGACACCAGACAGGTCACAACCGAAGGGTCTGGCAAAGAGCGTCAAAGGGCAGGATGGGCTCTCTAGCCTTTTGGCAACCATCCTAAGAGAAGGAAAACTCTAATTTCAAACCCGGGCAGGTGGTGCTCGTCTAACCCTGTAAGGTCAACCATCTAAGAGAAGGAGACTCAAACCAAACCTACGACCTGAGGACCTCGCTGCCACCATCCAAGCTTGCTAGGCCCTGGCAGACAAACCTTTGGTTTAAAGGGTGAGGCCAGTTCTGTGCACGCTGCGCTCCACCAGAAAAATCCATTGCACAGGGTCGAAGGACACATCCAACTTCCAAAAAAGCCCTGTAGCAATAGGCAAGGGATGAAGCGGCAGGTGTAAAGATGCACTGGAAGACGCAGACCCAACCCTGCATGCAGGCGGTTCAGGACTTTGGTCGCTCGAGACTGACCCGGGAGATGACAGTCTTGTTGGGCAGCATCCTGAAAGACCAAGCACCCTTTTTAAAGGAGAGCACTGCTTGCTCCATATGGAGAGGGGCCTAGAAAAGGTGGCCTAACGAAAGCTCATCTCCATCTACTCGGTTGGCTAGCCGCGCCCAACGGGCATCTTCTGATGCGGTTAAACAAAGACAAAGAAACAAAGGCCAACACCTGCCTGCAAAGGTGCAAATAGACTGACTACCACCTCCCAAAGATACTACTCTATGTTGAACTCGCCATGGGTCAGCACAAGAGAGGCGCCCCCAAAAAGAGATATAAGGACGCCCTGAAACAACATCTCAGACTTGGCCAGATTGATCACCAACAATGGTCCACCCATGACTCACATCAGGAGGCATGGAGACGCACTATCCACAATGCTGCGGCCTCTTTCGAGAAGACACGCCAAATGGGTCTCAAAGAGAAACGACAACACAGAAAGAACCGCAACTTGGAAACAACATCACCCAAGGAGACTTTCTGCTGTGCTTTCTGCAACCGAACTTGCCTATCTCAGATTGGCCTTTTTAGTCATCAACGCGCTTGTAAAAAGTGTGAGATGTGTCCTTCCTAAGAATCTGCGTTTGTGAAGTAATGCCGAGAGAGAGAGATTTATATTCAATTTCAACAAAGAGGAGGAAACAATGAAAATGAACAAAATCTGGCTACCAGTATTTTTTAAAAAAACTATAAAACCAGGACAGTACATAAAAAGGGACACTCAGAAAACAGGAAACCCAGGCATGAAACAATCAGGGCCAGCTAACACCTCCCAACAAAGGATTTCCCCCGGCAGGAAGCAGCCAGGCTCTGAAGCTGCAAAACCATTCAATGCTAATCAAAGTGGCCAATTGCAACATTCACACTTGCCTCAAGCAGGCAAGCGTTCTTTCTCCCACCAAGGACATCATTCCACAGATATATAAACCCCACAGATATATAAACCCCAGCCTAGTTTCCGACAGACCTCACAACCTCTGAGGATGCCTGCCACAGATTTGGGTGAAACATCAGGAGAGAATGCTTCTGGAATGTGGCCATACAACCCGGAAAACTGACAGCAACCTGTGAAACTAGGTTTCACTAGTGAAATAAACTAGGTCATATAAAGCAGTGTTTCCCAACCGTCTTTGAGCCGTGGAACACTTTTAACATTAAAAAAATCCGGGGGCACATCACCAACCAAAACGACACAAAATGACACTCTAACACAGTAAAGAACGGCTGAGGGATGGTGGCCTGCTGGGAGCAGCTGCTGGGAGTGCCAATGCCGGGGGAGGGGGAGGAGCCAGGCCATGCCATGCCCCACCCCTCCCCCCGGCTTCAGCTCTCCCGCGGCTTCTCCAGCCTTGAGGGGGCAGTGCCAAGCCAGCGGTGGCAGAGACAGCACAATGCTGGCTTGGCACTGTCCCCTATAGGCTGGAGAAGCTGTGGGACAGCTGAAGCCGGGGGGAGGGGGCGGAGCCAGGCTGCACCATGCCCCCCCTCCCCCCCCCAGCTTCAGCTCTCCCACAGCTTCTCCAGCCTTGAGGGGGCAGCGCCTGTCCCTGGCGCCACTCTCCGCCATGACTCCCGCCCCTTGCTCACTGGCTGAAGCCGTGCGGAGGAGGAGGAGCATGAGCGGTGGACGGGCTTCAGTGGGCAGGGCTCCTCCTCCGCGTGGCTTCAGCGAGCGAGGGGCGAGAGTCATGGCGGGAGTCATGGTGGATTGGAGGCTGGCTGGGGAAACGGCTGAAGGAAGCGGCGCCCCGGCTCCTTCTTTTTCTTTGCCGCATGGCCAAAGAAGCTTCTGGGAGTTATTATCCATCATCTAGTTTTTGTCATTCAAAGGTTTGCAAGTTATTTGTCTCAGGAAGGGACAGCTCTCCTTGGAAATTAGAATACATTGGAGAATCTTGCACAGAGCCCCCTGTGTGGTGACATCTACCATTCTAAAGTGCTAAACAACGATGGTAATAATTCAGGATCTATTTGCTTCTATATACCAGGCCTGCCCCCGCCCCCGCGATCGGCCCCGCCCCCGCGATCGGCCCCGCCCCCCGCTTCGGCCCGCCAGGTGCTCAGTCACCGGAATTCCGGCCCTTGGGCCCGTAGAAGTTGGACAGCACTGCTATATACCAATATACGTTAAGTACGGGTATTTGTTTTCCTGTCTTCCTGCTCAGTATAAGAATCAGAATTCCCAGATTACAAACATATTTTAGGATTTAATATGGCAAAAGGCCACTACATCCTCTTATTGAAATTTAATAGAATGGCTTTCTCCGGATCTACACCTCCAAGAATCCAACTCATTGTTATTGTTGTCATGCAGAGTCATTCTTCCAGAATTTCCTGTGCAAAACTTCCTGACATTGTCTGCTCATGGGAGGCAGAATCCCGTACAGCTTGAGCTTCAAGGAATGGAATCTGCAGACCAGAAAGTCTCCAAACAACTATTTCATATAGCATACGATACACCTATTTACCAGTGGCAGCCTTGGTTTGCTTGACTTTTGCCTCTCTGTGCCTACTTTTGCCCCTTCATTTTGCCATTTGGGAATCGTTGAACAAAATATTTTGCTTGTATCTCTTTCCCATAAAAACACAAGTACAGGCAGTTCCCAAGTTATGAACAAAATAGCTTTTGTAGGGTTGTTCTTAAGTTGAATTTGTATGTAAGTCAGAACAGGTACATTTTTAAAGCGTATTTCCAGCCATATACTCTGTGTGTGTGTGTGTGTAGCTTCAGATAGCATATGGCAGTGTTTCCCAACCAGTGTGCCGTGGCACACTAGTGTGCTGTGAGCGATCATTTATTTATTTATTTATTTATTTTATTTGTTTGGACTTTTATGCCGCCAACTCCACAAGGCTCGCAGCGACTTACAAAAGCCAAGCAGCGACACAAAGAAATACATCATCAGCACAACAACAGGAAAACAGTACCAACAATAAGGGGTACAACAGGGAGAAGATGGGGGAGGAGCAAGGGTGGGAGCGGAGAACGACAGGAGAGTGCCCAGCGGATCAAGCGGGCCCTGCTCTCCCATCGAAGGGGGGAAGCAGAGGTGGTCTCAGAATGATCCCACCAAAATGGTCCAAGCCAGTCAGCCCCCCATTTGCCAGAAGTCTGATGGGGGGTGTCCGGTCAGCAAGATTGGTGGCCTTCTTCCGAAGTGGGCCCAAGAGAGAGGGCTTCCGTTTCCTAAAGCCCGGCCCCCAGAAAGTTCTGGCCCGCAGCGGGTTCCAGGACTTGGGCTCGGGCGAGGCAGGTCTCCCTTCTCTCAGGCGAGCAATGGCAAGTGTCCCAGGGCCAGGGGGCCTGCTGTTCTTCGGCCTCCAGCGCCGCCTTTTCCGGCGGCCACCTGGCCTCCATACTGGACGCCCCCCGGGGCTTGCCAATTCCAGAGCTATACTGTCCTGGCTCGAAGGACCTGTCGGCCCCCGGTCATCAGGGGGAGGCGGGGGGATTTTGGCCTGGTCGCTAGTAAGGGGGGGACCGGCAGCTGGCAAGCTCGGCGCCGAGGTGTGCCGTGGGAAATTGGCACTCTCCCCGCTCCTAGCAGCCCCCTCACAGGTTTCCAAGAAACAAATTGAGCCTCTCAACTTGGAAATGTTTTGTTTTGTTTTTACTATTTTACTGGATTCTTCAAGAGTTGCCTCCCCCCCCCCCCAAGGAACTGTTTATAACAGCTTCATGACATCCATAGTTAACTGGAAACAAGTTTCACTCAGGGTGAAATTTCACAAAGGTCTGGAGAACAAGCTCTATGAGGAGCGGCTTGAAGAGCTGTATAAATATGTGAGAGGAAGTCATATATATATATATATATATATATATATATATATATATATGTTGTGTTCATCGAAACAGGCACAGGTTTCACTGAGTGTATACATTCATTTAAAGACATATTAACTATATGTATTACTGTGTTAGAGTGCAATTTTGTGTCATTTTGGTTGGTGGTGTGCCCCAGGATTTTGTAAATGAAAAAAATGTGCCGCGGCTCAAAAAAGGTTGAAAAACACTGGCATATGGAATACACCCCTGTGGTATTTGTTTTGCTATGTGTGTCCCTGTTCAGAAGATTTCACCTCACTTTCTGTCCCTGTGATCATAGGAGTATTATTACTATTATATTTATTATTATTATTTGAAAAATGTGGCTTATTGTGGAAACAGGGATTGGCGAGAAAGCTTCAGTGGAGAGCCCTTTCCCCCATGATGATAACTCTTCCAGGAATGAATTTACTATCCGAGGAGTAGGGATTTCCCTCACTTCCTGTTGTCTCACTCTCATTCGTAGGAGCCTCCGGTGCCACAATGGGTCAAACCCTTGTGCTGGCAGGACTGAAGACCAACAGGTTGGAAGTTCAAATCTGGGGACAGCGTGGATGAGCTCCCTCTGTCAGCTCCAGCTTCCCATGCGGGGACATGAGAGGAGCCTCTCACAAGGATGGTAAAACATCAAAACATTCGGGCGTCCCCTCGGCAACGTCTTTGCAGACAGCCAATTCTCTTATACCAGAAACGACTTTCAGCCTTTCAAGTCATTCCTGACATGGAAAAAAACCATTTGTAACTATACGTTGTTTTTAAATCAGTAGTTTGTAACTCAGGGACCGCCTGTATCGCAGTCTGGATCATTAGCACTCCCTTATAGGCATTATAAAGAGTTATAAAGATCCAACTTACAAACAACTCATAATTACATACAAATTCAACTTAAGAACAACCCTACAGAACCTATGTTGTTCGTAACTTGGTGACTGTCTGTAAACGGCACTCAACTGCAGAAGAAATGAAAAATGGTTGCCAATTTTCTAACCAACCCATCACTATGCCTTCACCAGCAATGTTGGCCACCAACACAGGAGGAAGGTCAAGGAAGTGCCCAACCAGCTGGGAAAGAAATTGCATTCAGAATACCAGGCTTCCGCTGTCAAAACCTTTTCAAAGGCAGCCCCATATAGAGTACATTGCAGTAGTCTAAACAGGATATAACAGAAAGATGTATGTATTAATGCAGTGGTTTTCGACCTTTCTAATGCCGTGACCCCTAAATAAGGTTCCTCATGTTGTGGTGACCCCCAACCATATTTTCGTTGCTACTTCATAAATATTTTTGCTACTCCTACGAATTCTAATGCAAATATCTAATATGCAGGATGTATGTTCATTGTTACAAATTGAACATAATTAAAGCATAGTGATTAATCACAAAAACAATATGTTTGGGGGAGTATGGACAACGGATGATGGGATTTGCAGTACCTTCAATTGATTCAGCTCTGACTTCCACAGACTACTGAGACCCCCACAAATTACAGAACTGGACCAAACTTGGCACAGAGAACACACATGAACAACAGGCGATACTGGAGGGGTTTAGGAGGAATTGGCAGTGATTTAGGGGACATGTAGTTCACCTACATTTGGAGAGCACTCTGAACCCAAACAACTATGGATCTGGACCAAACTTGGCACGAATACTCAATATGCCCAAATTTGAACACTGGTGGAGTTTTGAGAAAATAGCCCTTCCCATTTGGGAGTTGTAGTCACTGGGATTTATGGTTTACCTACAATCAAAGAGCATTTTGAATTCCACCAACAATGGAATTGAGCCAAACTTGGCACACAGAACCCCCATGACCAACAGGAAATACTGGAGGGGCTTGGAATGAATCGTCTCTGCTGGGGAAGGCCGCGCTTTCTTCCGCGGTGGGGGGAGGCTCCGCCGGAGGACGCAGAGGCCTTTGCACTGGTGCCTTCGCACTGCACTGCATGTGGGGGTCAAAGCAAAAGGGGCGGGGCCAAAGAAGAGGGCAGCGTTACCCCTCCTAAATGGCCAATTGTACACAGCCCCCTTAAAGGGGTTCACCACCCCCCAAATTCCCCTGCGCCTCCCACCGCCCCCTTGATTCACCTCACTGCCCATCAGGGGGTGGTACCACCCACTTTGAGAATCAGTGGTCTACATGAAAAAATGGAAACTAAAAAAGCCGCAACCATAGAAGAATGGATAAATAAGTTCAAAGACATAAAAGAAATAGACAAACTGACATTTGCCTTAAAGGACTTCAACGGTAAACCCGTCAAAGAAACAGACTGGAAAGTATTTGATGATTTTTTGGAGAACATTAATGAAAAGACAATATGATAACAAAGATTATAAGAAGGAAGCAGGAGGAAATAGATTGAGACTGTAAGAGGGAGAAGTCATGTTAAAGAGAATGCAGAAAAAAACTAGAAATTGAAGACAAGAAGCACAGAGAAGATGATTAGGAAGTCAGTAACCCCAATTCCTTCCCCGGGGTCCCTTTGATCAGACCTGCATGTTTCCCTAGCTATAGATGTTACCTTTAGATTAAGTACCCCAACCCTAAACTGACCCTTTGACTGTCCTCTCCCATACCTTAGTTAGTAAGTAATTTTTGTTTTATCAAAATGTATACCCTATAATCTATTTATGTATGTAATAAAAGTCAGTGTTTGCGGGCGGTGGGTCGAGCGGTGGTGCGTGTGGAGGAATATGTGCTAGCGTTTCGATTGGTTGGCACTGTGGGATTATTTGCATAAACGACACTGATTGGCCAGCCTCAGAACACCGACACTCTAAGGCACCAGATTATTTGCATAAACGACTCTGATTGGCCAGCCTCAGAACTCCAACCCTCTAAGGCACCAGACAGAGCAGGGGCGGTCTGAGATAATTTTGCATGGTAGGCGAAAATTATTTCAGCGCCCCCCCCAACATAACTTTTGGGCCCCGGGCCTTACCTTGCGTTCCTCCCATGCGCCGCCCTCTGCAACGCCCCGTGCGTGAGGGCGGCAGCGGGCACCAGGAAGCGCTAGGAGGCCTTATCTCCCGCGCGCATGCGCTGTGCCTCTGGCTCCGTTGGCACAGCGCATGCGTAGCGGAGGCCGACGCCGTCCGTGCTGCTGCTGCGTCGCCCGCCCGCGCGCAGCGCATGTGCGTGGAGATTTCGCGCGCATGCGCAGTGCCTACGGACTTCTCTTGCGGTCGTAGGCACTGCGCATCTTGCGAAACCGCGCAGCGCAGCAGCAAGGCGGGCGCCACCGCGGCGCCGCAGGGCAGCGCCTCACAATGGCGCCCACCCCCGCAGCGTCAAGATGGCGCTCTCACGCGGCCGCGTAGGCCGCGTAATGGCAAAGACCGCCCCTGCCACTGAGGGAAAGTTTGCATAACGGACTCTGCATGGCCAACATTCCAACATCCAAAATCTCAAAGGTGCCAGAGAGTGCACTTTTAAAAAGGCTTCCTTCAGCTGATTTAACAAACTAGGCCACAACCTGCCAGTAAGGCAGATTTCCTGACAACCTGATTTGGCAGTAAGGCTTCCTCAACTTGATTTCCCAGACTAGGCCACAACCTGATTTGACATTAAGGCTTCCTCAACTTCATTTTCCTGACTAGGTCCACAACAATGACAGAACAAGACCAAACTTGGCCCACAGACACCCCCCAAATGCACTCTAAATCTTGGTGCAGTTTGAGGTAGGATGCACCACGGATGACAGAAACTGCAGTACTTTAACTCACTTGCTTAGAGCACAGCGGCCCACACCAATGACGGATCAGGACCACACTTGCCACACAGAGGCCCAATGCAAGACCAAGCTTGACACACAGTGCCCCTATGACCCACTCTACATTCTACTGCCGTATGGAGAAGAGAGGGACTTGAGGTACCTCCATGGATTATGGGATTTGTAGTACTTTCAAAGCCTTCATTTCCTACAGACCACTGCAGCCCTGAACAAAGACCTATAAAGACTACTACACCCTGTGTCCCCATGACCCAGTCTTCATCCTTCTACAGTTTACAGGGGGTGGACCATGGATGATGGGACTTGAAGTACCAAAGACCAACCTTGGCACACAGTGCCTTTCTCAAATAACCCGGGCACCGCCGGGTCCCCAAGCTAGTAATCTTAATAAAAATTCATTTTTAAAAAGGAAATACACCCATATTGCAAACCTGTCTCTTGGGGGAGTAGCCCCGTCTAAGAAAGGCTGAATCCCTATATTCCCTGATTCTGGGAATTGATTAAGGAGAACCAAAGGCTCCTCTATCCTAGAAGAACAGTGCTGTGTAGTTTGAAAGGGGCCCTTGAGCCTGGCCGACCTCAAGGGATTGTTTATTTATTTATTTATTTCAGGAGTTTACCCCGCTCTTCTCAACCCCCGAGGGGGGACTCAGTGCAGCTTACAGTACGGCACAATTCGATGCCTACATAATAACAATATAAAACCCCAAAAAAGCCCTTCAACAGTTAAGATACATTAAAATACATTAAAACAGTTGCCTTAGTATCATACACATTCATTCCAGATTAAAACCATCTTCAGTCCATAAAAGCATTGGTCCTCTTCATCTACTTTGTATTTAAAATCCAGTCCTAAAATGCTGCCTAGTGCTGGTGAGCAAACCCCTGGTCCCACAGCCAGGATTTTACTTTTTTCCTGAATGCCAGGAGGGATGCGGAGGATCGTACATCGATAGGGAGCACATTCCACAGGCGGGGGGCCACCTCCGAGAAGGCCCTATCTCTCATCCCCACCAACCGCATCTGGGAATTAGGCGGGAGCGAGAGCAGGGTGTCCCCGGATGACCTTAGATTACGAGGTGGGACGTAGCAGCCGATGCGTTCGGACAGGTAAGCTGGGCCAGAACCGTATAGAGCTTTAAAGGTCAAAACCAGCACTTTGAATTGGGCTCAGTATTGGACAGGCAGCCAGTGGAGCTGATACAACAGGGGGGTGGTATGCTCCCTGTATGTAGCTCCCGTTAGTAACCTGGCTGCCGCCCTTTGGACTAGTTGGAGCTTCCGAACCGTTTTCAAAGGCAGCCCCACGTAGAGTGCGTTGCAGTAATCTATTCGGGATGTGACCAGAGCGTGGGCCACCGTAGGCAGATCAGACTTTTACTTTACTTTATTTCGGATTTCTATGTCACCGACTCCCAGAGGCTCGCGGCGGCTTACAAGAGCCGAAGGCACAATAAAACAGGCAGTAATACAATAAAATGGTTAAAAACAGGTGAACACAATAAAATAATGGCACAGTAAAAGCAGTGGCACAATTGCAATGTGCGGGCCTACCCACCGAAAGCCTGCCTAAATAGATGGGTTTTACAAGCCCGTCTAAACGGGAGCAGGTCCTTCATTGCCCGGATTTCGGCCGGGAGGGCGTTCCACAGTGTGGGGGCTATCACAGAGAACGCCCTCCGGCGGGTGGAAGTCAACCGTGCCACCTTTGCCGAGGGAACCTCCAAAAGGTTAGCATCTTCGGACCGTAGTGATCTCAAAGGGCAATATGGGGTGAGGCGGTCCCTCAGATACGCTGGCCCCAGGCCGTACAAGGCCTTAAAGGTAAGAACCAACACTTTGAAGGCGATCCGGTGCTCAATTGGCAGCCAGTGCAGATCCTGCAAAACAGGTGTTATATGGCGGCCTGCTGGTGTGCCAGACAGGAGCCAGGCGGCAGTGTTCTGCACCAGCTTGAGCTTCCGGATCGCCGACATAGGAAGGCCAACGTAGAGCGCGTTGCAGTAGTCTAGTCTTGAGATGACTGTGGCTTGGATCACCGTGGCTAGGTCGTTCCGGGAGAGGTAGGGGGCCAGCCTCCTTGCCTGCCGGAGGTGGAAGAAGGCCACCTTGCTGACCGCAGAGACCTGGGCCTCCATGGTCAGCTGGGAGTCCAGGTGGACTCCCAGGCGCTTCACGGAAGACGATGGGCATAACACCCAGACTTCCCAGACTTGTTGTGATGTGAAGTGGTGAGAAAGAAGCTTCTACGCCACAACGAACGCAGAGGAAGAAAGGCAAGATACAAGTATAGCAAAACAATCCAAGAAGTCTATATAAAAAATACCAGGGAGCCAAAGAAAGTGACCCCATAACAAAACCAAACAGGTTAGTTAGAAATTGACTGAAGCAATCCCACTTTGAGTAATCTTTGAAGCGTGGGGTCTCCGATGATTTGGAACTACTCTCTCTACATATTAAGGGAAATTCTCAAGGCTCAGTGATGATTATGATGTCAAGGAAGTTTAGTCATTCTTTCAACTGACACCTTCCGGTTTCTAACAGCCAGGTTGTGTGGAGCTCTAATCTAAATAAACTATTCTTCCAGTCCGAACCGCTCACTCACCTTCCATTAACAGAAATGCTGCCCAAATCAAGATCCTCTGGTGCACTACCTGGATTAATCCTCCTCCTCGCATCTTGTTTATGTCGTTGCTGAAAGCTCTTCTTTCCGAGACTTTGAACCTAAAGAGACTGACCAGACTCAATTTGCATTTCTCACTGTTTGCTAACCCTTTTCTGTCATTCGGTATCACAGGGGCTTTTCATCACTCTGCTCCAATGCCTACACGAACTCCAAAGTGTTTCCTCAAGGCAGCTCCAAACTCTTTTGTGCCTGTGCGTATTTTCCTGGACTGTGCACAGGATACGGGAAGAGGTGGGAGTGAATTTCAGCTGTTTCCGCTGATTCCAATATGAAAACATGGCAGTCTAAAAGCTCGCCCTCTTCATACACAGACATCGTCAAAATAGGGGGCTCGGGACAGCATTCTCTAATTTATTCTGGCTTCAAAGGAGAAGCCAGAATATTTGTTCCTTCCTGAGACAAATAACTTGCAAAGCTTCGAAAAACAAACACAATAACTCCCAGAAGCCTCCTTGGCCATATGGAGTAGGAGAACGGTGATCCAAAATTAAGTTTCCCAAGCTCTGATATGTCCAGAAAACATATTTACAATTTACCCCAATTATTTATACTACAGAGATGATTTAGATACTTGTGCTTTATATCAGTGTTTCCCAACCTTTTTTGAGCCGCGGCACACTTTTTACATTTGCAAAATCCTGGGGCACACCACCAACCAAAATGACACAAAATGACACTCTAACACAGTAATACATAGAGTTCATATGTTTTTAAAATGTATTTATACACCTGGGCCTGCTTCGATGAACCAATATAGATATCCTGAGGAATGGCAGAAAGACACAAACATCCCACACAGAACTCCCATAACCAAGAGAAAATGGAGTTTGGTGAGCATTGACCTTGAGTTTTGGAGTTCAGTTCACCTATATCCAGAGAGCACTGTGGACTGAAACAATGTTGGATCGGGACCAAACTTGGCATGAATACTCAATATGCCCAAATGTGAACACAGATGGAGTTTGGGGAAAATAGACCTTGACATTTGGGAGTTACAGTTTCTGGAGGGGGGGGGGGGGCTCGAAAGACCAGCAGTCTCCCTCTCACCCTAACCCCCTCCCTTCCTACCAGGCTTGATTTGGGGTCGTGGGGAGCAGGAGCCTCACTCACCACCTGCGCAGCTCCTCGGGAGTCAGCGGGGCGGCCCGGGTGGGCATCTCGGGTCTGGCGAAGCAGGCAGGCAGGCAGGAAGGCGGCGGCTGCGGGCAGGGAGCCGGAGGGAAGCCGAGAGCGGTTTCACGCGCACTGGGGAGGAGGGGGAGGAGGGAGAGGCGGGGCGGGACCTGTGCTGGACAGCATTAGGCATGGGGGGGGGGGGCAAGAAGAGGTCTCTACTTGGGGAAAGGGAGGCAGGCCTTCCCAATGCATGGAGAGGGAGAGACCAAGTAGACAACGGGTGGGAAGGGGGTGTGTTTGTAATTTTGTGCCTTTATCGAGGTAGGTTTCTTAGGGTTTTTATATTTCAACACACTAGACTCTCCCCCCCCCCCCTTCCTAGAGGTTCCAATTTCTCACGGCACACCTGATGATCACTCATGGCACACAAGTGTGCCCCGGCACACTCGTTGGGGAACACTGCTTTATATGACCTAGTAAGTTGTGACTGGTTTTATGGGACGGCTCAGCTGGCACTGCTGCGTTTCTGCATACCTTATGTAGGGTTGCCACCTGTCCCGTATTATACAGGACGTACCGTATTTTTGCTCTGAATTTCGTGTCTCATATTTTCTGCTCCTGTCCCGTATTGACAGGACAGGACAGGACAGGTGGCAGCAGGAGGCAAGGGCGGGCCAGCAGTGAGCGCCACCGCACCGCCAACAGTTTATCCGCGGCACTTGAGCTTGCTCTCTCGCCTCACATTCGCTTGCAGGCACGGCAGGCAACAGAGCAGCTCCAGCAGCAGCGCGCCTGCCCGTCCAAAGGCAGCACCTTGCTGCGCTGCCAGTTCAGCATCCACTGTCTTCCTGGCCTGCCCCCTGCCCTATGGCGGGCTCCGCTCAGGTCAGCCAATGAGGGCAGGCCACCCCACCACGAAGCATGCGCACAGGAGAGAGGCGAGAGCAGCAGAGACACCACAAGGCTGTTAAGAGGGTGTAAGTCAGTTTCTTTTATGAATTTCAATCATTATCTTATTCTGTTAATAAAACTATTTATACCTAACGTTTGATTTTCAAGTTTTTAATGAAATGTCCCTTATTTTTGTGAAAAAGCCCATATTTTTAGGTAAATGTCCCTTATTTCTTATATCAAAAAGTGGCAACACCTAACCTTATGGTCTTTCTAAATTTTTCAACCCCTTCCTTTTGTTCATAGAGTGTTCTGTTTTGGTGACATATGGATCCATAGTCATGCAAGTAGCTTATTCCCCAGATCCCTGGAAAAAGGGGGTGGAACAAACTCAATTGGGCTCTGCTAATGATGATTGGCAGGTGCTAAGGACCAATCAGTGCAACTAAACATCTTGCAAACTGTGCAGGCTGTAAAAACACACTTTAACAATGCAAACCTTTAAGAACTCAAGATTTTCAGTGCAGGTGGCACTCACCACGCCATCACAACAGGCATGGGCAAACTCCGGTCCTCCAGGTGTTATAGACTTCAATTCCCACAATTCCTAACAGCCGCAGGCTTTTCGTTTTCGTCCTCAACCTCGTGGGAGTTGAAGTCCAAAACACCTGGAGGGCTGGAGTTTGCCCATGCTTGTTCTAGGTCAGGGCTGTCCAACTTCTACCGGCCCAGGGGCCTGAATTCCGGTCACTGATGACCTGGGGGGCCGAAGGGTCTGCCCCCGCCCCCGGCTCCGCCCTCTCCCCCAGCTCTGCCCCCGCCCCTGCATGCATACAGTCAAATATAATCTTTTACTGAGATAAAATGCAGGGAAAAGATATTAAATTATTTTAATTTAATATTAAATATATTTAATTCCATCCTCCCCTCTCCCCTTATTTTTATTTAATATTAAATATATTTAATTCCATCCTCCGCTCCCCCCTTATTTTAATGTATCCCATCTCCCCTTATTTCATCTTTAAATATATTTAATATTATATTTAATACATGAGGGGAGATGGGGGGAGGGAATGAGGAGCCCCCTGAGGAGCCCCCTGAGGAGCCCCCTGCTTCGGCCTACCTTTTACAAACGCGCAGGATCCAGGAGTACCCGGACGGAGAGAGAGGCGACGACCGACTGAGTCGAAGAAGGTCCTAATCGCATCTGTGGGCCTCAGCGATCCAGTAGTAGAGTAGCCGAAGAGTATCGTGAGAATACGCAATCCACACGGGATTTCGCTGTCAACGCCGGCGTGATCTCGCGTTGACAGCGAAATCCCGTGTGGATTGCATATTCTCGTGATACTTGCTCCGAACCCGGAAGTAGGTATTTTTTTAAAAATTTATTATTTATTTTATTTTTCATTTTTTATTTTTTATTAAAAAGCATAGGGGGCCGGGGGGAAGGGGCCGGGGGCCGTATACGGCCCCTGGGCCGCCAGCTGGACAGCCCTGTTCTAGGTCAGGGCTGTCCACCTGCTGGCCCTGCAGGTGTTTTGGACTTCAAATCCCAAAAATCCTAACAGCAGGTAAACTGGCTAGGATTTCTGGGAGTTGAAGTCCAAAACACCTGCAGGGCCAGCAGTTGGACAGCCCTGTCTAGGTGATGTTGCAAGGATGCAGTTAGAAAGGCAGCCCAAGTGATGCTATTAAGCATAGAGTGTGCCATTGAAATAAGCAAGTTATTTTAGTGTGTAAATATACATTTTTTTCAAGGCAGTGGTCTTACCTTGAGATTCTTCTTCCCTACCCATATATCTGAGATGAAGGTCCCAAGATTTGGGGTTCCTATAAACTGAAAATACCCATGTAATGTGCTGGTAGATGCAAACCACGCATTGCTTTTACAATTCTCTTCAGTTCCAAAAGTAGTTTGTCATGTACCAAGTACAGTTAATGACTGAAAATCACATGTCCCATTTCCCCCAGCAAGGCCACTTTTTGGGATCTGGAGTTTGTCGGATGAAGTTATTTTCCCTCATTGAAGCACTTTGAGCAAAACCATTGTGCACCACGTTGTATTATACAATCTTGCAGTCGAATTGAGTTTGACAAAAACATGCAACTGGGCAATAACAGGATATTGTGAACGCAAGCAGGAAGTGCTGCGAAGAATAAACCTAAACAATAAAAAGCAACACACTAAAAGAGAAAACCATGAAAGGCCAGCGTCGCCCAGGCATGCTGGGATGGAGGACAAAGACTGGAAGTGAGGATGACCGCAGCCAAAATATGGTCCCTCTCATACCAGGTGAAGGGCAGACCTCTGCAAATTCAAACACATAAGAAAATGAATTTTGGTCTTGATCCCTACCCAGTGTTATCTACATTGGCAAATGCTCCACATCTTAGGCAAAAATCTAGTTAAAAGTGGTAACAGTGGAGTTTGGGGCTTGTGCCATCGCACCCGGTCTGTATATATTCAGGGAAGGGCGAGGACATGCTCTCTTTACACCGGGAGGTTGCTTCTTGCCTTCCTTAGAAGCTTGGGACTCCCAAGGACCAAGCTGGACACTATAGATCAGTGTTTCTCAACCAGTGTGCCGTGAGAGATCATCAGGTGTGCCGTGGGACATTGGAACCTCCGGGGGAGTCTAGTGTGTTGAAGTATAAAAACCCTAAGAAACCTACCTCAATAAAGGCACAAAATGTCAAACACCCCCCCCGTTGACTACTTGGTCTCTCCCTCTCCATGCATTGGGAATGCCCGTCTCCCTTTCCCCAAGTAGAGACCTCCTCTTGCCTCCTGGGGGTACTGTGTGGGAAGTTTGGCCCAGTTCTATCATTGGTGGGGTTCAGAATGCTCTTTGATTGTAGGGGAACTATAAATCCCAGCAACTACAACTCCCAAATGTCAAGGTCTATTTCCCCTGAAATCCATCTGCGTTCATATTTGGGCATATTGAGTATTCATGCCAAGTTTGGTCCTGATCCAACATTGTTTGAGTCCACAGTGCTCTCTGGATATAGGTGAACTACAACTCCGAAACTCAAGGTCAATGCCCACCAAACTCTTATAGCATTTTCTCTTGGTTATGGGAGTTCTGTGTGGGAAGTTTGTGTCTTTCTGCCATTCCTGCCAGGATATCTATGTTGAGTTCATCGAAACAGGCCCAGGTTTCACACTGAGTGTATAAATACATTTTTAAAACATATTAACTATATGTATTACTGTGTTCGAGTGTCATTTTGTGTCATTTTGGTTGGTGGTGTGCCCCAGGATTTTGCAAATGTAAAAAGTGTGCCGCGGCTCAAAAAAGGTTGGGAAACACTGCTATAGATAACTCAAACAGGCTTTATTGTACTTAACATGAGTTATCTTACTCAGGCACTAAGCTTTGTTCCCCAAAAGCATAAAAGAACAGTCTCTATGTTGCTTGGGTCCAGGAAGCTTCAGCCGGATGGCCCTCCAAGTTCTCTCTTTCTTTGCAGCCTCGAGGTAAGGACACTCGATACCCCAGCCAGCTGGCATATACTGAAGGTAGGAAACCTTCCTCTGGATGCCAACTGACTGGTTTGAAGGCTCCTGGGTCTCCTCAGAGCTGCCCAACCGTCCGGTATGTTGGGCTCTCTGTATGACAGTGTCTCCCAACCGCTATCCGTGGCACACTACACCCCCCCCCCTTTCTCCCCCTCCTGCCAAACTCCTGCTGCTTGGGGGAGGAGGAGGAGGAAGGGCCGGGTGGCGGCGAAGAAAAAGAAGGGGCTGGGGTGCCGCCTCCTTCGGCCGTTTCCCCAGCCAGCCTCCAATCGAGGGAGGGAGGAGGGAAGGGTGACATCGCTCGGGCCCCGACCCCTTCCCAGTGGCAGAAGCTTGCTTGTGCCTGATTGAGTCATGGTAGGAGTCATGGTGGAGAGCGACCCCCATCCCCGGTGCCACTCTCCGCCATGACTCCGCCCCCTCGCTCGCTGAGGCCGGTTGGAGGAGGAGGAGCATGAGCGGTGGATGGGCTTTAGTGGGCGGGGCAGAAGGCCGTCCACCGCTCATGCTCCTCCTCCTCTGCGCAGCTTCAGCGAGTGAGGGGCCTGAGTCATGGCGGGAGTCATGGCGGAGAGCGGCCCTCGTCCCCGGTGCTGCTCTCTGCCATGACTCCGGCCCCTCGCTTGCTGACGCCGTGCGGAGGAGGAGGAGCATGAGCGGTGTATGGGCTTCAGTGGGTGGGGCAGAAGGCCGTCCACCACTCATGCTCCTCCTCCTCCGCGCAGCCTCAGCGAGCGAGGGGCCGGAGTCATGGCAAAAAGCAGGGACGGGGAATTGCCGCCTTCTCCCTCTCCCCCACCGCCCCTTTCACCTGTGAGCCGCTACCAGTGGCAATGGGAGCGGCTCAGGCTGGCGGCGGGACCCTGGGCCGGAGCCCTGGCTTGGTGGCAGCCCTCAGCCTGCTCTACTGCCTGAGGGGCCCGCTTGCCAAGTTTGGTCCAGATCCATCATTGTTTGAGTCCACAGTGCTCTCTGGATGTAGGTGAACTACAACTCCAAAACTCAAGGTCAATTAACTATATGTATTACTGTGTTAGAGTGTCATTTTGTGTCATTTTGGTTGGTGGTGTGCCCCCTCAAAAAAGGTTGGGAAACACTGCTGTATGAGACCCAAGGAAAGTCAATTGTCTGTGTTGAGAGATAGCTTGACCAAGGCCTAGCCTGGCAAACCTTCAGATATGTCCTCTTCTGGAGAGATCCAGGAAAGCTCTAATAAGCAAAAATGGCTAGATTGCCAAAGCCCCTGGAAAAAGGGGCGGAACAAACTCAATTGGGCTCTGTTAAACAATGATTGACATGTACAAAGAACCAATCAATGCAACCAAACCCTTAACAAGGAGTGCAAGTTTGCAAAATACATTTTAACAAAGCAAAACCTTAAGGAACTCAAAGTTTTTCATGCAAATGGCGCTTGCTGCGCCGTCATAGGGCTTTTGCAATGTGGAGCAGCTGTTCTGCTATTGAGCACCGGTCCCTTCATAAACATAAGAGGAATAGTGGGTTGTTGTTGAATATATGGCCATATTCTAGAAGCATTCTCTCCTGGCATTTCACCTGCATCTAAGGCAGGCATCCTCAGAGGTTGTCACAATGCTTCTAAGATCATGGTCACATAGCCCGAAAAACCTACAACAGTGATTCCGGCCATGAAAGCCTTCGACAATACATAAGAGGAATAATTTCCCACACATTGTTTGTCTCTGCAGGAGTGGAAAACGTTAAATCGGAATTCGTCATCGAAATACTGCTTGTTGGGAAGGTCCCAATTTAAACTTAACCTCCTGACTTTTGGTTCCAATACAGAAAATGAAGAGGAATATTATCCCACAATTGGCACAATAAGATGGGAAGAAATAAAGCTTGTGTCCTGGATAAAACAAGGCATGGTCCCAAATGGCAGTTGGAAGCTCTCATATTAGTGACATTCTGCTCTGGTTTTTAGTCTGAACTTTACGGAAGCTATTAATGGTTTGGAAATCTTTTCCAAAACAGATGAATTATTTGGATAGTTGCTTGAAAATTCAGACTGAAACTTGGATTCGGAGTCACATTAAGTTGGTAGCCACCATCTACCGCTGATGGTCACTCTAATCCCCCCCCCTTTTTTTTTTTGACAAGAAGACTTGTGCTCTGGTGGAAAGAAAACTTTCATCCATTCATTCATGGAGGATGGGAGCCTTGACAGTCACCGTTATAGGTTTGGAAGAAGACACAAAGGGAAGCGGCAGAGTGCTGGGAACATGGAACATTATCCAAAGTATCAACCTTTACTTTGGGGGGTCTAAATAATAATAAAGGACATTATCACACACTTGCTAACTATTTTGCACTTTTCCAGCAATGCAGGATAGTGGTAACTTATTGTCAGAGTGATGGATAGCTTTGCATGGCCATTGGCATCATGTGATGATGATGCAAATGAGTATCACATGATGTCATGGGACAGAAATCATCACCGGATGTGACGGTCCTACTATTGTGTTGGTTGGCCACCTCCATGCAAAAAAGTCCCAAGAATTTTGGGAAAATTTCGAAATTGATTCGTATTTAATAACGAAATTCATTATTATTTCGTTATTGGTGCCATGCGCCGTGTGCAGGGGATGCCCGCCTCCACGCCCCCTTGCCAGCTCAGAATCATCCCGCGATATCTCTAATGCGTTTTGATTCTCAGCTGGCAAGGAGGGATGGTATGCATGCCCTCCACGCTCCCTCACCAGCTGAGAACCAATGCGGGTTAAAAGTAAGAAAGGGGGGAAATAAAAAAATGACATAATAACACGCCCTTTACAGAAATGGCTGACCTGGTTTCGATTTAGAAAGGTCACTTCCGGGTTGCTGGCCGTGGGTCAAATTAGGGTCCAAATTGATTTTAATACAAAATAATAACGGTTTTCTAAGGATAACGACCGGAGATATCCACCCCTAATAGATATATAGGCTGTTCTACACTGCAGTTTGCCTAGGAAGCCACCAGATGGCATTTTGGAGTTGGCGCAGAAACCATCGAATCTCGAAATCAACAAGATGTTTCATCTCCTTGTCAATCACGTGGCTCTATGGATCCAAGAGGTTTTTGCAAAGGCTGCAAAGATTTAGAATATAGGCCAGCTCAAGCATGTAAAATTAACTAACTACATTATTGTTTTCAAAGTGGTAAAATCAAATTTGTTGAGACATCTTGTTGCATCTAGCTGCCATTTAACTTATACCAGAAATGTCTTCTTCCCACTTAGTCTCAAAAGGGTCTCTGGGTTCCTGTATGTCAGTGGTTCCCAAACTTTTTTGCCTACTGCCCCCTTTCCAGAATTTTTTTTACTCACCGCCCCCTTAGAAATTATTTAAAAATTTTAAATAGCAATTCAACAGAAAGATATACCGTATTTTTCGCACCATAAGGCACACCTGCTGATAAGACACACCTAGATTTTAGAGTAGGAAAATTGGGGGGGAAAATGGGGGCTGGCTACTATATGAGACACTAATATGGAGGGGGAGGCTGGAGCAGAGGGGGCGGCGATATACTCACGCCTATATTCGCCCCCCCTTTCCTGAGTGGCTCCCAGCGGCTCCAGGCTGCGCCCGCCCATTCCCAGACTCCCGACGCGGTTTGCCGCCCTGTCGTCGCCTTCCCAGCCGGCGGCGTGGAGGAACGGGGGCGGAAGAGGGGACTCATGACGCGGGCTCGCTGCTCACGGACCCGAGGAGGGGGGAGGGGGAGGCCACGAGGGCGGTCCCCACGGAGACGCAGCCGCAGCAGCCGCAGCAGCAGCAGCAGCAGCGGAAGGGCCCGAAGTCAGAGGCGCATCTTCGTGACGTCACGAAGATGCGCCTCTGCCGAGGAGGAAGGCCTCCGGCCGCGCGCTGTGAGTACGCGCTCTTCCTCCTTCCCTCCCTCCCTCCCTGCGGCCTCTCTTTCGGGCGCAGCCGGCGAGGCCTTCCTTTCCTCCTCAGCAGAGGCGCGACGAAGTGACGTCACGAAGATGCGCCTCTGACTTCGGGCCCTTCCGCTGCTGCTGAGGAGGAAGGGGAGGAAGGCCTCGGGTCCGTGAGCAGCGAGCCCGCGTCGTGAGTCCCCTCTTCCGCCTCCCCTCCGCCCCTTTCCGCCGGCTGGCTGCGGAGGCGACACGCGGCGGCAGGAGTCTGGGCATGGGCGGGCGCCCTCAGCCGGGGGAGCCGCCGGGAGCCGCTGGGGGCAATATAGCGTGAGTATATCGCCCCCCCCTCTGCTCCAGCGCCTCCCCCTGCCTGCATCTTCGCTCCATAAGACGCGGCTGATTTTTCATCCCACTTTGGGAGAGAAAAAACTGCGTCTTATGGTGCGAAAAATACGGTATGTATTCATGTTTCCACCTTTTTCGTAAAATTAAATGCTTTAATGTGTTTTAGTTTTAATTTAAATGTTATTTTAATTGCATGTTGTTTTTATGGCATTGAAAAAAGAAGGGGCCGGCACTGGACCAGCGAGGCCCACCTTGAAAAGCGCCTCCCACTCGCCCCGCCCCACGCCGGGCCCAGCAAGGCGCGCTTGCGAGGATGTCCCCATTGGAAGAAAGAGGCAATACACAGGACTGATGCCTCCATATGATTTACTCTTGATATACGAAGGTATGAATACTATCCATTATTCTCCTTGTACGGGGTTGCTTTGTGGGGAAAATTTACCTATGTTGATGTACCTTATTGCATATATTGTCTAGATTTGCTGCTACTATTTTGGAGCGCCTAAAGACGTCCCCGGTCTAGAAAAAGCCTTCAAACGGCGAAACGATTCAGCGCACGTATCCACGAGATCGTCGGCCGCTGTGAGAGTACTCCGCTTGTTATTGGACATGTTTCTATTTACTTTCTCTTTTTAAAGAAACGGGACTTTCACTATATTATTTGCGAAGGAACTCTCTTTTGGGACTCTCTACTCAGAGATGTGATTGAACTCTATGTGCCATATATACTTAGGCGTCTCTTTAACCCATGTATGATATTTACTGTGTTATTTACCTGTGCTCCGAGATACTGCATTGCATGTTGCATTTATATGTTTGGTGATATATCCTAGAAAGAAAACAAATATACTATTATCATTGCTTATTGGCTCTCCTCGTTGCTTAGAATACACAGGACTGCGCCATGGGCGGGGTTGACGAGAAGGAGGAGGCGCCCCCTTGGATTGCCCCACCACCCATCAGGGGACTGTACTGCCCACTTTGAGAACCACTTCTTTATGTCTTTTAACGGTGGAAAGGTGCACTGTAAGCATAGCAATGTACCGTTCTGTCACCCTCTTCCCATATTCTCTTGATATCAACATCCATATCCAAACTTGTCAGTGTCAGATAGTGAACATTTGATGTGGGACTGCACAATCGAACAACTGCACAATTGTAATCTCTTGCTCAAAGTCTCTGTGCATCAGTTTGGCCTGAACATAACTTTGAGACCAGAGCTATGGAGCCCAGATATTCAATCCTGTAAACCAGGGCTGTCCAACAGGCGGCCCTGGGGCCGCACACGGCCCCCGAGCCCCTTCCCTGCGGCCCCCTAACTTGTTTTAATAAAATACAAATAAAAAATAAAAAAAAAAATAAAAAAATACCTACTTCCAGGTTTAGGCAAGCATCGCAAGACTACGTCTGTGGCTGCGTAGTCTCGCGATAGCTGCCGAAATCTCAGGTCCCGCGGGATTTGCGGCTGGCCTAGGTGCGCGCCTCCTCCTCCCTCGCGGCTGCTTCTAGGCCAGCCCCCATTCCCTCAGAGAGAGGGAGGAGGGGAGTGAGGCAGGGAAAGCCCCTCCTGGCTCCGTCCTCTTCCTGTGGAGAGCCCTCGCTTCCCGCCCCACGGATGGGAGAGCCTGAGCTTGGCATTGGCTCCAGCGAGGCTCTTCGGGGACAGCGGCGGCGTTGGTGCTTCGGCCCTGTGGTGGGGCCCCCACAGTATGGGTAAGGGCCTGGATCGAGTGAAAGCGGGACGGTGGGTGAGTGGGGGGGAGGGGTCCCTCAGCAGCGGTTTCCTTGGCGATGCTTCCTTCCCCTCCTCCGCGCCCCCTCCCCCTTGTGTGCTGCCTTCCCCCACGTGCAGGGCGCAACGTGGCTTCCTTTGCGCCTGCCCCCGCGGCTTGTTTTCCCTTCAGGGAGGGAGGGAGGGAGGGAGCTCTTTGGGCCTCCTCCACCCGCCTCTGGGAAAGGAGGCCCCATCAAGCCCTGCGACGGCATTGAGGTGTTTGGGTTTTTTTTGGTGTGTCCCAATTTGAGTGTGGATTCAAATAACTCAAAGGTATTAGGAAACATTCCCCCAAATCCACCAGTGTTCCCATTTGGGTATATTGAGTATTCATGCCAAGTTTGGTCCAGATCCATTATTATTTGAGTCCACAGTGCTCTCTGGATGGAGGTGAACTACAAATCCACAACTCAAGGTCAATTGTAAGTAAATTGGAGCCGGGGAGGGGGCAAAGCTGGGGAGGGGGCGGAGCCGGGGAGAGCCAGGGCCGGAGCTGGGGAGGGGGCGGAGCCAGGGCGGAGGCAGACCCTTCGGCCCCCCAGGTGATCAGTGACCAGAATTCCGGCCCTTGGGCCCGTAGAAGTTGGACAGCCCTGCTGTAAACAATGGAGGAATTTGACATTTGGACATGGATGTTTAAAAGTAGTTACAGTTATCATTCCGAAATAGGGGAACACACGTAGTTACTTATTGTGGTTGTGTAGTTTTTTAAAGCACACTCTTTTCTTTTTCATTACTTTGAGCTACTTTTAAACAAAAACACACAATATAATAAGGACAGCAACGTACAGCACAGCAGAAGAAACTTTGTTGTCCGTAGACATCCTATCGATCGACTCACTGGCATGTTCTTATGGGTGCCTTTTATTACCTCCCCGCTAAAAGTGGTACCTATTCATCTACTCACTTTACTATTTTTGATGTGTTAGGTGGGCAGAAGCTGGGCTGATGGTGGGAGCTCACTCCAACCTGAACTTGAACTGCCAACCTTTCAATCAGTAAGATTTTCTACAGCTGGCAGTTTAACCCGCTGTGCTACAGCCCGACCATGGTATACCTATATGGTCTCTTTCTACATAGAGTAGGCTTGGAAATGTTAAATTGCCTCTGTGTTTGTCTATATATGTTGTATGTCTAACTGGCTTTTAATGTTTGCCATGTAAATAATAATAATAATAATAATATTTATTTGTACCCCACCCCCATCTCCCCAATGGAGACTTGGGGCAGCTCACATGAGGCCAAGCCCAAACAACAAATTACAATGAAATAAAATCAAAAACACCAGCAATAAACACAATAAAAATACATGCATATAAATAAAAAAACAATATACAGCTAGATATCTAAAATCACAAGGACAGGGCGGGCCGCAGGCACACATATAAAGTGTTAAAAACTCAGGGTGAGATAAGCAGAATAGCATCCTTTATGTGGGGGGGTGGGGTTAGTCTCCAAGAACAGGGGCATTGAGGAGAGCAATGGTAGACATTAAATAATTACTCTCCAAAAGCACAGCAGAAAAGCCAAGTTTTCATGGTTTTTTTGAAGGTCTCCAGAGTGAGGGCTTTCCTAATCTCTCAGGGCAAGGAATTCCAGAGTCGGGGGGCTACAGAGGAGAAGGCCCTCTCCCTTGTGCCCACCAGATGAGTCTGTGAGACTGGCAGGGGCGACAGGAGCAGAGGGTTCGAGCTGATTCATGGAGGGAAATCCGGTCACGAAGGTAGGCGGGTCCCAAACCATTTAGAGCTTTATAGGTGATCACATGTACCTTGAATTGGGACCAGAAAATAAATGGCAGCCAGTGAAGTTCTTTAAACAGGGGGGTTGACAGCTGTCACACCCCAGTCAGGTCCCCCTGGCAGGCCAGAGCGGTGCCATGTTCAGGCCCGGGATTTAGAGAGGCTTGAAAGCAGGCCTTCACTGCAACCTTTAGCTGAACCCGAAGCGGCCAAGGAGCGGCACAGCCCTGAGGTTTCTCAAGCCGATAAGAACACCTGGCACCAAGAAGCGAGCACTCCTCTCCCCAGCCCAGCTGGACCCGCTAGTAAGTTGACATTCCATAGAGAGTCAGATACGGTGGGAAGGGAGAGCTCTCTGGCTGCTCCCGTGGGAGCCCTTCGGCGAAGTAAGTGCCTGTTGGATGAATGCAGCCGAAACCTATAAAGGTTTCGTCCAGATCCTATTCTGGATCTTGTGCCAACTTTTCAGCTACCTTGCCAAGCTCCAAGAAGCCTCGCCTGGACCTGGAGGTCCCGCTTGCTAGAGACTTAAGCCTTGCCAAACTGGGAACCAAGGCCCAGTGGATTAGCCTTTGTGGCACCAAGTTTCCTGCTTTCTTTTGAAACCTTTTAAGGACTCAGCTTGCTATATTTTCATGCTGAGAGCATTTTTGGACTATATTCATTGCCTTTCCTTTACCTTTTACTTATTCTAAATAAAGCATTTAACCGCAGCAGCTGTGTGTTGGTTTACTAAGGGTCCAGTCTTGTTCAGGCCGCAACAACAGCTTCCTGTCACGATGCACGGACTTGACCGGCCCCTTAATCACACACACAGAGACTGACTGAAGGCTAACTACTTTATTGAATATAAAAACAGTTCAAAAGGTATATTGTCCATAAAAATAGCAAAAGCAAATCCAAAGGCAAAAGGCAAACAATTGTCCAAAACAACTTGGTAAAGTATCCAAAAGACTTGGCAAGGCTCCGCACAGCAATGCGGATTCAGGAACAAGGCAAGGTACAAGATGCAAACAAGACTTGGTAAGCCACTAGCCAACCTAGCTCCGTGGACCAGCTTCGCTTCACATCTGCTCAGAAGAGACGTGGCCGAAGTACTGAGGATCCGTTCCCACGGATCCTATACTTAATCTTTCTGCCGAGGTCCCCGACGCTCTAGGCTTCGTCGTCTCCAATCTCTGCTGACGGACCTCAGCCTGTCTAGGCTATGGTACCAGCCCCTCCTGCTAGTCTCGATGTCCCGTCTCCTATCGAAAGCACGGCCTTGCCTCCCAACACCTGCTGCCCTATCTCCATGAGAGCTCTCCTCCCTAGATTCTTCCCAGCCGCTCTCTTCCATGTTTTCACTCAAAGGATTCTGTGAACCTCTCCCCCCTGGCCGTTCATAAGTTTCGCTATCACTGCTTTCCATTTGCACCTGGTTATCTGTCTCGTCGTAAGGGTCAAGCCAACCTTCATCCCAAGCCAGGCTTTCTGTGGGAGAAGGAGGCCCAGTGATGGGAAACTCTCCTTCTGCTAACCCTTCTAAATCCTCTTCAGAATCCATCTCCGCTGCTGCAGGCCCCAATGCCAATGGGACCCCCGGTCCTGTCCCCTGCCCCCCAGGCACAAACGAGAACTGCTGTGCTACACTTCCTGTAACTTGCCCCAGTTATTAATCTGGCTGCTGATCGTTGGACAAGTTGAAGTTTCCAGGCCGTCTAGAGGTAACCAAGGCGGGACCACCATGGTCAGGTCAGACTTCACAAGGTATGGTCGCAGTTGGTGCACGAGTTTTAATTATGCAAAAGCCCTCCCGGCCACCGCTGACACCTGAGCATCAAGTGTCGGTGCTGAATCCAAGAGGACCCCCAAACTGAGGACCTGTGGCTTCAGGGGGAGTGTAACCCCGTCCAGCACAGGTTGCCACCCAATAACCCGGTAAGACGAACGACTGACCTGAAGGACCTCTGTCTTATCAGGATTGATCCTCAGCTTGTTCCTCCTCATCCAGGCCGTCACAGCGGCCAGGCGCTGGTCCAGTATCCAAGGGGCTTCCTTGGAATCTGGTGGAAAAGAGTAGTGGAGTTGGGTGTCATCTGCATAGAGATGGCACCACACTCCAAAACTCCGGATGACCTCACCCAGCGGTTTCATGTAGATGTTAAATAGCATGGGGGACAGAATAGACCCTTGTGGGACCCCACAGGTTAATGGCCAGGGGTCCAAGCAGGAGTCTTCCAGCTTCACCGACTGGGAAGGACCGGAGCCACAGTAGAAACGTGCCCCCGAGTCCCATCCCAGCAAGTCTCCCCAGAAGGATACCGTGATCGACGTTATCGAAAGCCGCTAAGATGTCCAAGAGAACAAGCAGGGTCACACTCCCTCTGTCCAGTTCCCTGTGGAGGTCATACACCAAGGCGACCAAAGCCGTCTCGGTACTGTGCCCAGGCCTGAAGCCAGACTGCGAACGATCCAGAAAATCGGTGTCATCGAGGAATCCCTGAAGCTTGTGATCCACTCTGTGCATTGTGATCCACCCTGAGTCTCCTGCGGGGTGAGAAGTGTCGTATATAAATACTGTAAATAAATAATAAAATAAATAATAGTTGCCTGTAGCAAATCCAAGCCGATATGCAATTCAGTGGAAATAATGATTACAAATTTAGGTAAACAGGCTGGCTGTGCATTCAGTTGATCAGTGAGTTGGTCCAGATTTTAGTCCACACTTTAAAGGAGATATGCACAATATAGAACCAGTTTTGGGGGAAAGTGCTCAGCACTTTGAACGCCTCCTTTCAAAAACCAGTCTGAAACCTGTAGCAGGTTGAGCACTGATTTCAGAGTCTCCAGCTGGCACTGCAACAGACATTATTTTCCAATGAGCAACAGCTAATCCTACAATCTCTCATGCATGGAATGCCCACTGGTTCTGTGAATTAGGATTGCAAATTAAGGCTCTCCGTGGCTGGATGCAAGGCCCTGTCTTTGTTGGATTCTGTAATTCAGCGCTGGCTCAATGGCATGCCTTCGGCCGCAGAGCTCCACAAGAGGCACAAGGCAGAGTGTCCAGAGGAGGGGCTCATCCATGGTCTTTGCTTTTTGATGCACGTGACACAACATTGATTTCTGAAGGTTAGATGTGAGAGAATCTGATTTCTGCGCAGAAAGTCATGAGTACATTGGCCATGATAGTCCACACTCTTGTTACATCCCAAATAGATTACTGCAATGCGCTCTACATGGGGCTGCCTTTGAAGACGGTTCGGAAACTTCAATTAGTACAACGATTGGCAGCCAGATTACTAACTGGGGTGATATACAGGGAGCATACAACCCCCCTTTTATGCCAGCTCCAGTGGCTGCCGGTCCATTTCCAAGCCCAATTCAAAGTGCTGGTTTTGACCTATTGTAGCACAGCAGTTCTCCTTTGTGCCTGGAGAACTGGGGCTAGGACCCGGGGTCCCATTAGCATTAGGCCCTGCAGCTGCAGAACCAGATTCAGAGGATGAGCTGGAAGATTGGGGAGAAGGACAGTTTCCCATCAGTGGGCCTCCTTCGCCCACGGAGAGCCTGGCATGGGAAGAATTGATGTTTGGCCCTGACGTAGATTCAGATAACCAGGTGCAAATGGAGGATAGTGATTGTGGGAGTTATGAGCACCCGGGTGGGAAAGGTTCTCAGGAGCTTTTGAGCCAAAACATGGAAGCAAGTGGCTGGGAAGATCCCAGGGAGGGAAGCTCTCATGCAGATAGTGACCCAGCTGGTGAGAGCAAGGCCGAACCTTTGATAGGAGAAGTAGCATTGAGTCCCTTGAAGGGGATGGTACACCCAGCCTAGACAGGCCGAGGTCCGTCAGCAGAGATTGGAGATGTCGAAGCCTAGGCGTCGGGGACCTCGGCCGAAGGATTAAGTATAGGAGTCGTGGGAGCGAATCCTCAGTGCTTCGGCCACATCTCTTTTGGCGTGAGCGAAGTGGGTCCACGGGCTAAGTCAGCTAGTGGTCATCAAGTCCTGCCTTGCATCTGCCTTGCCTTGTTCTGATCCGCAGTGTTGCGCGGGCCTTGCCTTGTTCCTGATCCACAGTGTTGCGGGCCTTGTCTTGTTTTCCTGATCCGCGGTGTTGCGCGGAGCCTTGCCAAGCATATGGTTATTGACGCGTTTGTTTTGGACATTATTGCTTCAAGCCTTTTGGATTACTTGCTATTCTTTGGACAATATCTTTTGAACTGTTTATATATTCAATAAAGTAGTTAGCCTTCAGTCCGTCTCTGTGTGTGATTAAGGGGCCGGTCAAGTCCGTGCATCGTGACACCTATAAAGCTCTAAACGGTTCTGGCCCAGCTTACTTGTCTAAATGCACCCACCCCTATGTGCCACCTCAAGAGCTAAGATCGTCTGGGGAGGCCATGCTCTTGCTCCCATCAACAGCTCAAATGCGCCTGGTGAGGACGAGGGACAGGGCCTTCTCGGCGGTGGCTCCCCGCCTATGGAACACACTCCCAACTGACGTAAGATCGATCTCTTCTCTCCTAACTTTCCGGAAGAATGTAAAGGCATGGCTTTGGGACCAGGCGTTTCGTCAATAGAAGCAGCAGCACCTTAAAGGAATGAACTGGGTTGACTTTAAGACTGACGAGGTTGGTTTATGTTTTTAATTGATGACTGTATTTGATATTAATTATGTTTTATTATGTTGTGTATATGTTGTGATTTTATTGTAACTGTTGAAATAGCCTCTAAATTTGGGGCTGCCTTTGAAGACAGTTCAGAAATTGCAAGTAGTCCAACGGACGGCAGCCAGATTATTAACTGAAGCTACATACAGGGAGCATACCACCCCCTGTTATGCCAGCTTCCTCTGGCTGCTGGTCCATTTCCGAGCCCAATTCAAAGTGCTGGTTTTGACCTATAAAGCTCTAAATGGTTCTGGCCCAGCTTACTTGTCCAAACGCATCTGCCTCTGCATCCCACCTTGTAATTTAAGATCATCCGGGGAGGCTCTGCTCTCGCTCCCGCCAACTTCTCAAACGCGGTTGGTGGGGACGAGAGAAAGGGCCTTCTCGGTGGTGGCTCCCCGTCTGTGGAATGCGCTTCCGAGCGACATACAATCGACCCCATCCCTCTTGGCATTCAGGAAAAAAGTGAAATCTTGGCTATGGGACCAGGCTTTTGCACATTAGCACTTTTGCACATTAGCACAATGCAGCACTTTGGATTGGAATTGTAATGGCAAGTTGATGGTTATGGCTCAATGATCATGTTGTGGACGGAACACTGTTTTTAACTTAAGTGAATGTGCATTATGTGTTATTTCAACAGGCTCCAATCCTTCCTGGAAGGTCGTACCCAGAAGGTGTCATTGGGTGACACCTGTTCGGCTCCACAGCCGTTGTCCTGTGGAGTCCCTCAGGGTTCAGTACTGTCCCCGATGTTATTTAACATCTACATGAAACCGCTGGGAGTGATCATTCGGAGTTTCGGAGTAAGGTGTTATCTGTACACAGATGACGTCTAGATCTGTCACTCCTTTCCACCTGTCACTAAGGAGGCTGTCCAGACTTTGGACCGGTGCTTGGCCGCTGTGCCGGACAGGATGAGGGTCATCAAATTGAAACTTAATCCAGACAAGACAGAGGTCCTCCTGGTCAGTCGCAAGGCTGAACAGGGCATAGGGTTACAGCCTGTGTTGGATGGGGTTACACTCCCCCTGAAGACGCAGGTTCGCACCTTGGGAGTGATCCTGGACTCATCGCTGAGCCTGGAACCCCAGGTCTCGGTGGTGGCCAGGGAGCTTTGCACAGTTAAGACTTGTCGCCAGCTGCGCCGTACCTTGGGAGTCTGATCTGGCTACAGTGGTCACGCTCTGGTCACATCCCGAATAGATTACTGCAACGCACTCTACATGGGGCTGCCTTTGAAAACGGTTCGGAAACTCCCAACTAGTCCAAAGGGCGGCAGCCAGGTTACTAACTGGAGCTACATACAGGGAGCATACCACCCCCCTGTTGTATCAGCTCCACTGGCTGCCTGTCCAATTCCGAGCCCAATTCAAAGTGCTGGTTTTGACCTTTAAAGCTCTATACGGTTCTGGCCCAGCTTACCTGTCCGAACGCATCAGCCGCTACGTCCCACCTTGTAATCTAAGGTCATCCGGGGAGGCCTTGCTCTCGCTTCCGCCTAATTCCCAGATGCGGTTGGTGGGGGCGAGGGAGAGGGCCTTCTGGGTGGTGGCTCCCCGCCTGTGGAATGCGCTCCCTATCGATGTACGATCCACCGCATCCCTCCTGGCATTCAGGAAAAAGTAAAATCCTGCCTGTGGGACCAGGCGTTTGCTCACCAGCACAAGGCAGCATTTTAGACTGGATTTTAAATAGAAAGTAGATGAAGAGGATCAATGCTTTTATGGACTGAACATGGTTTTAATCTGGAATGAATGTGTATGATGCTAAGGCAACTGTTTTAATGTATTTTAATGTATCTTAACTGTTGAAGGGGTTTTGGGGGGTTTTATATTGTTATTATGTAGGCATCGAATTGTGCCGTACTGTAAGCCGCACTGAGTCCCCCCCTCGGGGGTTGAGAAGAGCGGGGTAAACTCCTGAAATAATAATAATAATAATGCTAACTGTATTTTAATGCTGAATGTTTATGGTTTTTATATTTTATTTATATTGTGTATCGGCATCGAATTGCTACCTTTTGTCAAGCCGCTCTGAGTCCCCCCCCCCCCCTCAGGGGTTGAGAAGAGCGGGTTAGAAATGATGTAAATAAATAATATAATAATAAATAAATAAATGGGGCTCAATGTAAGACGCCCTTCGGGGGTTGAGAAGGACAGGATAAAAATGCGACAAATAAATACTCTTTCTATGGACATTGCTTTCGCCCTGTATTTCACAAAATCCGATTCCATATTTGCCAGCAGCCCAAGCTGATTTTCCGTACTGATGATCCTGAACATGTTTAAGTAAATGCAATGGCTTACGTACATGGGATTATTTGCAAAGCAAAACCAAAACTGTTAAATCAGACATACCTACACTTATGCTTGGACATGCCTCGCAAAGAGCACCCCTTCACATCGGTCTCTCCTCCTCCTTTTCGCCTTCTTTTTCTCTCAGTGAAAGAATGGAAACTAAATTTATTCCGCTCATATTTTCACATGAGCCAACGCAATGTGCACTCCCTGAATAAATACATGTGTAATGCATGCCTCTACAGTCAAAAAATGTGAGCACAAATATGTAAATCAGACACATTTGCATAGAAAAAGTTATCCATTAGAGAAAAGTGCTTGCCACAAACACATATATTAGGCAAAAGCATGCGCAAAACAGCATACAAATTTTCAGGCAGATCAGAAATGAGATGAACCAGATTTGTGCTTGAAAATATAGTAGAAAGGTTTTTTTATCCATCACTGAACAAAGTATTCTGACTTCAGGTAGGATCAATAGCTGAATGAACATAGAGCTTTCCAAGATGTGAATGCACATAGCTCAGGAGTGAAGGCTGGCTTCTATTTGTTTGCATTTGTTTTTGATGCCTGTTGAATACCTGAAAGTGGCTTATGTTATCCAACGCGGGCTGTCAGTCTCCCTTTGTGGCTGTTTTTAAAAATCCCACAAAGGACTATGGACCTACAGAACACAAAGGTCAATTTCAATGGCATTATAAAAAGGAAAGGAGGGGGGAGGAGAGATGTTGCCGCACTTGGCATATGCTTTCATGGACTCCAGTCCAGTTCCTCAGATACAAGCAATTTGTAGCAATAGAAGGAAATTAAGCACAAAGGGGGAAAGAGGGAGGGAGGAGGAGGAAACTAGAACATCCTCAAAGCAGCTGAAATGTTATTTATATACTAGCCGTCCCTTGCCATGTGTTGCTGTGGCACAACAACAATGGGTATCACCGTTTGACTAACCACACAATACACCAAAAGGGTATCAAATAAACAAACTCTCTCAAAATCTGTAATCTATTATATAAATGGGTTCACGCCATGTGATGTATACCTCAAACAAAGAAACCATACAACGCAGAAAAACAATACTTGCCAACAGAAATAGGCCTCAAGCAAGGTACGTTTGTAGCAAAGAAACTTTCCCCCCCCAAAACCTAAAAGGCCCCCAAAACAACGAGTAAAAATAAAACTACATTTCCCAGTATCCTCCGGGACAGCCAACGACTCACCCAGCCTCTACATTCTGAACAACATGATTGGCTGCCAATAAGGGCGGTTTGCATAACTGCTGTAACCATAGCAACGCTGGCAAGAGCCATCCAAGGCTAGGATAGAATGCTGAGAGATTTCAGTTGGTGTTTGAGGGTTAAACTGCCAAAACCAAACTCAGAGGGAGCTATTCTCCAGCAAATTCCTACCCACACAACACAACACAACTTCCAATCACAACCCATCCCACCAACCTTACGGGACCCCGTACACACAACACCTACAAACACCACAAACTAAAACCATTCCTTCCTTCCACACAGACAGAAACTGACCCAAAAGACAAGCCATGCCTTATAAAAATAACAGCATCAGACGACACACTCACAACGCTACATACATCAAACAAAAAGGGCAGAACAAACGCCAGAACAGAAACACACTGCGCAGCAGAGACACAGACAACAGGTCACTGCACAACGCACAGCTGAGAACCAAATGCAAAGAACTGCACGACAAGAAGTGCGCAGCCAGGAACAACAAAGACCCAGAAATGCAACACAACAGCAGTGCGCAAGGAGCGCAGAAACACGACGTCGCAACACAGAAAACAAACTTCAAAAACACCACAACCAATTCCACCGCCTAGCCTTCAGATACAACGCTGCAGAAGACTACAGCATGGTGCCAGCGGCCGACATTGGCACCCTAACGCACATCTGCACACACTGCAAAGCCCTGAAATACCCAGCAGAAACACCAGGAATGTGCTGCCTAGCCGGTAAAGTCTCTACCACCACTTGCCACTCCTCCACAACCACTACAGACTTTGCTGAGTGGAGCACACTCCAGAATCAAAACACTTCCTCCGCTATATAAGACAATACAACTCATGCTTCCAGATGACATCATTTGGAGCACACATAGAAAGTGCGCAATTCATGCCTACATGACCCCACCAAGACCGTAAGTAACATCATTTCCAACCCTTACATCTCGCATCTCCTAAATAGGGCACAGCAACGTGTGCCGGGTACAGCTAGTCAATATATATAATCTTGAAGAATTGCACATCAATCTAGGGCAGTGTTTCCCAACCTTTTTTGAGCCACGACACATTTTTTACATTTACAAAATCCTGGGGCACACCACCAACCAAAATGACACAAAATGACACTCTAACACAGTAATACATATAGTTAATATGTTTTTAAATGTATGTATACACTCAGTGAGAAACCTGGGCCTGTTTCGATGAACACAACATCGATATCCTGGCAGGAATGGCAGAAAGACACAAACTTCCCACACAGAACTCCCATAACCAAGAGTTTGGTGGGCTTGAGTTTTGGAGTTGTAGTTCACCTATATCCAGAGAGCACTGTGGACTCAAACAATGTTGGATCAGGACCAAACTTGGCATGAAGGGGAAGGGGGAGGAAAAGGTCTCTGTCGAAAGCTGGCCTGGGTAAACTTGGACCTTCCAGGCATTTTGGACTCCAACTCCCACCATTCCTAGCAGCCTCAGGCCCTTTTCCTTTCCCCCCCTCAGCCACTTAAGCAGGAAAGGGCCTCAGGCTGTTAGGAATGGTGGGAGTTGAAGTCCAAAGCACCCAGAGGGCCAAAGTTTTCCCATGCCTGTTTTAGGGACCTTAAAGTGATGAGCCTCCTTCCAACATTGTGATTCTGGATAGAAAACAAACAACAACATAACATAACATTGTTTGAGTCCACAGTGCTCTCTGGGTGTAGGTGAACTACGACTTCCAAACTCAAGGTCAATTCCAGAGCAAACCCATTCAGTACTTTCTGTTGGTAATGAGAGTTCAATATGCCAAGTTTGGTTCAATTCTGTTGTTGCAAGAGTTCAGGATGCTCTTTGATTGTGTGTTAACTATAAATCCCAGAAACTGTAAATCCCAAATATCAAGGTCTATTTTCCCCAAACTCCACCTGTGTTCGCATTTGGGCATATTGAATATTCATGCCAAGTTTGATCCTGATCCAACATTGTTTGAATCCACAGTGCTCTCTGGAGATAGGTGAACTACAACTCCAAAACTCAAGGTCGATGCCCACCAAACTCTTATAGTATTTTCTCTTGGTTATGGGAGTTTTGTGTGAGAAGTTTGTGTTTTGAATTGTAATGTAAATATCTGATACGCAGGATGCATTTTTATTCACTGGACCAAATCTGGCACAAATACCTGATACAACCAAATTTGAATATTGGTGGGGTTGGGGGGTGGTTGATTTTGTCATTTGGGAGTTGTAGTTGCTGGGATTTTTAGTTCACCTACAATCAAAGAGCATTCTGAACCCCACCAACGATAGAATTGTTCCAAACTTTTCACACAGAACCCCCCATGACCAACAGAAATTACTGTGTTTTGATGGTCTTTGGTGGCCCCCTTGCAACCTCCAGGGGTCCCGACTCGCAGGTTGAGAAACACTGCTCTAGTAAATATGTCAGTGTATGTATAATCAATACAAATTCCACTCTCAACATACTTCTCAGGCTGGATCTACCTGCCAAATAATGCAGTTTCAGATTGCACTTTGACTGCATTAAACTGGATTATATGACAGCGTACACTCATATAATACAGTTCAATGCAGTCAAACTGCATTATTTGGCAGTGTAGATCCAGCCTCAGGACAGACAAACAAAATCTACTCCACATCATACAGCTCTCTTTCTCCTCAACACTGTGAACATGGGTAGCTTCTAGGCATGGTTTAGAACCCAAAAAAATAGCAAATCGAAAAGCTCATGGGGGGATTTTTATTAGTAATAGGAAGACTTACAAAAAATTTCCAAAAATTTCTAAAAATGTAACTTAATTACTAACGAAATTCGTTAGTAGTTCGTTTGCCAGCGCTGCGCATTCCAGATGGTTTTGGCCTACAACTTCCAGAAATCCTAACAGCTGGTAAATTGGCTGGGATTTCTGGGAGTTGTAGGCCAAAACTTGAATAAATCACACTGAATTCTAGATGGGACTCTCCAAATAGGAAGGAGGGAGGGGAAGGAGGGGGGGAGCGGGTATTCTATTCTTGGAAGCAGAAAAGGAGGAGGAGCCCCCTCGCTCCTCGCTGCCTCTCTCTCACCCGATCCCGAGGAGCGAGGGCCCAAGTTTGCCCAGGCTGGTCATATACCTACATTCCATGCACATGCAATAATACAGCAGTAATAACAATGGGTATAAGAAGAGGTAAAATTCAAACCGAAGTATTCTGACTGGTCCCTCCTCATGCGGTGCAAACGGGCTCTTCTCTGTGAGCCCGGGAAATTAGCCCGGGAAAAGCCAGCGTTTTCTGCTTGGGTGCACACACATACATATTCTTTGGGGGGGATTTGCTGCAGAATCTTCTCTATGAGCCCTGATTCTGTAGCAAATCCCCCTCCCAAGAATATGTGTGTGTGTGCTCCCCAACAGCAAACGCTGGCTTTTCCCCGGGCTAATTCCCGGGCTAATAAGAGAAGAGCCGTTTGCACCGCATGAGGAGAGACCAGTCAGAATACCGGTTTTTGACCCTCTTGTTATTATTATTACTGCTGTATTATTGCATGTGCATGGAATGTAGGTATGACCAGTTGGATTACTTATAATATTAGGCACTTACAGTAGCATTCATTCTATTATACATTAGGTTGGTTTCTCACCCCAATACTCTTTGATGCTTTAGATCCTGGCAGGGCAGGAGAGCAGGAAGTCTGGAAAAATGTAAACAGAGGGTTTACTCAGAAGTACATCCACACAGGCGGGCCCTTCATCCAAAGTGCCCTCCTTTGCAGATTTACTTCTGAGTAAACCTCTCTGTTTACATTTTTTCCAGGCTTCCTTCCAGCCCAAAGAAGGAGCGCGTTTAGGGCTTGCCTTGCCATAATACTTATTGGCAAGGGAGGCGGGAGGGTGGTGAGGGAGAAGGAGGTGCCCCCTTATGCCCCCTTACGACCTAATAACGACACTTAAGAAAATCCTGGCCCCCAAAGTTTGAAAAAAGAAAGTCCACTTCCTGGTTGGCGTTCCAGGTGCGGAAATACTCGAAAGTAGCATTTCTTACTAATTTCTTACGAAACAAATCATTTTCATGCCTAGTAGCTTCCTTACCATTGTCCTTTCCTCACTAGTCATTCCTCTCTTAATTATTTCACTGAAAAAACCTTTTTTAAAAAATATATGCTTGAGGGTAACACTGTTTGTTTGCAACAGTTTAATGAAACAGAAACAAGCACAACAGGATTTGTATTCAGTACTCTGCCTAGAAAAGTTAAGAAACAGATAAAGGGTCTAATGCAGCGTTTCTAAACCTGGGGGTCGGGACCCCTAGAGGGGTCACGAGAGGGTGTCAAAGGGGTCGCCAAAGACCATCAGAAAACACAGTATTTTCTGATGGTCATGGGGGGGGGGTTCTGTGTGGGAATTTTGGCCCAGTTCTATCGTTTGTAGGGTTCAGAATGCTCTTTAATTGTAGGTAAACTGTAAATCCCAGCAACTACAACTCTCAGATGTCAAGGTCTATTTTCCCCAAACTTCACCAGTGTTTACATTTGGGCAGAATGAGTATTCTTGTCAAGTTTGGTCCAGATCCATCACTGTTTAAGTCCATACTGCTTTCTGGATGTAGGTGAACTACAACTCCTAAACTCAAGGTCAATGTCCACCAAACCCTTCCAGTATTTTCTGTTGGTTGTAGGAGTTCTGTGTGCCAAGTCTGGTTCAATTCCATCATTGGTGGCGTTTAGAATGCTCTTTGATTGTAGGTGAACTATCAATCCCTGCAACTACAACTCTCAAATTACAAAATCAATCCACCCCCCCCCCCCAAGCCCTCCAGTATTCAAATTGGGGTGTACCAGGTATTTGTACCCAACTTGGTCCAGTGAATGAAAATACATCCTGCATATCAGATATTTACATTACGATTCATAACGGTAGCAAAATTACAATTGTGAAATAGAAACAAAAATAATTTTATGGTTGGGGGTCACCACAACATGAGGAACTGTATTAAGGGGTCACGGCATTAGGAAGGTTGAGAATCACTGGTCTAATGCAGGGCTGTCCAACTTCTACCAGCCCAGGGGCCTGAATTCTGGTCACTGATGACCTGGGGGGCCATAGGGTCTGCCCCCGCCCCACCCCCCGGCTCCGCCCTCTCCCCGGCACCCTCTCCCCTTATTTTTATTTAATATTAAATATATTTAATTCCATCCTCCCCTCCCCCCTTATTTTAATGTATCCCATCTCCCCTTATTTCATCTTTAAATATATTTAATTTTATATTTAATACATGAGGGGAGATGGGGGGAGGGAATGAGGAACCCCTGAGGAGCCCCCTGCTTCGGCCTACCTTTTCCAAACGCGCAGGATCCAGGAGTACCCGGACGACGAGAGAGGCGACGACCAACTGAGTCGAAGAAGGTCCTAATCGCGTCTGTGGGCCTCAGCGATCCAGTAGTAGAGTAGCCGAAGAGTATCGCGAGAATACACAATCCACACGGGATTTCGCTGTCAACGCCGGCGTGATCTCGCGTTGACAGTGAAATCCCGTGTGGATTGCGTACTCTCGCAATACTTGCTCCGAACCCGGAAGTAGGTATTTTTATTTATTTATTTATTCAAATTTTTTTATAAAAAAAGCTTAGGGGGCCGTAGGGAAGGGACTGGGGGGCCGTATACGGACCCCGGGTCGCCAGTTGGACAGCCCTGGTCTAATGCATCTGTAATGGTTCTCCAGAAAACAAAAACAGGGTCTGTTGGAAACTAAGTAAGTGAGGCTGATACATCTGTGGAATGTCCAGGGTGGGAGAAAGAACTCTTGAACTCAACAGAACCCTCAACCTCTGAGGATGCCTGCCATATATCCAGGTGACATGTCAGGAGAGAATGTTTATGGAACATGGCCATACAGCCTGAAAAATCCACAGCAACCAAGTGATTCCAGCCATGAAAGCCTTCGACAACACAGTGATGGCAAAGTTCTCAATAAAAACACCTTGTAAAATCGGCACGTTGTGAACTGCCGATGATTTTTTGTTAACCAGGAATGTGGCGCAGCTGGCTGGATGTCAGCTGCGTAAGATCTATACTGACCACAAGGCCATGAGTTCGAGGCCTGCCAGGGTCGGGGTGAGCTCTCGACCAAGTTGTGTAGCTCATTGTCGACCTTTGCAACCCGAAAGACAGTTGCATCTGTCAAGTAGGAAATTTAGGTACCACTTTGTGGGGAGGCTAAACTTATCTGATTTCTGGAATGTTAAATTGCCTCTCTGTCTATCTATATATGTTGTATGTCAATGGCGTTGAATGTTTGCCTGTATATGTGCATTGTGATCCGCCCTGAGTCCCCTGCGAGGTGAGAAGGGCGGAATATAAATAAATAAATAAATAAATAAATAAATAAATAAATAAATGTCGCTGTTCTGCTAGAGCAGTGTTTTTCAACCTTTTTTGAGCCGCGGCACATTTTTTACATTTACAAAACCCTGGGGCACACCACCAACCAAAATGACACAAAATGACACTCTAACACAGTAATACATATAGTTAATATGTTTTTAAATGTATTTATACACTCAGTGTGAAACCTGGGCCTGTTTCGATGAACACAACATATATATTACTTCCTCTCACTTATCGATACATGGCTATCATGTTTTCTCTCAGCCTCCTCTTCTTCAGGCTAAACATGCCCGGCTCTTCAAGCCGCTCCTCATAGAGCTTGTTCTCAAGACCTTTGTGAAATTTCACCCTGAGTGAAACTTGCTTCCAGTTAACTATGGATGTCATGAAGCTGTTATAAACAGTTCCTTGGGTGGGGGCGTGGGGAGGCAACTCTCAAAATCCAGTAAAATAGTTTTTTTAAAAACCATTTCCAAGCGGAGAGGCTTAATTTGTTTCTTGGAAACCTGTGAGGGGCTGCTAGGGGAGTGCCAATTTCCCACGGCACACCTGATGATCGCTCACAGCACACTAGTGTGCCACGACATGCTGGTTGGGAAACACTGTGCTAGAGGATACAAATCCCACAATGTCACTGGGAAGTTTTCCTCCAGAATTAAAAACACAAGCAAGAAAACGAAGACCATCCAAATTGGTCCAGGAGGACTTGCTGCCTGAAGAAGAGGAGCAAAGGATACTGCTCACCCCATCCCACTTCCCCAGTCAAGAGCATGCAGATTCAGGCCAGTTGCTTGGGCACATGCAGGAGAACATCCAGTGGCCACCTGTAACTGTCCCTAGCAAGGAAGATGCAACAGAGAGAGAGGAGGTAACAGCCAGTTAGGCTGCCCTTTCATGACATCCAAAATGTGCCGCCTCTCTCCAAATGAGGGTAGGTCCAAATCTGAGATCGCTGGCAAGCTCATTGAGGTTGCCACGAAATCAACTCCACTCAATCCTCTAAATTTGACTGTTCTAAATGCTATTCAAGGTGGCCAATTGCAACATTCACACGTGCCACAAACAGATAACACTTATTTCTCCCATCCTGGACATTCCACAGATATATAAACCTCACTTGCCTAGTTTCCAACAGAGACCCTCAACCTCTGAGGATACCTGCCGTAGATATGGGCAAAATGTCAGGAGAGAATGCTTCTGAAACATTTATTTATTTATTTATTATTCGTATTTGTGAGTTGCCACATCTGGCGTGGCTCGGGGCGACTTACAACGATGGACTAAAAGTTTAAAAGCACAATAAAACACTATAAAAGCACAATAAAACACAATAAAATACACAGCAAACAGATGAAGCAAAAATAGATGACTTCATCAGGAGTCATATACAACAGCGGACAGCGGACAGGTCATTGCCCCATTGCCCAAAAGCCTGCCGAAACAGGAGGGTTTTGCACGCCTTCCGGAATGCCAGCAGGTCTGTGAAGGCACGGACTCCGGAAGGCAATGAAACATGGCCATACAGCCCACAAAACTCACAGCAACCTAATATTTCCTTTGCCTGCACTATAATCTTTGTTGCTGCCCTGAAGACCTTACAATCTATTTCAAATCCTGCAGGACAACCAGGGACACATGCGCAAAAAAAATAAGCCACCTCTCGCCATTCTTAGTTACTCTCATGTGGCACCATGCATTTCTATACGTCCCTGATTTCGAGTCAAAGACGTCTCTTCATGAGATCAAGATGTGAAACTCAAGTCCATAATGAATATCACTCTTCACAGAGCTGGAACGTCTCCTTGAAAACCAAAGTCATCCTTTTTTATATATATAAATAAAGTGCCAACAGAACGAATGGCAAATACAGCCTCTCCCTTGTCTCTTATCTTGGCTTTGAAACCATTCCAGAATGTAAGCTTCCAAGGAGAGCAAGATGTGAAGTCAGACTAAACAAACAGGTAGAGATGCCACCATGGCAAGACACTTCTCGGCTCTCCGTCATTATTACACGCATCTTGATATTTTGATATGTTTGGGGTGTTTCTTACCTCTCGGCCGGTGCCTCTGCCTAAGTGGGTGGCTGTGCCGCAGGTGCCGGCTCTGCCTGCGTGGCGGTACCTGCAGGGCCTTTTCCGCGGGCTCCGGGAGGCAGGTGCAGCGGCATTGGCACCTCTGAGAGCCCCAAACCCACGGGAGGGACGCGAAACCCAGCAGGAGGACCCCAGGCAACATCCTGCGGTGGAAAAAGGCGCCAAGGGAGAGGTGGATGGCTCAAAAGGGGGGGGGGGGACCCAACTCCCCTCTGGTAGTATATTCAAGGCAGCGAAAGAAATTCTTGTCCAAATGCCCAAGGAGCCTTGGGGGCCGGTTTTGCCTCCCCCTGTGCCTTATTCTCTCTCTGCCTCCCTCTGTGCCTGCACAGCTCTCCCTCTCTGCTTAGCTCAAGCCCTTCTGTTTGGGAAATTATTTGGAATTTGTTATTAAGCATGTTTTCCAACTGCTTTTGTACCTTCTCCCTTCTTTTTTAACTGGGCGAACAATGGGGGAGGCAAGCATATAGGCCCCATGCTGGGAGCAGGCTGCTCCTCTGCACCATCTGTGACATCAGAAGCTAGGGAGGGGGCATCGGTGGGTAGGGTCCCCCTTCTTTCCACCCCTCACACACATACGCACACAATATTGTGAAAACTAGGCGAAATGATCAATAAAATGTAAACTTTCTTTTCAGGTTCAGTTTTGAAGGCCGGGCATTTGTCATTCTCATGCCTTCTTGCCTCATTCTTCTTTCCGTCTTTCTTTCCCTCTCTCACGCATCCACTTATTTGAAAAACATGAAAAATACCTTCTCTCTCTCTCTCTCTCACTCACTTTCTCTCTCTGCCCCCCCCCTTTTTTTTTCTTCCTTTCTTGAGACCAGGCAAGGAAAAAGTTGAGTTCCAGCCATGCTGGTGTGGGGAGATTGACTGCATAAAAGAAAGCTCACTGCTTTGCAAGGGGTTCTGGGTGGGGATGGAAAGGGGGAGAAGAAGGAGAGAAAGAGTGTTTTCAAACAAAATTGACCATCCCCTGATAGATTTAACCGCTTGTCGGCTGCTCCTTTTGTCAACCTGGCCGAAGGGAAACCGTGCGCCTCGAAGGGGGGGCCTGCGACATTTTCATTTGTCACAAAAGCACAATGCGCTCGGGGTTGGTTACAATTACATTTATTGCACCCGGCGCCAATTATTTCATCACTTTGGTGCAGAAAATCCCCCCTGTCTTTATTGCTGCTGTGTTCCTGTCCTCTGGTCTCCCACCCCACTGCGCCCCCCACTTTTCTCCGACTTGTTTCCCTGTGCTTTTTTTAATTGACTCAAACAGATTTAACAAACATCATTAGCCCTGAAGAAATGTGTTCCCATTGAACTGGGGAACGCACCAGCCATCTATCATTGCTACTCCTTATTAGCAGTGCTGCCCATTTAGCATCTCCTCATTAAACACAGCCTCTTTCCCCCTCCACCAAGCCATGCCGCCTGGTTCGTCCAAGAGCAGAACTGGGAATCCTCCATTTCCAAGAAAGCACCTCCATTTCTTCTTCTCCTTTCTGTCTGGCAAAGGGCAGGCCCAGATTATCCAGAAGGCCACCCTAGGCCAGGGCAGGGTTAGCCACTTTTTGATATAAGAAATAAGGGACATTTACGGAATTTTCCACAAAAATAAGGGACACTTCATTAAAAACTTGAAACTCAAACATTAGGTAGAAATAGTTTTATTAACAGAATAAGATAATGATTGAAACTCACAAAAGAAACTGACTTACACCCTCTTAACAGGACATGGTGTGTTTCTGCATGCCTGGAACCCCAGGTCTCAGCGGTGGCCGGGGGAGCTTTTGCACAGTTAAGACTCGTGCGCCAGCTGCGCCCGTACCTTGGGAAGTCTGATCTGGCTACGGTCGTCCACGCTCTGGTCACATCCCGAATAGATTACTGCAACGCACTCTACGTGGGGCTGCCTTTGAAGACAGTTCGGAAATTTCAATTAGTCCAGCGGGCGGCAGCCAGATTGCTAACGGGAGCTACATACAGGGAGCATACCACCCCCTGTTGTGTCAGCTCCACTGGCTGCCTGTCCAATTCCGGGCTCAATTCAAAGTGCTGGTTTTGACCTTTAAAGCTCTATACGGTTCTGGCCCAGCTTACTTGTCCGAACGCATCAGCCGCTATGTCCCACCTCGTAATCTAAGATCATCCGGGGAGGCCCTGCTCTCGCTCCCGCCTACGTCTCAGATGAGGCTGGTGGGGACGAGGGATAGGGCCTTCTCGGTGGTGGCTCCCCGCCTGTGGAATGCGCTTCCTATTGATGTACGATCCATCACATCCCTCCTGGCCTTCAGGAAAAAAGTAAAATCCTGGCTGTGGGACCAGGCATTCGTACACCAGCACAAGGCAGCATTTTAGATTGGTTTTTAATGAAAGTGGGTGATTATGGCCAATGTTTTTATGGACTGAACATTGTTTTAATCCAGAGTGAATGTGTATGGTGCTAATGTAGTTGTATTTTAATGTATTTTTAATGTATTTTAATTGTTGAAGTGTTTTGGGGTTTATATTGTTATTATGTGGGCATCGAATTGTGCCGTACTGTAAGCCGCTCTGAGTCCCCCCTCGGGGGTTGAGAAGAGCGGGGTAAAATCCCGAAATAAATAAATTTGTCATGCAGAAAAAACATTATTAGAACTACCTTATTTTCTCCATTTGTATTTAGTACTTGACTTTGCTGACTTTAAAAGTGCACTGTCTAAACATTAAAATAAAATAAATTTTATAAGACAGTACATCTTGAGGATTATTATGTCAATAGTTAATGGTATAGTATAGTATTGGGATGCACAGCTAGGCCTATTTTAAGAGTAACTCTCAAGCAACCAGAAACTATCTTTATCCAACATGATCCAACATTCCCCTTGGGTAATGGTTAATTAGTCTACTGTACTTTGAAAAAGTCCTGTATCACCTCTTCCTTCCAACGGGGACGCAGGCTGCCCTGCGAGTTGGAATCCCTGGGCAGGCATTGCCGTGGAAACCACAGCGCGCACCTTCCCCTGGTCAACCTTGCCCAGTCCTGTCCTGCTAGTCAAAAATAAAGGAACAGGGCCTGAAAAAAAGGGACACAAATTTTAGGGCCAAAATAAGGGACGTCCCTTAGAATAAGAAACATATGGCAACCCTGGGCCAGAGCCTAGGGGCATAGCCATGGGGGGGGTGCCAGATCCAGACCCCCCCCAAGTTTTTTTTTTAAAGAAGGCGATCTTTGGCTGCTTCTGCGCCTGCGCGCAGGGCGCCATAGACTCTCAGAGGCAGTTCAGCTGCCTCTGAGAGTCTATGGTGCCCCCCGCGCACAGGCGCAGAAGCATCCAAAGATTGCCATTTTTTTTCAGGCCGACGTGGTGGCTTTAGAAGGGAGGGAGGAGCTGCGGGGAGGCTCCCTGCGGCTCCTCCCTCCTTCCTAAAGCCACCACGCCTGAGAAAAAAGGGCGATCTTTGGCCGCTTCTGCGCCTGCGTGTGGGGCGCCATAGACTCTCCAAGGCAGTTCCGCTGCCTCTAATAGTCTATGGGGCACTGCGCGCAGGTGCAGAAGCAGCCAAAGATCGCCCTTTTTTTCAGGCCGCCGTGGTGGCTTTAGAAGGGAGGGAAGAGCCGCGAGGAGGCTCCCGCGGCTCCTCCCTCCTTCCTAACGCCACCACGCCTGAGAAAAAAAGGGCAATCTTTGGCTGCTTCTGCGCCTGCGCGCGGGTCGCCATAGACTCTCCGAGGCAGTTCCGCTGCCTCGGAGAGTCTATGGCGACCCGCGCGCAGGCGCAGAAGCAGCCAAAGATTGCCCTTTTTTTCTCAGGCCGACTCGAGGAGGAAGGGGCGGAGCCGTGGAGGGAAGCCCCGCCCTTGAAGGGGTGGAGCTGTGGAGGCGGAGCCTTTGGCCTAGGGCGCCAGAAAGGCTTAATCCGGGCCTGGCAAAATTTATTTATTTATGGCATTTTACCCCACTCTTCTCAACCCCTGAGGGGGGACTCAGAGCGGCTGACAGGCCCTTCCAGACAGGCCCGATATCTCAGGATCTGATCCCAGGTTTTCTGTTTATTCCAGATTATCTGGCAGTGCGGACTCATATAATCCACTTTAAAGTAAAAAACCTGGATATAGGAAGAAAGTAAAGACACAAAATCAGTTCTCAAAGAGATCATTTTAATCTCTGGCAGCAAAACAAGAAACATTAAATATGGAACCCGAGAGAGAGGCAGGCGCATGACATTTTTGTGGATCATCATAACCTGCTTCCTTAGACACAGGGAGTGTAATATGAAAATCACACTCAGCATGGGATTGAAAATGGTGATAGGCCATGCAGGTGGCTGGAGAGGTAGCATTTAAAAGCTAGTTGTTCAGTTGTTTAGGCTTCAATATCTTAGACCAGTGTTTTTCAACCTTTTTTGAGCCGCGGCACATTTTTTATATTTACAAAATTCTGGGGCACACCACCAACCAAAATGACACAAAATGACACTCGAACACAGTAATACATATAGTTAATATGTTTTTAAATGTATTTATACACTCAGTGTGAAACCTGGGCCTGTTTCGATGAACACAACATAGATATCCTGGCAGGAATGGCAGAAAGACACACACGAAGGTCTTGCTCAGCAGCTGGGAGTTATAGTTCACCCGCAATCAAAGAGCATTCTGAACTCCACCAATGATGGAATGGAATCAAACTTCCCCCACAGAACTCCCATAACCAAGAGAAAATACTATAAGAGTTTGGTGGGCATTGACCTTGAGTTTTGGAGTTGTAGTTCACCTATATCCAGAGAGAACTGTGGAGGGGAGGGAGGAAGACGTTGGCCGAGCCTGCGCAGTAGAACCTGCATGAGTCACGTCTTCCTCCCTCCCCCTTCCCGCAGAAACGGCAGCGTGAGCAAAGCGAGGCAAAGCAAGCAGAGCGAGGCTGGGGAGAAGGGATCCCGAGTGGAGAAGAAAAAGTGTCCGGCAGGAGGGGGAAGAAAGGGTATTGGAGGTTCCAATTTCCCACGGCACACCTGACGATCACTCACGGCACACTAGTGTGCCACGGCACACTGGTTGGGAAACACTGTCCTAGACCTATATCTTAATGTGTAAAGAGGCCCTTAGGAGCAAGAAAGGGCCAAGCGTTGTGTCTTCATTCAAGGGAACTTCTGTAAGCCCACTGTAGCTCTTGTGTGTCACGATGCAAGACCTAGGCCGGCCCCTTAATCACACACACAGAGACGATAATCAGCTAACTACTTTATTGAAGAATAAGAAACAGTTGAAAAGGGTAATTGTCCATAAAAATATCAAAAGTAATCCAAAAGGGTAAAAGGTATAGTCCAAAAGCAACTTGGCAATAAAGGTCCAAAGGCTTGGCAAAGCTCCGCTTAACTAGCGGATCAGGAACAAACAAGGTTGCAAGATACAAACTCTTCTTGGCAGGCCACTAGCCCCAAACTTAGCTACGTGGTCTTGGCTTCGCTTCACATCTGCTTAGGTGAGACGTGGCCGAAGTACTGAGGATCCATTCCCACGGATCCTATACTTAATCTCCTTGACGAGGCCCCGACGCTCTAGGCTTCTCCTCCTCCAATCTGTGCTGCGAGCCCTCGGTCTGTCTAGGCTGTGGAACCAACCCCTCCTGCTAGTCTCAATGCTCCGTCTCCTATCAAAGGTTCGACCTTGCCTCCCAGCACCTGGTTCCCTATCTTCGTGAGAGTCAAACTCCCCAGCTGCTTCCCGGGCCTCTCCCTCGGTTGTTTCCCATATCCTCTCTTGCGAGCCTGCCCCGGCCGCTCATAATCTTCACTATCACTGCTTTCGAATTCCGACTGGCCTTCCTGCTGTTCATAAGGATCAGGCCAGCCGTCATCCCAGGCCAGACTTTCTGTGGGAGAAGAAGGCCCAGCTATCTCAAAATCCCCTTCTTCTAGCCCCTCCAAATCCTCTTCCGAATCCACTGGCTCCAAAGCTAGTGGGACCTCCGGTGCTGCCCCCTGCCCTCCAGGCACAAACGAGAACTGGTGTGCTACATTGTGAGATGATGGCCACCAATCCCTCCATTTGTTCCTGATGAGTTTCAGCACCAGCCCTGTCCAGCATGGGTTCCCATTGGAGGTGAGAGTTGTCATCGTGTATTTAGAAGCCTCCCGACCTCCAACCCCAGCCCTGCTTCTTCCTCAGGGACACTCCCAATTGATAGATGTGGGAACCAAGGCTGCAGTTGTGGACAGGAGGTGACCCTCTCTCTTTCATGCAGCACCTCTCTGTCCAGCTGGGTCACATGGAGGGGAAAGGTCAACATGAAGCTGGGTTTCTGCAGCTCCAGGGCGACCCCAGGGGCCTGGCAAGAGGCAGAGAGGGTCAGGTGACAAGAGGCACCCAGAAAGCCCAGGAAAGATTAAGGGCCTGAGCTTTTTCTCTTGCTCGGGTTCAGCTATGGGGTCAATGTTACGGCAGCCAGCAAGATACTAAACTGACTTCAATTTCACCCTGGGACATTTTTCCAGACTAATAATTCTCACCTATATTTCCCCAATAGTGTTGTTTTTGCTAGTTTATAATAAATTTAGTTCTGATCAGGTGCCGGGAGGGAAATAAGGGCTGTAGCTGTAATGAAAAGCATGGCTGCTTATGCACCACACCTACGGTAGAAAAATTAATACATTACCAAAACAGAGACCATTTTTGTAGAAGATTTCCTTATGTTCGTGTGTTGCGGTTGTGTTCCTCCAAATAGTTCCAATGTATGTCTTGAATTTAAGTAGAAGTTGGAACATGCCCAGTGGATAAATATCAAGAGGATCAAAAGTTTGGAAACAAAGCCCATAACTTAAAGTCATATACAGGGCCGTAGCCAGGATTTTGATTCGGGGGGGGGGGCTGAGTTTGTTTCGGGGGGCTGAGACTGGGTGGAAGAGGGTCTACCCTAGCAAACCTTTTGTATTGTTATCCCAATAACCCCATTAATGTGGGATATAATGAGCATGGTGATCAGATCATGATATGAATAAACATAACAATTTAAATAATGTACCAGTAAGGCCTTTTCGCGGACCACCCTGAGAATTTCGGGGGGCTGAGGCCCCTTAGCCCCCTGGCTACATGCCTGGTCATATAGAACATAAACTTCTAGAAACTAAGATGTAAAGAAATGGATTCAGATTTCAGGAATAGAAATAATGGATATTGTTGTTTGATAGTTGAATAGCCCAGTGTTTCCCAACCTTTTTTGAGCCGCGGCACACTTTTTTACATTGACAAAATCCTGGGGCACACCACCAACCAAAATGACACAAAATGACACTCTAACACAGGGGTGCTCATTAGGTAGCTCGGTAGCTACTAGTAGATCTTTGGCCCTCTTCCAGGTGATCTTCGGGCCTCACCAGCCAAATGGGGCGCTCCTGCCATGCGCGTGCACAACCTGCGCGTGCGTGCACACCCTGCGCGCACGCGCGGTCCTACTGCTGGCTTCCACTTTTGCAGTGCTTCTTTTGCCTGCGGGGCATTGCAGGAAGAAGGAAGCACGAGGTGGGGCCTCTGGAGGGAGCGCCCTGCCTCTCTCTCGTCCAGAAGCAGCTGTGCAGCCTCCGTTGCCGGTGCGACAGGCAGGGTGCCCCGCCTCTGGATGCCCCGCCTCGTGCTTTCTCCTTCCTGCAATGCCCCGCAGGCGGAAGAAGCACTGCGCGGGCGGAAAGCAGTAGCAGGAGCATGCGCGGTGGCAAGAGCGCGCAGCGGCGGGAGCGCACGGGAGTGCACGGTGGCGGGGCAGGTAGATCTTTTGGACTTGGTTGCTTTAAGAGTAGCTTGCATGCTGAAAAAGTGTGAGCACCCCTGCTCTAACACAGTAATACATATAGTTAATATGCTTTTAATGCATTTATACACTCAGTGTGAAACCTAGGCCTGTTTCAATGAACACAACATAGATATCCTGGCAGGAATGGCAGAAAGACACAAACTTCCCACACAGAACTCCCATAACCAAGAGAAAAAGCTATAAGAGTTTGGTGGGCATTGACCTTGGGTTTTGCAGTTGTAGTTCATCTATATCCAGAGAGCACTGTGGACTCAAACAATGTTGGATCAGGACCAAACTTGGCATGAATACTCAATATGCCCAAATATGATCGCAGATGGAGGTCAGGGGAAATAGACCTTGACCTTTGGGAGTTGTAGTTGCTGGGATTTATAGTTCCCCTACAATCAAAGAGCATTCTGAACCCCACCAATGATAGAACTGGGCCAAACTTCCCACACCAAACCCCCAGGAGGCAAGGGGAGGTCTCTACTTGGGGAAAGGGAGGCGGGCCTTCCCATTGCATGGAGAGGGAGAGAACAAATAGACAACGGGTGGGGAGGGGTGTGTGTGTTTGTAATTTTGTGCCTTTATCGAGGTAGGTTTCTTAGGGTTTTTATACTTCAACACACTAGACTCCCCCCCCCCCCTTTTCCTGGAGGTTCCAATTTCCCAAGGCACACCTGATGATAGCTCACGGCACACTAGTGTGCCCCGGCACACTGATTGGGAAACACTGGTTGGGAAACACTTTCTTTGGAAGTCTTTCAACACAGGGCGAATGGCTATCTTTCAGGAGTGTTTTGGTTGTGTGCATGGCAATGCAGTGGACTAGATAGTCTTTGTGATCCCTTCCAGCTTCGTGATTCTGAGAGCCACTGGCTTCCTGTACTGCTTCCCAGAAGCAACTAAACAGAATGCTGAGCTTGGTAGGTCTTATTAGGGTCTATTGGGGTTCGTTTTACGCTGCAGGACAACCATAAGCACTAGGCATCGTTAGGTCCAGTTGGAATCTTTGTAATTCAGATTAAATTCAGATCAAATTCCTTTTTTAAGCGATTTCAAAGCGATTTGGGAACCCGGACGTATCCTTGCCATTTCGAAGCCACTGTCACCATCTTTGTTCCGACTCAGGAAGTGAATCAGAAAAGACCCAGCATTTGGAGGCAAGCAGTAACTTGCATGCTGGGATGCTTGCCTCCAGCCAATGGGGGGAAACCATGTGGGAGAGGCAGGGTTTTGGCACGGCAGCCATTGCCCTTTAAAAAGGCCCACCCGTGCCTCGTGGGCTCATTGCAAGCCGGGGACACGAACAGGAAGGGACTAGGCAGCTTGGGTGGGAAAGGTGCCACGCCACAGTTTTGCAAGGGAACATCAGGGTTGGGAACAAATTGGGGAAACCGGCTGGAAGCAGGCCCCTTGCCTGCAAGGCTTCTTTGTGTGTGGGGAGGGAAGACGGGCAGGGCAGCTGGGAGAAGTATTCTTCTCTTGCCTGCCACTGCCAATTTTCCTTTTTGAAGCAGTGATTTAAACTTTCAACAGACCTCAATCCCCTTTGGGTTACACTTTGGATTTTGGGATCCCAGGAAGGCCCTTTGGACTTGGGGAACCACGCCATACCACTTGGGAGCCCCCTTTGTCTGTTTTGGGTTTTATGTTGTACTTTTGGAAACTAGAAATCTCCTAATCTAATCATTCCCTTGGGGAAACACAAAATACCACTTTGGAGCCCCCTTTGTCTGCTTTGGGTTACATGTTGTACTTTTGGAAACTAGAAATCTCCTATAATCTCCTAATCATTTCCTTGGGGAAACACACAATAAAAGTTTGGAGGCCCCTTTGTCTGCTTTGGGTTACACGTTGTACTTTTGGAAGCTAGAAATCTCCTATAATCTGCTAATAATTTCCTTGGGGAAACACACAATAAAAGTTTGGAGGCCCCTTTGTCTGCTTTGGGTTACACGTTGTACTTTTGGAAACTAGAAATCTCCCAATCTAATCATTTCCTTGGGGGAACCACACCCTACAATTTTGGAGCCCCCTTTCTCTGCTTGGGGTTACACGTTGTACTTTTGGAAACAAGAAATCTTCTATAATCTGCTAATAATTTCTACCACTGTGGCAAGTTTTGTCAGTAGCGGTCTAAAAATGAGGGTAAGGGAATCCCCCAAGTTTTGCCTGTCCCGTTTGCAGTTTTTCGCGCATTGCGCAATAACGCCCGCCATTAACGAAACAATTCAGAAATTTCAGAAACTTTGGAAAACCCCGACTTTTGGGGGGAGAAATTTCGGAGATCACTTCAGAATCGAATCACCAGCGCCCCCTACATCCGAAACAAGTTTTGAACCATTTCGATTCCTTGATCAAACAAGCCTAATAAGCACACGTACATTTTAAAGGCTCTCTCAAAGTTTGGATGTAGAGTTGTGTTATTTCTTCAAAGTTTATCTGAGTCCACATTTCTGGGATATAACTAATGTTATTACTGTTATATATTTTTTACAGCTGATCTGAAACTCCTCAAACCTCTCCCCAACACAGGGCCTCCTTCAATGACACACAATATGGCCATTTTCTATAGCAAAAAGAGGTCAGTCCGGTAAAGGATTTACTGCCTTTGTGGGAGTTTTACTGCTTTTTCATGCTATTGACAAAAGCATTTACATTTCTTTGGCCTCCATTTCAGTACAAGGTGGTTCCCTGGCTTTATTTTCTTTGGCTTCCCCTTCTGCTCACCTCTTGAAATGTCACCTGAATCAATACAAGTCTTTCCCCCAACAGTTGCCATTTGCCACCAGCATTGTATAGAATTACTCATCTTCTAGATCAGTGTTTCCCAACCTTTTTTGAGCCGCAGCACACTTTTTACATTTGCAAAATCCTGGGGCACACCACCAACCAAAATGACACAAAATGACACTCTCACACAGTAATACATATATTTAATATGTTTTTAAATGTATTTATACACTCAGTGTGAAACCTGGGCCTGTTTCGATCAACACAACATAGATATCCTGGCAGGAATGGCAGAAAGACACAAACTTCCCACACAGAACTCCCATAACCAAGAGAAAATGCTGTAAGAGTTTTGCGGGCATTGACCTTGAGTTTTGGAGCTGTAGTTTACCTATATCCAGAGAGCACTGTGGACTCAAACAATGTTGGATCAGGACCAAACTTGGCATGAATACTCAATATGCCCAAATATGAACGCAGATGGAGTTCAGGGGAAATAGACCTTGACATTTGGGAGTTGTAGTTGCTTAAATTTATAGTTCCCCTACAATCAAAGAGCATTCTGAACCCCACCAATGATAGAACTGGGCCAAACTTCCCACACAGAACCCCCAGGAGGCAAGAAGAGGTCTCTACTTGGGGAAAGGGAGGCGGGCCTTCCCAATGCATGGAGAGGGAGACCAAGTAGACAACGGGTGGGGAGGGGGGTGTTTGTAATGTTGTGCCTTTATCAAGGTAGGTTTCTTAGGGTTTTTATACTTCAACACACTAGACTCCCCCCCCCCCCCAATGTTCCAATTTCCCACGGCACACCTGATGATAGCTCACGGCACACTAGTGTGCCCCGGCACACTGGTTGGGAAACACTGTTCTAGATTATGCGAGCAAGACTTCAGCTGATGTTCCAGCAGCTGCTCACAAAGCCACCGCTTCGATTTCCTCCAGTGATATACATTGCTAAAATGTTTCTGCAAAGAAAAATAATTGACGTTTCTGTACAACAGTGTTTCCCAACCAGTGTGCTGGGGCACACTAGTGTGCCGTGAGTGATCATCAGGTGTGCCATGCGAAATTGGAACCTCCAGGAAGGGGGAAGAGTCTAGTGTGTTGAAGTATAAAAGCCCTAAGAAACCTACCTCAATAAAGGCACAAAATTACAAACACACACACCCCTCCCCACCCGTTGTCTATTTGGTCTCTCTCTCTCTCCATGCATTGGGAAGGCCCGCCTCCCTTTCCCCAAGTAGAGACCTCCTCTTGCCTCCTGGGGGTTCTGTGTGGGAAGTTTGGCCCAGTTCTATCATTGGTGGGGTTCAGAATGCTCTTTGATGGTAGCGGAACTATAAATCCCAGCAACTACAACTCCCAAATGTCGAGGTCTATTTCTCCAAACTCCATCTGCGTTCATATTTGGGCATATTGAGTATTCATGCCAAGTTTGGTTCTGATCCAACATTGTTTCAGTCCACAGTGCTCTCTGGATATAGGTGAACTACAACTCCAAAACCCAAGGTCAATGCCCACCAAACTCTTATAGCATTTCCTCTTGGTTATGGGAGTTCTGTGTGGGAAGTTTGTGTCTTTCTGCCATTCCTGCCAGGATATCTATGTTGTGTTCATCGAAACAGGCCCAGGTTTCACACTGAGTGTATAAATGCATTTAAAAACATATTAACTATATGTATTACTGTGTTAAAGTGTCATTTTGTGTCATTTTGGTTGGTGGTGTGCCCCAGGATTTTTTAAATGTAAAAAGTGTGCTGCGGCTCAAAAAAGGTTGGGAAACACTGCTGTACAAGACAAGCTGGAAGGCAAATTTTCGTGTTTTGAATATTGGAAATTTTTGGCATTATTTTTTAAATCAGCCAGGTGAATCGACTTGTTCAGGAATAGTGCATGACACCCGCAGTGCAACTCTATGCACAGGCCATTTCACACTGTTACCGAACAATTTGGAGATAGCCTGGCCCAGAGGGGGCAGAGGCCCAGAAGTACCCCTAAAGCGAGGATTTCAGCCGAACCTCTGGCAAGTTTAAAAGATCCCTTTCCCAAATAATCTCACCAAATAGGTCTGGAAGAAGATACCACTGAAGTCTTTATTCTCGTCAGCTGAAGAGGATGACAGCTACAATATCCTTGCTGCAAAGCAGTCATAAAGTTACTTTCAAAATACATGCCATTTTATAAGGTTACAGATTCAAATTTCCCACTTCCCGCCCCCAGACCAGCTTTGTGTTGATTGGATGGAATCTTCCTTGCTGGCTGCATCTTCTTTCGGTTTCCAGCCAATGGGGGCGAAGAGGTGAGAGATGAGTACAACAATGAAGGCAGAAAAAACATTTTGATGGGATTAAATATGTAGATCAAGTGGCCAAGTGTTCAGCAAGAACCCTCCTGTTCTCAGGCTGAGCAATTCTACTGTCTTTTGGTTGATGATCAAATGTCCTCATCTGTGTTTTTCTCTGTTTGACAGACACAGATCTTCTATCTTCTTTCTTTTATTTATTTTATTTTATTTTATTTTATTTTATTTTATTTTATTTATATATATATATATATATATATATATATATATATATATATATATATCCTCCATGTCATGTTTCCAGGCTCCAAAACAAAGAAACCACACAAGGCAGAAACACAAAAACAGCCCACATACCCAGAAAACCCTACGAGGTATGCTTACAAAAACACCCCCCCACCCAAAAAAGAGTCAACGGCCACAAATCCAAAAAAACATTATGGACTACAACTCCCATGATCCCTCACACCACCTCCATCTGGCAGTTTACAGCGTCGGAATGTTAGTGGAGCTGACCAATTAGAGGGATTATGCAAATACTCCTGCAGTTAGAATGTAGGCTGGGAGCCCCCACCCCCCTGGCAGTTCAGAGAGTCGGAATGTTGGTGGTGGTAGGGAAAGGTAGGGAAAGGAATGGAGGGACCGAGACAAGGGGAGCAAGGACTGATAGAGAAGGAGGAATGGCAGGAAGGAGGGAAAGGAAAGAAGGAAGGGAGGGAAGGAAGGAGGGGAGAAGAAAGTAAAGGAAGGATAGAAAGAAGAATGGATGGAAGGAAGGAGGAAGGATAGAAGGAAGAATGGATGGAAGGAAGGAGGGGAGAAGAAAGGAAGGAAAAAGGAAGGATAGCAGGAAGGACGGGAGGGAAAAGGAAGGAAAGGATAGAAGGATGGAGTTAAGGAAGGAAGGAAAGAGGGAGAAGAAAGGAAGGAAAAAGGAAGGATAGCAGGAAGGACGGGAGGGGAAAGGAAGGAAAGGATAGAAGGATGGAGTGAAGGAAGGAAGGAAAGAGGGGAGAAGAAAGGAAGGAAAAAGGAAGGATAGCAGGAAGGAGGGGAGGGAAAAGGAAGGAAAGGATAGAAGGATGGAGGGAAGGAAGGAAGGAAAGGGGAAAAGAAAGGAACACAGGAACACACACACACATATATACATGCACAGAAATATAAAAATATACACATACACACATACATAAACACACCTGTACTTACACACATATATACGCACATACATATACAAACAGACATATACATAAGTACACACATATACACGCACATACATATACACATATACATAACTACACACAGAGTCCCCAATTTTAAAAAATCCCACAGCAACGCATGGCCGGGTCAGCTAGTTTAATATATTGCTGCAAGGTCTCAGTTCTTTGGATGGTAAACAAATGAAGAAGCTGTAGCCATGTATCAGTTTCCGAGGCTGGTAGAGGTGGCCGTTTATGAAATATAGAAATAGTTTTGCCTATTAATCAATGGCACAAAGGTAGGTGAAAACTCAGATGCCTTTGTCTATTGATTAGCAGCAACCAGTTTTGGCCCAAGGGAGAAAGACTCTTTTGGAAAGAGCTGGATCCTGCCATTGTCATACAAATGAGGCTAGTGGAGGGGTTATTGAATCACAAGCTTGCAGCGGGTAAAGCTTGCCCAAGGTGGCTGTCTAAAAGTAAACAGTGGCATTTTCATATTTTTAAAATTACATACATGGGGGGAAACATGAGGGGAGATACACTGGAGTTGATGGGGAAAATATACCATCCTGATCACCCCTGCCTACCCCCCAGAAAGATACACAGTTTATTAGATTCATAAAAGATAGGCCAAGGAGTCCTAGAGAGAAAGGAAAAGTCTTTGGGAATGAGCAAAAGTCCATAAGAGTAATGCAAAAGGAAAATAACTGGGTGTATTCATAAAGTGTGGGTTACAGAGGCATTGTCATGTGGGATCATTGGACCATGGGAAGAGCCTTAGGTTCCCACGTGGGGGACAGATAGGGGATTATGGGATCACTTCTAGCCTGGTGTTCTTGGGAAAACTATGAATCCCTTGGTTTTAAACTGTCTTCTACAGCAGTGTTTCCCAACCAGTGTGCCGGGGCACACTAGTGTGCCGTGAGCGATCATCAGGTGTGTCGTGGGAAATTGGAACCTTCAGGAAGGGGGTGGGGAGTCTAGTGTGTTGAAGTATACAAACCCTAAGAAACCTACCTCGATAAAGGCACAAAATTACAAACACCCCCCTCTCCACCCGTTGTCTACTTGGTCTCTCCCTCTCCATGCATTGGGAAGACCCGCCTCCCTTTCCTCAAGTAGAGACCTCCTCTTCCCTCCTGGGGGTTCTGTGTGGGAAGTTTGGCCCAGTTCTATCATTGGTGGGATTCGGAATGCTCTTTGATTGTAGGGGAACTATAAATCCCAGCAGCTACAACTCCCAAATGTCAAGGTCTATTTCCCCTGAACTCCATCTACGTTCATATTTGGGCATATTGAGTATTCATGCCAAGTTTGGTCCTGATACAACATTGTTTGAGTCCACAGTGCTCTCTGGATATAGATGAACTACAACTCCAAAACTCAAGGTCAATGCCCACCAAACTCTTATAGCATTTTCTCTTGGTTATGGGAGTTCTGTGTGGGAAATTTGTGTCTTTCTGCCATTCCTGCCAGGATATCTATGTTGAGTTCATCGAAACAGGCCCAGGTTTCACACTGAGTGTATAAATACATTTTTAAAACATATTAACTATATGTATTACTGTGTTAGAGTGTCATTTTGTGTCATTTCGGTTGGTGGTGTGGCCCAGGATTTTGGGAAACACTGTTCTACAGAGCCTAAGAAGAAAAGGGGGTCACCTCCGGCATCAACGCCATACAATTATAGTGCTATGATTGCACTTCAGCCGCCACCGTTCTATCCTATAGAATCCTTAATTGGTGTTGGTAAACATAAGGAGCCTTGTGTTCCTGTGCCCGTGGAATAGAGCTATGGGTGACTAGTTAAAATACAGAACTGTATCAAAAATTCTTCATTTAGTACAAATGTAAATATATCAAACATACATCAATGCCTCTAAAGGAAGTGAACAAAATATTAGTGATCATACAATATAATAACACCAAAAAGCCAGGACGCAAGGGAACTCACGGAAGATGCCAAATGGCAGTGAAGTAATTCAAGTGAAGAATAGTCCGATTCGGGTAGCAAGTTCCGATGTGGAGCAAATAGTAGTCCACGATAGAAACCAATGGAATAGTAAATCCTGCGTTGGTATAGTAGTCACTCCAATAGGTCAGGCAATAGAAAGTTAAAGGGAGAATAGGACAGTTCATGAGGGTCGGGTAAATGTAAGGCATAAAGGGAAAAATTCCAGGACGCAGGAGGCATTCATTCGGAGCCTCCTCAAAATGTGATCGGGTTGAAAGAGTACGCCAACGGAGAGCAGATGCCTGCTTTTCGGCCACAGAAAACCGTTTCGCCAATTGGCTTTGTCAAGGCGTGGCATAGAGTAATCAGCGTCCCGTATTTACTACAAAAGAGAGACATACATTCATAAGTACATTGTCACAATAAGCTCAAAGTAATAAGGGCCCAATAGAAGGTATACATACCAATAGCACAATGCGACCGATCAAAACCTTACTTAGAGAAGCAGGGTGACCCGTAGGTGAGTAGCAATCGAACCCGGGTAAGTATTTATACAATTAGATTAAATTAAAAGGGTGTTGACATTCACGGGGTCATTGAGCCCATGTGGCTGCTCGCAATCTAGGAGAATTATCCATTTTAATTCGGCTTTTAACAATAGGGTAGAAACATCTGTGTGGGGTTTGGGGAAGATTTTCTCAAAAACTCTGACTCGTAAGGAGTCTGTGGTGTGTTTTTTAGCTAGGCAATGCGAATAAAAAGCGGAATCAGTGCAGCCTCTATTTATTTTTGAGCGATGCTCAATAAATCTAGATTTTAATTCTCTTTTTGTCTGGCCAACATAGACCATGGAGCAGTCGCAGGAAATTCCGTAAATTAGTAATTTAGAGGAACAGGTACCAAAACATTTAATTTGGAACCATTTGTCCTTGGCTAAACTATAAATCCTTTTGTCAGGGCTTATGTTTTTACAGATAGAACAATGTGAACAAGGTTGGGAACCTGGAGATAGATTAGATTTGGGGGGTCTAGTTTGCATATTATTATGAATGAGATAGTACTTTAAATTGTTGGTGCGTTATACGCTATCATGGGGCGTTCTTGTAGTCCTATTCCATTGGTTTCTATCGTGGACTACTATTTGCTCCGCATCGGAACTTGCTACCCGAATCGGACTATTCTTCACTTGAATTATTTCACTGCCATTTGGCATCTTCCGTGAGTTCCCTTGCGTCCTGGCGTTTTGGTGTTATTATATTGTATGATCACTAATATTTTGTTCACTTCCTTTAGAGGCATTGATGTATGTTTGATATATTTACATTTGTACTAAATGAAGAAGTTTTGATACAGTTCTGTATTTTGATTTGTCAGTCCTCTCGTGACTTACTCATAACTCTGCTCTGTTGTATACCTGTCTGGTTAAAATGACGGCGATGGACATGTGAAGGAAACACCTCTTCCTTACAATGTAAAGCAAGCAAGGCCTTTCCTTGGCTGATTCTTACTAATGCCCTTCTCCTTTCCTCCACAGCTCTGCAATGGCTGTGGGCCTTCCCTTGCTTTTCACCTGTGAACCCCAACCCAGTGGGAGTCGGGGAGACACACTTCTGCCTAGCAGGCAGGTAGTCGCGGCACAACTGTGAGCAGCGTGGGCCTTTTTTCCTGCCAAAGTGACCTTTAAATTGGTCCCTAATCATCCCAACAGGAGGACGGGGCTTTTAAAATGCCTCCTGAGGAGAAGCCATTTTCCCCTCCCACCACGGAGACCTTTGTTTGGGCCTCCTTTTTCTTCTTTTTTCTGTGCATTCCAGGACACTTTGAAGCCAACAAAGTGGGAAGTGGAGCACAGCGAGGCCTGTAACCTAAAAAAAAGGAAAGGAAAAGGGGGAAAGACCCCCACTCAACCGCATGTCCCCATCCACCCTCCTCGCCTCCTCTCTGCAGGTGAGCCATGTTGGGGACACCATGGCCTTTTCTCTATTGGGGTCTCTCTCACACACTGACAACCCTTTGCATGACCCTATAGCAACCATCTTACCCTAACCACCCCCCACTCTCCTTTTACCCAGCCCCACCGTCCCATTCCCCCTCTCCAGCACTTTCGACCCCTTGGCTGCCAAGCCGAGCTCCCATGAAAGGAAAGATAGAGTCTGCGGATGTTTCCCTGAGTTAGTTAAAGCAGAAAGTACATCTCATTTGCCGGGCTGGCCCAATGAAAGGGAAGCCCATCAAGGTTTGGGGAGTGGGTTTTGTTGTGTCACATTAAAGGGGGAAAGAGAGGGAGGGAGGAAGAAGAAAAGAAGAGGGCTGAGAGACCAGAGCCGGCTTCTGCTTGACTGCAGCTCAATGGAGGGAGCCTGGCTGCAAGGGGAAGGGGGCTTCTCTTTGTAACTCATTCCCAGCTGGCAGTGGACAAAAGCAGAGCTGCCCAGAATCCCCCTCCGCCTAATACTGATCCAGGCCCGCTTTGTTCCAGTTATTTTCCCACTCTGTGAGGAGTGATCCGGGGTGGGGGGGGAGATAAAGGGAAGGTGGGAGAAGGGGAGAGGGACTGCCTTTCAACACACTCAGTGGAAGAAGGAGGGGACTCTAGGAAGAGCTTAAAACATGCCCTTGTTGTGTGATTTCCTTCACTGACGAGGGTCCTGTCTGTGTCGGAAGCAGAGCACTTCTGGTTGGGGGATTCTGGGAGTTGTAGTTTCCACTCAGCCATTACGTGACCTTGGGCAAATCCCATTCATTCAGGCCCAAATGAAGACAATAGTAAAACCTCATCTGAATAACGTTTCCAAGAAAACCCCATAACAAGTATTTATTTATTTATTTATTAGTTCAACTTAATATACCGCTCTCTCTGGAGCCCAGAGCGGTTTACAGAATTAAAATAGCAGGTAAAACACATAAAACACAGTAAAACCAATATAAAACCCCCAGTTAAAATCCCATTCCCGACAATAAACTGCAATAAGGCAGCAGAAATGCGATGGCGGTGACGTAGCAGAGCGCTGGTGGTAACGGGCCCTGGTTACGGGCCAAATGCCTGTCTAAATAGCCAGGTCTTGACGGCTCTGCAGAATGGCAGCAAGTCGCGGATGACTCGATTCTCTAAAGATCTCCGTCTTCGGGTTCACCTTCAACTTACTGGAGCCATCCGGTTACCCCAGATGGGAAATAAGAATGGCCCCCTGAGGAACTACAATGGAAACCCCTCCCCACTTCACCTCATTCAACCCGCCACCGCCAGGCGGTAACGACAGTATCAAACGCTCCGTGAGGTCCACAACACGGAGATCCGCCTCGGTCCAAATGGCAACGGAGTAGGTCTGTGATGGAGACCAGTTACCAAATGGAAGCCAGACTATTAAAGGAGCGCCAGACGGGGTGGAAATCCAGGACCTTTCATCATGCAGTGCGAGAAGGAGACCATGGAGAAAAGGGCAATTGGAGACACAGTACAAAATGCACAATGTTTTAATCAAAGACTAGCCACATAATCATACGCAAAAAAAAATAAAAATTGAAAATAAAATAAATAATAATTTTTTTTTAAAACCTACTCCGGGTTCGCATTCACGCCGGTGTTGATAGCAAAAGTACATTAGGACCTTCTCGACTCAGATAATCCTGCGCGTTTGGAAAAAGGTAGGCAATCCAAGTCATCTATCGACTTTGGTGACCTTATGAATTCTTAGCTGAGAAAATCAAAAGTCTCTACATAAGGTAGTTTTTGAGAATTCTTGGAACAGGAGAAGTCATGGTCGCCACAGAAGAGCGGACCCAAACAATTACTGGTGAGCCTGACATCAATACCAGGAAGATTTTGGGTCAGCATTAAGAGACAGTCTGCAATCACTTAGAAAGCGAATGCTGTGATTGCTAAAACTCAACGGAAAACTCGTGGTAGATTTGATGAAATCACAGAAGGCCTGAGTCCCCAATGGCCTTCTTGTAAACAAACTAAAGTGTATCCTCACGATGTTATCCAATGTCAGTGGGAAATTGGAACCTCCAATACCCTTACTTATTAAAGGAGCGCCGCTGCCCAAAATGCACAGTCATTTTGCAGAAAATCAATTTAAAGAAGCAGCACCATAATCATAGCAACAAGGTAGAAAATCACCTCACGAGATAATCACATATTTTGGTATTTAAACCACGAGATAATCACATATATTTAAACCGCCAGAAGCTGAAGATAGATGTGGCGATAGAATCGAAAGCTGGCATGGGAAACTTGGACCTTCCAGGTGTTTTGGACTCCAACTCCCACCATTCCTAGCAGCCTCAGGCCCTTTTCCTTTTCCCCCCTCAGCCACTTAAGCAGGAAAGGGCCTCAGGCTGTTAGGAATGGTGGGAGTTGAAGTCCAAAGCACCCAGAGGGCCGAAGTTTTCCCATGACTGATAGCTCTTGAGCAAGACCTTCGTGTGTGTCTTTCTGCCATTCCTGCCAGGATATCTATGTTGTGTTCATCAAAACAGGCCCAGGTTTCACAATGAGTGTATAAACACATTTAAAAACATATTAACTATATGTATTACTGTGTTAGAGTGTCATTTTGTGTCATTTTGGTTGATGGTGTGCCCCAGGATTTTGTAAATGTAAAAAATGTGCCATGGCTCAAAAAAGGTTGAAAAACACTGGCTTAAGGAACCACACCCAAAGGGTGCTCACCAATGGTTCCTCTTCATCCTGGAAAGAAGAGACGAGTGGATTGCCGCATGGTTTGGTCCTGGGCAGTTGAATTCTAGGCACAAAAATAGGTTCAGGACATTGGACAGCTCTTGAAAACTCAAATTAGACCCAGAACAGGTTCACAATTCCATTTGCATGGAAACCGCCATATTGTATCTCAGGCTTATTTGGAAGACAAAACAAGCCAGGGGTTGGAAGAAAATGAGATTTTAGCTTCTTGTGGAAATAAATAAATGATAGTCCATAATCAAGTCTTCCGTTCTCGTCTTCTGTTTTTGCATCATGTCCAGTGGGGAAAGTGGCATAAAAAGAAGAAGTCAACTATAAAATAAACCAAGTATGTGCTTACTTTAGCCAACAAGCAACAAGTGTTTGCCTAAAATCACTGCTTTACTTGGAAGTTCACATAACATGCATGCTGCTTTTATCTAGGACTAGACAATTTTATGATCCAATATAGCAGTGTTTCCCAACCAGTGTGCCGGGGCACACTAGTGTGCCGTGAGCAATCATCAGGTGTGCCGTGGGAAATTGGAACCTCCAGGAGGGGAGGGGGGAGAGTCTAATGTGTTGAAGGATAAAAACCCTAAGAAACCTACCTCAATAAAGGCACAAAATTACAAACACCCCCCTCCCCACATGTTCAATCAAAACTTTATTACGGTCACAGAACAGCACAAAGCGGGCACAAGCGCCCTAAGAGGAGAAGGACAACTCCCCAGTAAACAGTTATTTAAAATCAGACTAGGAAACAGTATAAAAATATATTTTAAAAGACAGGATATTATTCCCTTACGGTGTCAATCATCACCCGTCTGATATTAAGGGCAGCAGCACAGAACTTAGTTACACTGTAAGTCATTGCAGTGTTAGAGTCCGAAAGCAGCAGGGTGGAATAACATCTTTCACTGCGCCCCGGGTACTTTAAAAGCCATGGTCCAATGAGATTGGATCTAAGATCTCTGTAGAACATGCATTGAAGAAGCACGTGCTCAGTTGTTTCCACATGACCAGACCCACAGGGGCATAGTCTCTGCTTGAAGGGGGTCTTCCGATACCTCCCCTCCAATACAGCCGATGGGAGGGCATGGCATCTTGCCAGGGTAAAAGCCCTTCGGTGTTTGGGCACCTCCGGGTCTGTTAGGTATGCCATGGGGGCAGTGAGGTATCTGGTGGCTTCTCTAACAATGAAGGCTGGGGAACAGGCTAGGTCGGATTGGCGCTCTATGTCCAGGATCCGTTGCTTAATAAGATCCTTGGCTTGGTCCCATCTCATGCTTAGCAATTGTCCTTGGGAGAAACCTAGCGTTGCGATCTTTGCTGCTACTGTTTTAATCCATGTAGACTGGAAGTCGTCTCTCATGATTAGGGGGGCAAGACCACATGTTGTCTACTTGGTCTCTCCCTCTCCATGCATTGGGAAGGCCCACCTCCCTTTCCCCAAGTAGAGACCTCCTCTTGCCTCCTGGGGGCTCTGTGTTGGAAGTTTGGCCCAGTTCTAATATTGGTGGGGTTCAGAATGCTCTTTGATTGTAAGGGAACTATAAATCCCAGCAACTACAACTCCCAAATGTCAAAGTCTATTTCCCCTTAACTCCATCTGCGTTCATATTTGGGCATATTGAGTATTCATGCCAAGTATGGTCCTGATCCAACATTGTTTCAGTCCACAGTGCTCTCTGGATATAGGTGGACTACAACTCCAAAACTAAAGGTCAATGCCCACCAAACTCTTATAGCATTTTCTCTTGATTATGGGAGTTCTGTGTGGGAAGTTTGTGTCTTTCTGCCATTCCTGCCAGGATATCTATGTTGAGTTCATCGAAACAGGCCCAGGTTTCACACTGAGAGTATAAATACATTTTAAAACATTTTAACTATATGTATTACTGTGTTAGAGTGTCATTTTGTGTCGTTTTGGTTGGTGGTGTGCCCCAGAATTTTGCAAATGTAAAAAGTGTGCCGCGGCTCAAAAAAGGTTGGAAAACACTGCAATATAGAGATGTTATTTTGTTTCTTTGGGGCACAACCAGTCTGACAGATACAGAGGCCAAGATCTGTGCCAGGACTGTGCTGCCAAGAGACAGACGTGCCTCCCAGCCAGATCCCGGGGGATCCCAGGGGACATATGTCTGTGAAAGTGGGCATGCCTGTCTTATCCTATCACCACGGCCGTGAAATACAACTCTAGCTAATGTTGCCCCCCTTCCTTAGACCACCCGGCTGCCATTGATTGTGTACTTCATCTTGCAGATGGAAAGCAGCTCAGCAACATCCCAAGGCTCCTCTGGATTTCTCTAAAGCAGAATAGCAGAAGGACAAATATATGACCCTGTTGAGCTCGATCCAGGTTCTCTTAGTTGAGCTTGGTTCTATTGAAATGAATGGGACAAGTCATGAATAAGTGCTTCATTGGTTTAAATGAGACCTAATCACTTCGAACATTCAGTTGAAGTCCAGCATTCTATCAATTTCTGTGAGCAACTGGCTGGATGTTCCTGCAAAATTGTGTTGCCATCTTCTGTTACTTAGAGCAGTGTTTTCCAGCCAGTGTGCCATGGCACACTAGTGTGCTGTGAGCAATCATCAGGTGTGCCGTGGGAAATTGGAACCTCCAATACCCTTTCTTCCCCCTCCTGCCGAACACTTTTTCTTCTCCACTCGGGCTCCCTTCTTTCCAGCCTCGCTCTGCTCGCTTTGCCTCGCTTTGCTCTGGGGCGAGTCTGCGCAGTAGCGCCCGCACGGGTCACGTCTTCCTCCCTCCCCCCTCCCCCCCTGAACACGCTCACGCTGCCCCCTCAGATCAAAATGGTGGCAGAAGCGGCAGTGTAGAAGAAAAAAATAAGTATTGGGCAGGAGGGGGAAGAAAGAGCGCGAAGGGGGAGGAAGAGGTCTCTGTCGAAAGCTGGCATGGGCAAACTTGGACCTTCCAGATGTTTTCGACTCCAACTCCCACCATTCCTAGCAGCCTCAGGCTCCTTTCCTTTTCCCCCCTCAGCCATTTAAGCAGGAAAGGGCCTCAGGCTGTTAGGAATGGTGGGAGTTGAAGTCCAAAGCACCCAGAGGGCCGAAGTTTTCCCATGCCTGTTTTAGGGACCTTAAAGTTGAGCCTCCTTCCAACATTGTCATTCTGGATAGAAAACAAACAACAACATAACATAACATTGTTTGAGTCCACAGTGCTCTCTGGGTGTAGGCGAACTACAACTTCCCAACTCAAGGTCAATTCCCAAGCAAACCCTTTCAGTACTTTCTGTTGGTAATGAGAGTTCAATATGCCAAGTTTGGTTCAATTCCATTGTTGCAAGAGTTCAGAATGCTCTTTGATTGTGTGTTAACTATAAATCCAAGAAACTGTAACTCCCAAATGTCAAGGTCTATTTTCCCCAAACTCCATCACATTTGGGCATATTGAGTATTCATGCCAAGTTTGGTCCTGATCCAACATTGTTTGAGTCCACAGTGCTCTCTGGACATAGGTGAACTACAACTCCAAAACTCAAGGTCAATACCCACCAAACTCTTATAGTATTTTCTCTTGGTTATGGGAGTTTTGTGTGGGAAGTTTGTGTCTTTCTGCCATTCCTGCCAGGATATCTATGTTGTGTTCATTGAAGCAGGCCCAGGTTTCACACTGAGTGTATAAATACATTTAAAAACATATTAACTATGTGTATTATTGTGTTAGAGTGTCATTTTGTGTCATTTTGGTTGGTGGTGTGCCCCAGGATTTTGTAAATGTAAAGAATGTGCTGCGGCTCAAAAAAGGTTGAAAAACACTGACTTAGAGTAACACCTGAACTTTGGTTAAAATTGGTCCTCCATAAGATATTCTGAGTATGTAGCCTCTCTGGTTGTGTATATATATATCAGCAGTCAACCAACCACAGCAGCTCCTGGTGTAGATTCTTGCAGAAGTTCTTCAACAAACAAAACCTTGTGAGAAGGAATTCAAAGACACTGCCGTATCAGTATACAAAGGGATCTTGTCACACCTTTGAGACCAATTGAAAGAGAGGAGTTGGTATCATAAACTTTCATGGTTCCCAACTTTTTTTTTGTGACCAGAGACCACTTTGACCAGGGACCACTCTCCAACATTAGTACCAAAAGGGTTACGAAACACTTTTTGGTCAACTTTAGATTTGATTTGGTTATTTGGGGTACTGATTCAGAAAACTGCATTGGATAGACCACATCAGCTCTAGTTTCTGATACAGAACATATGCCATCCAGTAGTCGCCATCTGCTTGCCTACAGAAAATCATTATTTATTTGTCACGTTTCTATACCGCCCCTCTCAGCCCGAAGGGGACTCCGGACGGTTTACACAGGCAGTCTCTGCCCTCAATACAACACAGCAACAAGTCAACCCCCCAGAAAAAAAACATATAATAACAATTTAACAATTAAAAACATACAATTGCAGCCTCAGCGTCATGTTGAAATCAGTTTCCATCGCATCGTCGTCATTCCATATATCTCATTAAGCCTTATATTTCATCAGCAAATGCCTGCTCAAATAGCCAAGTCTTGACTTTCTTGCGAAATGTCAGGAGGGAGGGGGCCGATCTGATGTCAGGAGGGAGGGCGTTCCAAAGCTGAGGAGCCACCACTGAAAAGGCCCTGTCTCTCGTCCCTGCCAGTCGCGCCTGCGAAGAAGGCGGGACCGAGAGCAGGGCCTCTCCAGATGATCTTAAACATCTCGATGGTTCATAGGGAGAGATGCGTTCGGACAGGTAAGTTGGACCCGAACCATTTAGGGCTTTAAAGGCTAAAGCCAGCACTTTGAATTGTGCCCGGTAGCAAACTGGCAGCCAGTGGAGCTGGCACAACAGAGGAGTTGTACGCTCTCTGAATGGCGCTCCTATTATCACCTGGGTGCTGTCCGTTGGACTAGTTGCAGCTTCCGAACAGTCTTCAAAGGCAACCCCACGTAGAGAGCATTGCAGTAATCTATACGGGATGTAACCAGAGCATGGACCACCGTGGCCAAGTCAGACTTCCCAAGGTACGGGCGCAGCTGGTGCACAAGTTTTAATTGTGCGAATGCTCCCCTGGTCACCGCCGAAACCTGGGGTTCCAGGCTCAGCGATGAGTCCAGGATCACACCCAAACTGCGAACCTGCGTCTTCAGGGGGAGTGTAACCCCGTCCAACACAGGCTGTAACCCTATGCCCTGTTCGGCCTTTCGACTGACCAGGAATGCCTCTGTCTTGTCTGGATTCCATTTCAATTTGTTCGCCCTCATCCAGTCCGACACAGCAGCCAAGCACCGGTTCAGGACCTGAACAGCCTCCTTAGTAGCAGGTGGGAAGGAGTGACAGAGTTGGACATCATCTGCGTACAGATGACATCGCACTCCGAAACTCCGGATGACCTCCCCCAGCGGCTTCATGTAGATGTTAAACAACATGGGAGATAATATTGAACCCTGAGGAACCCCACAAGACAATGGTTGTGGGGTTGAACAGGTGTCTCCCAATAACACCTTCTGAGATCGGCCCTCCTATTAAATATGATATATTAAATCATATTTAATAATCTAATGCTGATGTGGTAGTAGTAATCTTTCATGGGTAGTCAGCCTCTCCCCTCCCAACATTCCCATTTCCTCGACACTATAAGTGGGTTTCACAATACTAGTCGTTCTCATTGCCACATGGTTTCGAGGCAGCAGTGTAGTAATGTTGTGGCTGAGGACCATATTTTCATTCTTGCAGACCACTGGTGGTCCTTGGACTAAAGGCTTATCTACACTGACCACAAAACCTGTAACTATGAACGCACCACTGGATGAGTACCCTGGGGTTTGGGGCTTTCATCTGACTTTGTCTCACTTTAGACATTTCCCTGTCCAGACAGAATACTCTACCAGCACCTTTTCCCAGGCGTGAGTTGAGCAGGAAATAGGATGGCTTGTCCCCTCTTGCTGTTCCTCCCTGTCACCCATGAAGCTCTATTTGAATGCTTCGTTGTCACATCACATTTGCTGATATCTGAACAGGGTGTCTGAGCAACCAGAAAGACAAAGGAGAGACTGACCCCATCCTGCTTATATGGACTCCCTATTCTGACATCAGTAGACCTGACCACAACAGCCAGGTACTCAGGCAGCAAGGTAAGAGTGACAGCATTGCATGGAGAGCTGGTCTGGACAACAGCCCCAGATTTACACAGTACACTGCTCAGTGTAGATCAATGTTTCTCAACCTTCCTAATGCCGTGACCCTTTAATACAGTTCCTCATGTTGTAATGACCCCCCCAACCATAACATTATTTTCGTTGCTACTTCACAACTGTAATTTTGCTACTGTTATGAATTATAATGTAAATATCTAATATGCAGGATGTATTTTCATTCACTGGACTAAATGGGGCACAAATACCCGATATGCCCAAATTTGTATACTGGTGGGGTTTGGGGGGGGGGTCGATTTTGTCATTTGGGAGTTGTAGTTGCTGGGATTTACAGTTGACCTACGATCAAAGAGCATTCTGAACTCCACCAATAATGGAATTGAACCAAACTTGGCACACGTAATCCCCATGACCAACAGAAAATACTGAAAGGGCTTGGTGGGCATTGACCTTGATTTTTGGAATTGTAGCTCACCTATATCCAGAGAGCACTTTAGACTCAAACAACAATGGATCTGGACCAAACTTCGCAGGGATACTTAATATGTCCAAATGTGAACACAGGTGGAGTTTGGGGAAAATAGACATTGACATTTGGGAGTTGTGGTTGCTGGGATTTATAGTTCACCTACAATCAAAGAGCATTCTGAACCACACGAACAATGGAATTGAAGCAAACTTTGGCACATAGAACTCCCACAACCAACGGAAAATACTGTATTTTCTGATGGTCTTTGGCAACCCCTCTGACACTCCCTCACGACCCCTCCAGGGGTCCCCACCCCCAGGTTGAGAAACGCTGGTGTAGATGCAAACTCAAAGACTATAAATTTCATCAGCTGTTGCATATGGAACGGATTACCCTATGAAGGCATATGCTACCAACTTCTTTCAATTAGTCCCAAAGTTGCTACAAGTTCCTTTTGCATGGTGAGAAAAAAAAATAGGAACTTGAAATTAACTGTTCGGTAAAACTAACATGGAAGGGGAGGATGTGCCAGTTGTTTGGAAATGTTGTGCATATTACTGAAGAAAGTTGAATGACTTATGCCAGGGCTGTCCAACTGGCAGCCCGGGGGCCGTATAAGGCCCCCCAGCCCCTTCCCTACGCCCTCCTAAGCTTTTTAATAAAAAATAAAATAAAATAAATTAAAATATTTTTAAAAAATTACCCACTTCCAGGTTTCGGAGCAAGTATCGCGAGACTACGGAAGCCACACGGATTTCGCTCTCAATGCAAAATCTCGCCTGCTTTGAGCGAAATCCCGTGTGGCTTCCGTAGTCTCGCGATACTCCTGTTGCCGAAATCTCGGCTACTTAATCCCTGCGGCCCACGCAGACGTGATTTGTACCTTCCCGGCTGCTGCCTCGGTCGGTCGTTGCCTCTGCTCGTGGTCCAGCTGCTCCTGGATCCCGCGCGTTTGGGAAGGTAGGCTAACCTTTATGTTATTATTATGTAATTGTGTATTTGAATGCCCACCCTGCATTTAATGTTAGTAAAATATTATATTTGACTGTATGGATGCCCCTTTTGAATTCCCACCCAGCATTTTATCTCAGTAAAAGATTATATTTGACTGTATGCATGCCTCTTATGAGTAGTAAGCCGGGGGCGGGGGCGGAGCCGGGGGGGGGGCAGACCCTACGGCCCCCCAGGTCATCAGTGACTGGAATTCAGGCCCCTGGGCCGGTAGAAGTTGGACAGCCCTGACTTATGCAATCCTCCACAATGACTCAGTGTGAGATGAGCAGAACCAAAGGTGCATCTACATCAGGCATGGGCAAACTTCGGCCCTCCAGGTGTTTTGGACTTCAACTCCCACCATTCCTAACAGCCTCAGGCTCCTTCCTTAAGTGGCTGGAGGTGGGGGAGGAAAGGGCCTGAGGCTGTTAGGAATGGTGGGAGTTGAAGTCCAAAACAGCTGGAGGGCTGGAGTTTGCCCATGGCTGATCTACACTGTAGAAATAAGGTAGTTTGACACAACTTTATCTGCGATTGGGTCAATCCTGTGGAATCATGGCAATTGTAGTTTTGTGAGGCACCAGCACTATTCAGAAGAGAAGGAGGAGCCCCCGGTGGTGCAATGAGTTAAACCCATGTGCTGGCAGGATTGCTGACCAATAGGTCATTGGTTCGAATCCAGGGAGAGCGGGTTGAGCTCCCTCTGTTAGCTCCAGCTCCCCATGCAGGGACATGATAGAAGCCTCCCACAAGGATGGTAAAACATTTTTTAAAAAAACACATCTGGGTATACCCTGGCCAACGTCCTTACAGACGGCCAATTATTTCACACCAGAAGCGACTTGTAGTTTCTCAAGTCACTCCTGACATGAGGAAAAAAAGCAGAGAAAGCAAAAGAGCACGTAAAATTACAGCTCCCATGATTCCATTGCATTGAGCCGGGGCAGGTAAAGTGGTGTCAAGCTGCATTAATATTCTACAGTGTAGATGCACCCCAGACCTTACCCACTGGACCATGTTGCATTTCTGTCCCATAGCTTTTTCGCATCCCCGTCTCATTGCTGCCAATGCCTCCTCCCTTTCTCTGCCTCTGCCTCAAAGCCATACAGGCCGGAACTAATAGGATTGACTCTGTTTCATTAATTCCCTTTCATGTGGTCTGGTTGGATTTCCACCACACATAACACCATCTTTCCCAACATTTATCATGGATTAAGAAATGCAATGAGCTAATGTGAATGCCAATGCACTCCTCAAACCGAGGGACAGGAAAGGAGGCACTCAAGTTTGCAAAGAGGGGGGGGGGGTTCCTTAAAGGAAAAGATTAAATACTCCACCGCCTCTTCCCCCTCCCGCCCTGATACCGCCTTCTCTCCCACACAACAGCCTTTTCATAAGAAGTTTAAAAATCCCCTTGTCATCCATGCGCTCCGCAGTGGAGCATTTTGTAAAGCAGGCCGGACATTTCGAAGAGACGAACTGCTGGTGAGATGTGTCCGCCTCACAGATAAGCAGGGACGCAAAGCAAAACCAGACTGGCAAGCACTTCCTACACCGGCATCCGGGCAGATCTGAAAACGAATGTTATTTTTTAAAAATGCTTCTCTTCAAATGTCAATATCAATATCTGGTTTTCGATGGGCATGTGTTTGCATGCACACCAGGGGCGGTCCTACCGGTAGGCAAAGGACGCCGCTGCGTGGGGCGCCATCTGGGTAAAGGGTGCATTCCCCTGCCCGCCAGACAGCGTCCGGACGATATTCCGCTGCTGAATAGGGCCTTGTGCGCTCTGGGCGCCGCGCCGTAGCAAACCTCCCTGCATGCCCATGCGCAGAGGGAGTGCTGTGTTTACAGGCTTCTGCGCTTGCACACAGGAGCTTCTGGGCATGGGCATGCGGAGGGGGCATGCCGAATAGGGAGTGCTGTGTTTACAGGCTTCTGCGCCTGCGCACAGGAGCTTCTGGGCATGTGCAGAGGGGGGTCGCCAAAATAATGTTTTTGGGTGGGGCGCCAAAATAATGTTTGCTTACCATTTAAAATTACCTTAGACCGCCCCTGATGCACACATATCATAACAGGCGCTTCTGGGAATGCACAGGGGGGGGGGGCACATGCCGAATAGGGAGTGCTGTGTTTACAGGCTTCTGCACCTGCGCACAGGAGCTTCTGGGCATGCACGGAGGGGGCATGCCGAATAGGGAGTGCTGTGTTTACAGGCTTCTGCGCCTGCGCACAGGAGCTTCTGGGCATGCGCACATGGGGTGGCTGCGCCTGCGCACAGGAGCTTCTGGGCATGCGGGGGGGGCGTGTGCCGAATAGGGAGTGCTGTGTTTAAAGACTTCTGCGCCTGCGCACAGGAGTTCTGGGCATGCGTGGAGGAGGGGCGTGTGCCGAATAGGGAGTGCTGTGTTTACAGGCTTCTGCACCTGCGCACAGGAGCTTCTGGGCATGTGCGGAGGGGGGGGGGGTCACCAAAATAATGTTTTTGGGGGGGGCGCCAAAATAATGTTCTCTTACCATTTAAAATTACCTTAGACCGCCCCTGATGCACACATATCATAACATCGCAATTCAATCTCAAAGGAACAACACAGTTCTGGTGTATTGTCAAAGGCTTTCATGGCTGGAATCACTGGGTTCTTGTAGGTTTTTCGGGCTATATGGCCATGTTCTAGAAGCATTCTCTCCTGACGTTTAGCCTGCATCTTTTTATTTTTTTTATTTTGGGATATATTAATCGCCCATCCCAGATGGCTCTGGGCGATTTACAGTAAAAACGCACAACTAAATACCCAAAACATCTAAAACATCTAAAAATAAAAGTACCTAACATCTAAAAACATCTAAAAACAATTAATCTAACCAGTTTCTCAGCCAAACGCCCTCTCAAACAGCCACGTTTTACAAGCCGTGCAGAAGTCGTTTAGATCTGTGTTTTTCAACTTTTTTGAGCCGCGAGACATTTTTACATTTACAAAGTCCTGGGGCACACCACCAACCAAAATGACACAAAATGACACTCTAACACAGTAATACATATAGTTAATGTTTTTAAATGTCTTTATCCACTCAGTATATAACTGGTGAACAATGAACAGGAGAGTTGATACACAGTCACTAGAAAGACCAAATGCCAAATGTAGTAATAGTTGATAAACATAAACACGAAAATGTACCCGGTCCTCAGGGAAGCCAGCTGGAAAGAGAGCAGCCAGACGGAAGCACACTCTGAGGCAGAGAGTTCCACTGCTGAACAGCTCTCATAGTCAGGAAGTTCTTCCTAATGTTCACCCTCTTACACAGACATGCTTCCCTGTGATGTTTGCTTTTCTGCCTGTGCTGTTGTGCTCTCTCTCTCTCAATATATATATATATATATATATATATATATATATATACACAGTGTGTATATATATACACGTGTATATATATGTATATACTGTGTGTATATATATATATATACAGTGTGTGTATATATACACGTATATATATGTATGTACTGTGTGTGTGTGTATATATATATATATATATATATATATATATATATATTGAGAGAGAGAGAGCACAACAGCACAGGCAGAAAAGCAAACATCACAGGGAAGCATGTCTGTGTAAGAGGGTGAACATTAGGAAGAACTTCCTGACTATGAGAGCTGTTCAGCAGTGGAACTCTCTGCCTCAGAGTGTGCTTCCGTCTGGCTGCTCTCTTTCCAGCTAGCTTCCCTGAGGACCGGGTACATTTTCGTGTTTATGTATATACAGTGTGTATATATATACACGTATATATATGTATGTACTCTGTGTGTGTGTATATATATAACATGCTCACGCTGCCCCCTTGGATAAAAATGGCGGCAGAAGCGGCAGCGTGAGCAAAGCGATGCAAAGCGAGCAGAGCGAGGCTGGGAAGAAGGGAGCCCGAATGGAGAAGAAAAAGTAAGTGTTCAGCAAGAGGGGGAAGAAAGGTTATTGGAGGTTCCAATTTCCCACAGCATACCTAATGATTGCTCACGGCACACTAGTGTGCCGTGGCACACCGGTTGGGAAACTCTGGTTAGATCATGGGTGGCTCCGATATAAGGAGGGAGGGCATTCCAAAGTGATGAGGCGATCACCGAAAAAGCTCTACACCGGGTTGATGTCAAATGGGCATCCTTAGGGCCTGGAACCTGTAATAGATTCTGATGGTCTGATCAAGGCGATCTCAAGGGTTGACACAGAGAGGCGTTCCCATAGGTATGCCGTCCATTGACCATGCAAGGCCTTAAAGGTTAGAACCAGCACCTTGTGAGTAATACGGAACTCGACCGGAAGCCAGTGCAGTCGGTATAGAACAGGTGTTATATTGTTCCTCACAGGAGTTCCCGTGCGGAGTCTGGCCGCCACATTCTGTACTAGTCGAAGTCTCCAGGTCACCAACAAGGGGAGGCCAACATAAAGGGCATTACAATAGTCAAGTCTTGATGTGGCGCCCCCACAGGGCTGGTTTTATATCTGTACTGTGTACCTGTTTGCCTTTACCTGCAAGGCCTTTGTTCCATTGTTCTGCCATGTGGGCACTTAGGGGCGGAGCTGTGTCTTGGCTCCAAACCTGGCATCACCGCCCTTAACACCTCCTTTTCCGGAGTTTACCTGAGAGGCAGGACTTCCTCTCTGGCCGCATTCCAGAAGAACGCACGGACATAGCAAGGTGGACCAAAATTTATCAACAGTTCATTTGTACTAGTGGTCGATATTTCTTGGATTGTATGCCTCGGTATTTCATATGTCATTAATGGGATTTCATATTTGGCTGCACTGGGTTGCTGACATGCAATGCTAATTCATTTCAGGCACGGGCAAACTTGGGCCCTCCGGGTGTTTTGGACTTCAACTCCCACAATTCCTAACAGCCGGTAGGCTGTTAGGAATCGTGGGAGTTGAAGTCCAAAACACCCGGAGGGCCCAAGTTTGCCCATAGTTGCGCTATATAATAGATGGCACACAATACACCCTTGCATTTGATGCCGACTAAAATCAAAACATCAAAAGACAATTCATTGTCTTCTATGAAGCCCTGGGATCTGTAGACTATGGGACTTCTAGTTTTACAAGGTATTTCACCTTCTCTCCAAAACACTGTCAATGCTTCACCAAACTATAACTCCCAGGATTCCGATTCATGGAGCAGTTACAGTGGTGTCAAACTGCATTAATTCTACAGGGCAGAAGCCTCCGAAAAGGCTGAATAACATTGAGCGTCACTTTGTACAACATTGCCACCTACTGTCATCCACACGGACTTAGCAAATAGGCCAAAGTATATGTTTGTCTAGACCAGTGGTTCTCAACCTTCCTAATGCGGCGACCCCTTATGTTCCTCATGTTGTGCTGACCCTCAACCATTTTGAACTCCATCAATGATGGAATTGATCCAAACTGGGCACACAGAACTCCTATGACCAAGAGAAAATACTGTAAGTGTCTGGTGGGCATTGATCTTTAGCAGGGGTGGGCAATTATTTTTTCCAAGGGGCCACATGAGAGCCAAAAAATATTATGGAGGGCCGCACCTAAAGGCTGAACTACATTCTAATCTACATTGTTTATTTATTTATTTACTATATTCACTATATATTACACATCATTAATATTAACATATTAATATATCAAGAAATGTTCATATATTATTAGTATTAATATCATAATTATTATATTATAGTATATATATAGACATTATATCTTGAAATTATAATATAATATAACATATTATATTATTTAATATATTACTATATTATTATTATAAAATTATTATAAAATAATAATAAAAACCACTAAAATGAAATGAAATTAAATTCAAGAAGATAAGGTGCGAATCAAGATGCAGGCTGACATCCTGAAGAGAGGAAGGATCTCAAGATGGAATGGCCCAATGGACCCAGCCCAGAGGATAGCAAATCGGACCCAGCTGCTGTCGCAGCAGAGAAGACCAGAGCAGCAGGCGATTGAAGGCTGCAGGCCTCCGCCCGCTCTCACCCCCAGCCGTTCCCCAGCCGATTGCCCTGCGTGGCCAAGAGGAAGGAGTGCCGCTGCCGCCATCCCATCTGTGGGGCCTGTGTCGGCAGGCAGGCTGGAGGAGCGGCGGCTTTGGAGTGCCTGCCGTCCCTGGAGGTGATCCAGGCCTGCAAGGGGGAGCAGTTGGCGATCTGAGGCGGCTGAAGGCCCTGGCGACCCTGAAGATGATCAAGTCTTCCGGGTCGCCACAGCAATCGGCCCCCTCAGGTCGCTGGGTGCTCCCCCTGCGGGCCTGGATCGCCTCCAGGGATGGCGGGCGCTCCGGGGCTGCCACTACTCAGGGATGGCAGGCCCCACAGACCCCGCAATGGTATGGCGGCAGCGGCACACCTTCCTTTTGGCCCTGCCCCCTACGCCCTTCTCCCGGGCCGGACAGAATTGGCGGCCGGGCCAGATCCGGACTGGGGGCCGTAGGTTGCCCACCCCTGGTCTTGAGTTTTGGAGATGTAGTTCACCTACATCTAGAGAGCACTTTGGACTCAAATAATGATGGATCGGGACCAAACTTGGCATACATATGCCCAAATGTGAACGCTGGTTTCACTCCCATAAACAACAGAAAATAATGTTTTCTGATTGTCTTTGGCAACCCCTCCGACACCCCCTCACCACCTCTGCCAGGGGTCTCAACCCCCAGGTGGAGAAACACCGGTCTAGATACTTTTAGAGCTGAAACCCCGTTTTTTTTTTTTTGGAGAACTGCTGCCAAAACAGCATGGAGTTGTAGACCAAAAAATAATTTCTTCCAAGCTATGGATAAATTAAAGTAAGAATCCTATTTAAGCATCTGTACAAGCACCGAGGAGAGACAAGAAGGGCCACATCTGACAAAGAGGGTTCAAAGAGCGGCCACAATAGCACAGCAAGTTAAACCTCTAGTTGCAGAAAACTTGCTAACTGGTTAGCAGTTAAAAGACGCAGGTCAGGTTGAGCTCCGGCTGTTAGCCCTAGCTTCTGCCAACCTAGCATTTATAATGTGTTCAGTGTGAGTAGATGAGTAGCAGTGCCGGCCTTTGGCATTCTGCCATGTAAGCGGCCGCGTGGGGCGACGGGTCCTGGGAGGGGCGCCGCCGCCTGCGGGGCGCCGCCACGCTGGCCGCCCCTCCGCCGCCTCCTGCCCGGGAGCCAGTGCATGCGCAGGTGTGTGACGTCGCCGCGCAACTGCGTGTGGCGTCACCGCGCATGCGCAGGCATGTGTCATGCATGCCTGCGCATGCGCTGTGACATCGCCGCGCAGGCTGCCGCGTCCAGCAGCCATGGGGGGGGGGCACAGAAATAAGGCTCGCCTACCCACCCAGGAGAGGTGAGACCGCCACTGATGAGTAGGCACCTCCTTGGTGAGAAGGTAAAAGGCGCCCATGCAGCCATGCCGGCAAACACAGCCTGGGAGACCTATGGACAACAGCCTCCTCTACATGGAAAATGGAACAAGAGCACCTCTCCATGGCCAGAGATGAGCATCACCTCCAGACGCCAGAGGTGGAAAGGGAAACCTCTGCCTTTGTTTGTGTATTGCAGTGGTTCCCAAAGTGGGCAGTACTGCCCCCTGGTGGGCAGTGGGACGATCTAAGGGGGCGCTGGAAGGTTCAGGAGAATTGGGGGGGGGGGTGAGCCCCTGTAAGGAGGTGGTGGTGTGAGCCTATTTATTGCGGCAATTGCACTGGCTTCCAATTGAGTACCGAATTGTCTTCAAGGTGTTGGTTTTGACCTTCAAGGCCTTATATGGTCTGGGGCCGGTGTACCTGAGGGACCGCCTCACCCCATACGTTCCCCTGAGATCACTGCGCTCAGAAGAGCGAAATCTTTTGGCGGTACCATCTGTCCGCTCCTGCCATCTCTCCAGCACAAGGCAATGAGCCTTTTCAGTCGCTGCCCCAATGCTCTGGAACGCACTGCCAGACGACGTCCAGGCGATGGCGGAGCTTATCCCATTCCGGAGGGCTTGCAAAACTGCGTTGTTCAGGCTTGCCTTCGATTGAAGCCCCTGGATAGTGCAACTGTCTATTATACTGTCGTTGCATTATTTGCAACTTTTATTGCTTGTTCTTGTTGTTTTTATGATGTACCACTGCTTTGCAGTGCATTTTAATATGTATGTGAACTGCCCCGAGCCGGCCGGGAAGGGCGGAATATAAGACTGAACAAATAATAAATAAATAAATACATTTAAAAACATATTAACGATATGTATTACTGTGTTAGAGTGTCATTTTGTGTCATTTTGGTTGGTGGTGTGCCCCAGGATTTTGTAAATGTAAAAAATGTGCCGCGGCTCAAAAAAGGTTGAAAAACACTGCTTTAAGATACTGGGTTACACTGACAAAAATGTTATCTACCTTTGAAAGCATTGTGCCATTCAATAGTACTACTATTAAACTTATATATCACAGTTTAAATTACCTTCCTTTTTATGATGAGTGAAACTCAGGTGTCTAAGTGCCAAAATACAGCCTTACTAGAATGAATACAATCATTACAATTTAAAACATTGACAATATTACATCTAGAAGTAAATACTGCAATGCGAAAATTTGCTGACAACACTTCCAACAGAAATGTCCCGAGTACAGTATTTTGTCAATATATACAATTCGAATATGATGCTAATAGCAGTGATGAAGGGGGCGCCTCACAAAGAAAGTTAAATTTGATTTTCTTTCTTTCCCTTTTAGTATCTAGTTGTACTGGGAGCTTAAAGAAAATGTTCTGAGATCATCTCCAATGTAAAATTAAAAAAATATCGGAACAAAATTTGGGATTTTCTGGTCTTTTTAATCAGTCTGGATAATTTTTGTGTGTATGTCAGGAATTCGCTTCCGGTGTGAGAGAATTGGCCGTCTGCAAGGACATTGCCCAGGAGATGGCCAGATGTTTTGATGTTTTACCCTCCTTGTGGGAAGCTTCTCTCATGTCCCCGCATGGGGAGCTGGAGCTGACAGAGGGAGCTCATCTGCGCTCTCCCTGGAGACGAACCTCAGGAGCCCCCGGTGGCGCAATGGGTTAAACTCTTGTGCCGGCAGGACTGAAGACCAACAGGTGAGGTTTGGACATAAAATACTGGACTTAATAGGAATTAGTGGGAACTCACTCTCAGAAGGAAAGGCTTTAGTAACACCTGTGTGCTACTTCTTGGAGGTTACAACAAATTGCAGGTTAGTGCCTTTAACAATGTACAGAAGCAGGAGCATTGAATCTATTGTAAACCTTGTAAAGTGGGTCCAACCAGCCAATCGAATGCTGTGTGATGCCCATCTTTATCTACAAGCGGAGCCCAGGAGTCTCCCCTATAACACGTATATTTGCATGTGCAAAAATGCCCAGGGCCAACCCAAAGTTACCCCCAGAAACATTCACAGGCATGGCGAGGCTTCCTCGCTATATACACATATGTACACAGTCGTACAAAGACTGCACATAGCCTTCACGCATTGATTTCCACTGTGCTGCCCTCCCCTGGCTGCTCCCGGACGATATGAACCCCAGCAGTCCGCACCATGCGCGTGGTGTTTGGGGTGCGCCCCGGTGAGTTGGGGGACCGGGTGGGGGATATGTGTGTTCTGGAGCTGGCTGGAGACCGGACTGGGGAGCGGTGGTATCTACGCACGGACCGAACGGGCAGTCCGGGCGACCTCCCGGGAGGAGGCGGAGAGCTTGAGTAGCTGGGAGGGGAGGGTTCTGCCGCCTTTGGGGAATCAGGACGGGGTTCCTCTTCACCTTCTGGAGAGTCCTTTCATGGGAAACGGGGAGCAAACAAAGAAGTCAGGTGCTGCGAGCAAAAATTATAGTTCATACCAAGACATTTTGGTGACTGCTGAAAAAGCACACATGGAAAAGCAAATTGATCACAGCTAGATACATCTATGCATGGAGAGTAGGAAACATTTCGCCTTCCAGCTGTCTATCCAAAGAATAAACAGCTGATATGAATGCCGCTGGAACTCATTCGGTTTCAGGTGGACAGATTTGCCCAGGCAAACAAGGGAATGGCCTTCTTGGTGGCTGCTCCCAGACTTTGGAATTCCGTCCTTAGGCGCCTTGAATCTTTTTATTTATTTATTTACATCATTTATATTCCGCCCTTCTCACCTCGCAGGGGACTCAGGGCGGATCACAATGCACATATACAGGCAAACATTCAATGCCATCGACATACAACATATATGGCAGACATAGAGGCAATTTAACATTCCAGCTTCTGGCCACCAGGGGAGCTGTCACATTCCTTCATTCCCTTTTTCCTGGAGATTTTTATGAGTTAAATTTAGCCTCCCCACAAAGTGGTACCTAAATTTCCTACATGACAAATGCAACTGTCTTTCGAGTTGCAAAGGTCGACAACGAGCTACACAAATTGGCCGAGCGCTCACCCCGACCCGGGCAGGCCTCGAACTCATGATATTGTGGTCAGTAGAGATCTTATGCAGCTGACTCCCAGCCAGCTGCACCACATTCCGTCCAAATAGGATTGGCATAAGGTTTCAGAACCAACAGGGAAGTATGCACCCAATCCTTATCCCTGAACCAGGATTTGAACCAGAAGTGAGTGATACTTATTAAACACTAGCCATCCCCAGCCACACGTTGCTGTGGCCCAGTCTGTGTATATGTGTTTTGTGTGTGTATATATGTGTATATGTGTATATATGTGGTTTTGCACATGCGTTGTAATGTATTTTTATGTTTTGGCTTTTTAAGCCTCTTCCGCTGTGTTTTTCTGTGTTTTTATCAGTGATGGTCACTCGTTGGCCTGATAGCTGTATTGTGTCCAAATTTGGTGTCAATTCATCCAGTGGTTTTGGAGTTATGTTAATCCCACAAACGAACTACTGTAAGTGCCTAATATTATAAGTAATCCAACTGGTCATATACCTACTTTCCATGCACATGCAATAATACAGCAGTAATAACAATAACAAGAGGTAAAATTCAAACCGAAGTATTCTGACTGGTCTCTCCTCATGCGGTGCAAACGGGCTCTTCTCGGTGAGCCCGGGAAAGCCAGCATTTTCTGCTTAGGTGCACATACATACATATTCTTTGGGGGATTTGCTGCAGAATCTTCTCTATGAGCCCGGGATTCTGCAGCAACCCCCCAAGAATATGTATGTGTGCACCCAAGCAGAAAACGCTGGCTTTTCCCGGCTAATAGAGAAGAGCCCGCTTGCACCGCATGAGGAGAGACCAGTCAGAATACTTCGGTTTGAATTTTACCTCTTGTTATTGTTATTACTGCTGTATTATTGCATGTGCATGGAATGTAGGTATGACCAGTTGGATTACTTATAATATTAGGCACTTACAGTAGCATTCATTCTATTATACATTAGGTTGGTTTCTCACCCCAATACTCTTTGATGCTTTAGATCCTGGCAGGCAGGAGAGGCAGGGAAGCCTGGAAAAAATGTAAACAGAGAGGTTTACTCAGAAGTAAATCCACAAAGGAGGGCACTTCATCCAAAGTGCCCTCCTTTGCAGATTTACTTGAGTAATAATCTCTGTTTACATTTTTTCCGGCTTCCAGCCGAAAAGAAGGAGCGAGTTTAGGGGCTTGCCTTGCCATAATACTTATTGGCAAGGGAGGCGGGAGGGTGGTGAGAGAGAAGGAGGTGCCCCCTTATGACCTAATAACAACACTTAAGAAAATCCTGGCCCCGAGTTCTATAAAGAAAGTCCACTTCCTGGTTGGCGTTCCAGATGCGGAAATACTCAAAAGTAGCATTTCTTACTTAATTTCTTACGAATCATTTCATTTTCATAACTTTTTTTCTCATGCCATATATATATATATATATATATATATATATATATATATATATATATATTATTGAATATATAATTTATATAGAAGTTAATGTATTTCACTTGCTTTCTTCATGGAAATAGGGGAAAATCAATCTTCAGAATGTTACGGTCAGGGCTACTGATGAAATCTCAAAATAATTGTCTTATTTTTGTTTCATCGGCTATGATAAACCCCAAACTCTCCAGTCATGGTTTTGAAGGGTGCTCTTGTTCTTACAACTGTTGATTTAAATCAGTGGTTCCCAAACTTTTTTTGGCCTACCGCCCCCTTTCCAGAAAAAGATTTACTCTCCGCCCCCCTAGAAATTAATTTTTTTTAAATTTTTAATAGCAATTAAACAGAAAGATATATGTATTAATGTTTCTATCTTTTTTGTAAAATATAATAAAGAAAGTTGTAAATTAGAAACATTGAAGTTTGAAATTATGAAACTATTTATTGAACTTTGAATAAAAAGGTAATACAAAAAAAGTTAAAACATTCGAAATCATCATAATGAGAAGGATGAACCTGGTCTGCTGGTACCAATCATCCTCGGCTCTATTTTCATCATCAGTAATCTCAAGTCATCGCGATTGACTATTTTGCAATCGGTTTCTTTTTTTCTTAATAAATTGGTTACCGCACTGAATCCACGTTCCACTAAATATGTTGAAGGACATTATTATTATTGTTATAAGACTCAACCTGTTGGAAGGGAACCCCAAAGGTATTATTATTATTATTATTATTAACCCTTGCTTGGCGAGAGGAGGAGGAGGGAAGAAGAGAGACACACACACACACAGATGGATGGTAGCCTGTCACCTGGCTCACGCCACCACCCCCACCGCCCCCATACAGGGGTTCAGCACCCCCCAAATTCTCCTGGGCCTTCCAGCGTCCCCCTAGATCACCCCACCACCCACCAGGGGGTGGTTCCACCCACTTTGGGAACCACTAATTTAAATGATCACTGCATGAATCACTGTTGAGACTATCTACTATAGATACAGGGAGAATTATTTTTCGCGTCAAAAACAACTTGAGAAACTACAACTTGCTTCTGCTGTGAGAGAATTGGCTGTCTGCAAGGACGTTGCCCAGGGGACGCCGGCATGTTTTGATGTTTTATCATACTTGTGGGAGGCTTCTCTTATGTCCCCACAATGGTGAGCTGGAGTTGATAGAGGGAGCTCATCCACGCTCTCCCCACATTCGAACCTGCGACCTGTCGGTCTTCAGTCTTACTGGCACAAGGGTTTAACCCATTGCGCCACCGGGGGCTCCAACAGGGGGAAACGAAAATAGTTTAGGCCTGGGCAATCCATGGTTCTAAATGGTTCTAAAGTACTTACAAAACTAAAGTTCCGGTGGTGAAAACTAGGTGGCGCTGGTGCTTTGCTTCTAAAGATCTGTGTTGCTAAACATCTGGTGGAGAAAATTTCAGAACTCTAACAAAACTTTCGAAATTTCATTATTGTTTCATTATTAGTGATTTTTAAGACAGAACCAATTAGGAACTGCCTTTTAAAATGAAATTTTGAAAGTTTTGTTAGAGTTCTGAAAGGTTCACCACCAGAACTTTAGTTTTGTAAGTACTTTAGAAACATTTAGAACCATGGATTGCCCGAGCCTAGAAAATAGTCTTGGGATGTGGGGACATCTCGCCCTCTTGTGGAGGCACTAAGGCATGACTCTGTGTCCGGACTGCTGCGGCAGCCTGCTTTGAAGCATCACACTCTCCTCGGGCAACAAGTCAGCTTTGTATCAGAAATTTGGCAGGTCCTACAAGACTAACTGGTATTTTCACGAGAATTTCATGGCCATAAAAACTCTTCCTCAGATGCAGTGATTAAATAAATAACTAAAACTAGTCTGCAGTGATTTGAAGGCACTCAACAACAACAAACATATGGGAAAAGGAAGTCCATCAGTTGTCCTGGACCCAATTTTTGTAGACCTTTACAGGTTGTGACCAGCGCTTTGAACTGTATTTGGAAGCAAATTAGAAACCAGTGTAATGCTAATAATAATAAGTTGCTTCTGGTGTGAGAGACTTGGCTGTCTGCAAGGACATTGCCCAGGGGGCGCCCGCATTTTTGATATTTTATCATACTTGCGGGAATGTGGCGCAGCTGGCTAAGTGTCAGCTGCATAAGATCTCTCTGACCAGTAGGTCATGAGTTCAAGGCCTGCCCGGGTCGAGGTGGGTGCTCAACCTTTAAGTGTAGACCTTTGCAGCCCGAAAGACAGTTGTATCTGTCAAGTAGGAGATAAAGGGAACACATTAAGTGGGGAGGCAAATTTTGACTGAATTATGAGGCTATTAAAGAACTCCAGGAACGCTGAGGAATGCGGAAGGAACAACAAGGGAAGCTGGGAATGCTGAGAGATTAGGAGTGCGTCAGCTCCCCCTGGTGGCCAGAGTTTGCCTCTATTCGTCTATATGTGTGTATGTGTGGTGTTTCAGCCTGGTGCTCATGTGCATGCTAGGGATGATGGGATTGTTCCTGAAAATGCTGATGATGAGATGCTTAGTGAGAATTCTGAGATGCAAAATGAACTCTCAGATGAGGCTTGCATTCCTGGGAACAGCTCAGGGCTTCATTAGATGAGAATTCTTGTGTTCAGGACTCTGAAGGTCTTGATGTTGATAACGGGACACCTGGGAATCTTAATGAGCTACCATTCAACTGCCGAGATAGCATTCGAGAATCTAGGCAGGCTGCCAGCCTCCGACGCAGCAGCCGGTTTGCAAACCGAAACTGATTTGTCTTTATATTAGATTGCTAGGGAAATTGTCTTCAGTTTTCAGGCTTTGTTCAGAATACCATGCCAAGTTTTGCCTTGTCTCCAAGCTCTTGATTTTGCCTAGGCCTTTGTGCACGTTTTGTCATACCCCAGCCTGCCCCTGGCCCTCAGCAAGACCAACGCCATGTTAAACCCACAGTCTCAGAAAGGCCTGCACAGCCTAAAAGGCAAGATGCTTCAAGAGGCCCTAGTTCATCCAGCGTTCAAGGACAGAATCCCAGGCAGCTTCAGCCATGGGCTGATAATGAACCACCTGCTGGGAGGAATGGCAGAGCCAAATAAATAAATAAATAATAAATAAATAAATAATTGGGTTAAATCCCAAATAATAGGTGCTACTGCTAATTGGGCTTGCATTCCAATTCAATGCGGGAGGCTTGAGTTTGCCAAGCCTTGTGCCAAGGGCCCAGCTGGGGAACTGTTGTGAGAACCCGTTCCGACGCACTGGTACGTCGTAACTTCAAAGCCTTAGAGACCTATAAGAGGTTGGGACTGAGAGATGTATAGTATCTCTCGTCAGTGTTAGATTCAAGCCTTCATGAACTTTGCCTGGGCTGCTGAGCCCTCCAGCCATTGAACTCTGTTTGCCAAGCCTTGTGCCAAGCTAAGTGGATTAGCCCATTGGCGCATCAAGCCTTCATCTTTTGTTCCTGATTACTTTGGACTATTGCTTTGCAATATTTGGTGCTTGGAAGCATCAAAGGACTATATTTCTATTTTCTTTACTCTATCCATTTATTCTAAACTAGCTTAACCCGGCACGCGTTGCTGTGCCCTATGTAGGAGATGTTGAAAAGTATGTAAGGGTATGTTATGATGTGAGTGTGTGTTGTGTGTGTGTATGTATGTGTTTGGTTGTGTGTATGTATGGCTGTATGTGTGTTTAATTGTTGTGTGTGTGTTTTTATTTGTGTCTGTGTATATTTGGGGTGTGTTTGTGTGTGTGTGGGTGAATGTATGGGTTTGGTTTTGTGTGTGTATATATTTGTATGTGTGTATATATACTATTGGTGTCTATGTATGTGTTTATTTGTGTAGGTTTGTGTTTTTTTGTGCAGTAGTGGGGGGTTTTTTGTTTTGTTTTTTGTCAGCTTGCCTGTGTCTTCGTTGTCCGTCTGTTCTGGTTCCTGATGGCCGCCTTCTCGCTCTCCTCCGGTGCCTCTCTGCCGTTCCCAGAAGAGGAGGGGAAGGGAGAGAGACCGTGCGGTCCCCTTTTGCAGGAGGAGGTGGAGGACGTGGTCCCGACCAGAGCACCGTTCTCCACCGCAGCCCTCTTCCCTGCGAAGGTCGCTCTTGGCCCACCCTGTGGCAGGGGTAGTGGCGAAGGGGAGCGATGCGGGGCGCCATGGCCGTTCTTCCGGCCCCTGTGCGCTCTGCTCCGCCGGTTCAGTGCTGCTCCCTGAAGAGGAGGACAAAAGGGGCCCCCGCGCGATCTCTCTTCCGCTTCCAGAAGAAAAGGGCGAAGGGAGAGCGATCGCGCGGGGGTCCCTTTCGTCCTCCTCTTCAGGGAGCAGCACGGAGGCGGCGGAGGAGAGCGGAAGGGCCGGAAGAGCGGCCATGGCGCCGCCGCCATCGCTCCCCCCTTCGTCACTTCCCAGCCACAGGGTGGGCCGAAGAGTGACCTTCGGAGGGAGGAGGGCTGCGTTGGAGAGCGTTGCTGTGGTCGGGCGCATGTTCCTCAGCTCCTCCTGTGAAAGTGGCCCGCACGGTCCCTCTCCCTTCCCCTCCTGTGCTGGGAGCGGAAGAGAGGCAGCGGAGGAGAGGGAGAAGGCTTCGAACTTTCTGTTAGTGTTTTAGGTATGTGTTTCCTGCCGGGTGTTTTTTTTGAGGGACAACTTCCGGGGGAGTGTTATTTGTGGGACAGGAAGTGGGTTTTGCGCCATTTTGGTTGTAGTTTTTTGGTGTTCCGGATCCCTCCATAGGTTTGTATGGGGGGTTTTGGGGGCCGGTTTTAGGGGTCTTAGGAGTTATGCTTTGGGGTTTTTTTGTGCCACGTTTGTAGGTGTTGGTCTGTTGAAATGTGTGTGGTGGGTTTTGAGGGTCTGGGTGTTATGGTGTGTCCGTGCATAAGCGTCAAAAACGGACTCTCTCTTTTTATATATATAGATAAAGCATTTAACTGTGGTCGGTCTCAAGTGGTTTACTGAGGGGTCCTTCAGGTCTACGATACAACACGTTTTGCTTCTATAGCTGCCTTGTATTATTCATGGGATTTGTATCAAGCTTTTTACTTTTGCCATTGGATTTTGGGACTAATTGAACTGTGTGATTTACCTTGGATATATTCTACAATTGATCTTCTTTTAACCCCCTTTTTGGACACTTTATTTGTTTCAATAAAAGCCTATTATTCAGAGACTGTCTGTTGTGTGTGTGAACTAGGGGGTGCTTTTTGTCTGAAGTGCAACAGTATGTGGAAACGGCAGGGATTGTCTGCTAAGTATGCGTACCTGTAATCCACTCTGAGTCCCCTTCGGGGTGAGAAGAGCGGAATACAAATAAAGTAAGTAAATAAAGTAAATAAATAAATAAATAATCTTTATTTATACCCAGCCAACATCTCCCCAAAGCGGACTCGGGGCGGCTTACATGAGGCCAAGCCCAGAAGTGCATTTCAATACAGTAACATAAAAGACATAAAGCATGCCCATCGTATGTGGTCCTTACAAGGCACACCTGACCCCAAGGTGCTACATCTCTTACAAGTTCAGTACTTGGGACTTACTTTGTCTTTCAAGATGTACAAAGCCACTGGATTTTTGCGCTCGTGTTCTCCACTTCGAGGAACAATGTCAACTGCATCAAAACAAGAAAAGTCAGTGTTTTGTTCATAATCCAGACTAAAAAGGATCCTGAGCATGGGAGAGACAAGGATGCTGAAAGAGTCTGTCAGGTTCAAAGCCACACTGGGGGAGTCTTGTTTACTTTTCATTTTGTGGATTCTATCTTTTTTGACCAGGAAATGTAAGAAGAGTTTAAAGCAGGGATTCCCAAACACTAGCTCTCCAGTTTTAGGGCTTCAGTCCCTAGAATCCTGAGTTGTTTTGGCCAATTGATTAATTTTGCCATTTGTAGTAGCTGGGATTTATAGTTCACCTACAATCAAAGAGCATTCTGAACTCCACCAACGATGGAATTGAATCAATCTTGGCACACAGAACTCCCACAACCAACAGAAAATATTGGAAGGATTTGGTGGGCCTTGAGTTTTAGAGTTGTAGTTCACCTACAGCCAGAGAGCACTGGGGATTCAAACAATGATAGATCTGGACCAAACTTGGCACAGATACTCAACATGCCCAAATGTGAACACTGGTGGAGTTTGGGGGAAATAGACCTTGACATATCATAATGATATCTGATATGCAGGATGTATTTTCATTCACTGGACCTAACTTGGCACAAATACCAAACACGCCCAAATTTGAATACTAATAGGGTTGGGAGGGGGATTGATTTTGTCATCTGGGAGTTGTATTTGCTGGAATTTATAGTTCACCTACAATCAAAGAGCATTCTGAACCTCAGCAACGATAGAATTGAGCCAAACTTTCCACACAGCCCCCCCCCCCCTCCACACACACCCACATGCTTTGAAGGGACTTGCTGACACAAGTCTCCTCCAACCTCATGTGCTCTCCCTCACCCACACATGTGCACCACAATGCCATGGACAAAGCACTCCGACTCTCCCCTCCCTACTTGGAGTCTCAAAAACAACCCTCCTCTTGGTTAAGAGGCTGGCCAATCACAGCAGAAGAGGGCTTTGGGTGGGAGGATTCACAATCTGTTTCCAAAAAGGAAGAGAAGGACAGGTGGAGAGATCTTCAGCCTTCTCTGCCAAAAGGGTTCCTAAGACCATCAGAAATATGTGTTTTCTGGTGGTCTTTGGCGACCCCTCTGAAACCCCCTCATGACTCCCCCAGGTTGAGAAACACTGCATTAGATGTAACCAGCAGTTGGATTTAGCTTGGAATCATAGTAGCTTAGGACTGAGGGGTCAGACCTTGGCAAGAATGGCTTGCCCCAGTGTTTCCCAACCAGTGTGCTGTGGCACACTAGTGTGCCGTGAGCGATCATCAGGTGTGCCGTGGGAAATTGGAACCTCCAATACCCTTTCTTCCCCCTCCTGCCGATCACTTTTTCTTCTCCACGCGGGCTCCCTTCTTCCCAGCCTCGCTCTGCTTACTTTGCCTCGCTTTGCTCACGCTACCGCTTCTGCGGGAGGGGGGAGGGAGGAAGACATGACCCACGCGGGCGCTACTGCGCAGACTCGCCCCACGTCTTCCTCCCTCCCCTTCACAGTGCTCTCTGGATATAGGTGAACTACAACTCCAAAACTCAACGTCAATGTCCACCAAACTCTTACAGTATTTTCTCTTGGTTATGGTAATTCTGTGTGGGAAGTTTGATTCCATTCCATCATTGTTGGAGTTCAGAATGCTTTTTGATTGCAGGTGAACTATAACTCCCAGCTGTTGAGCAAGACTTTCGTGTGTGTCTTTCTGCCATTCCTGCCAGGATATCTATGTATGGACTCCCTGCTGACCATGGAGGCCCAGGTCTCCGTGGTCAGCAGGACGTCATTCTTCCACCTACGACGGGCTGGGCGACTGGCCCCTACCTGTCCAGGGACGATCTGGCCACGGTGATCCAAGCGACGGTCATCTCGAGGCTGGACTACTGTAACGCCCTCTACGTTGGCCTTCCCTTGGCGACAGTCCGGAAACTCAAGCTGGTGCAGACCGCCGCGGCTCGCTTGCTGGTGGGAACACCAGTAAGGGAGCATATCACCCCCATCCTCCGGCAACTGCACTGGCTTCCCATTGAGTACCGGATTGCCTTCAAGGTGCTGGTTTTAACCTTCAAGGCTTTGCACGGTCTAAGGCCTGTGTACCTGAGGGACCGCCTTACCCCCGTATGTTCCCCGAGATCACTGCGCTCGGAAGAGCAAAATTTATTGGTTGTACCATCGTCCCGCGCCTGCCATCTGTCCAGTACAAGACAGAGCTTTCTCTGCGGCGGCTCCAGTACTCTGGAATTCGCTCCCTGACCATGTTCGAATGGTTTCTGAACTCCTCCCTTTTCGAAGAGAATGTAAGACAGCCCTCTTCAGGCTAGCGTTTGGGTAAATCCAAACTCAGTTGGTTCGCCTCGCTTTAGTTAAGGAATCGTAGCCTTGTAACATCTTGGTTATGTATTGTGTTTTACTGTTTTTACTGTATGTTTTATTGTATGTTTTTATTGCTTGTTGTGTTGTGATCCGCCCTGAGCCTGCTGGGAGGAGCGGAATATAAAACCGAATAATAAATAAATAAATATATTGTGTTCATTGAAACAGGCCCAGGTTTCACACTGAGTGTATAAATACATTAAAAAAACATATTAACTCTATGTATTACTGTGTTAGAGTGTCATTTTGTGTCATTTTGGTTGGTGGTGTGCCACAGGATTTTGTAAATGCTAAAAATGTGCCGCCGCTCAAAAAAGGTTGAAAAACACTGGCTTACCTTCATGTTTTGAATGCTCTTCATTCTGATCCACATATTCCAAGGAGCTTTGCTTCTCCATTTTCCGCTTGTTCCTAAAATTAAAAGCCCCAAAGGGTGAGTTTCTTTACCGAGCTTTGAAAGCCAGTTTCTTCAAAACACAATCCTTCCATTTTGGATGAAATGATTTTACTAAAATGGATCCCTTGCAGCGTTGTTTTGGGGATTCGTTTTGGCTTTGCTTTTGCATTTTTACTTAGAAGCGAGGAGTGGGGCACCGGAATTGGCAATGACGTCATTCATGCAGAGAGAGAAAAAGAAACATTGAAATGATGGTATCAAACTGTAAACGTGGAAAGGCTATGACAGAGAATATTAAAAACCAGTTACTCTCACAAAAATAACTAGAGCAGATTTCAAATGAAATAGTTCAGCATAAATGAGCAGTATGACAAGGCCCTACATGGTTAATCTCGGATTTCTACCTCAGTTCCTTCAATGCAATTTGTAATGTGGGTGATAGGAAAAAGCAAAGGTTTCCCCTGACATTAAGTCTACTCATGTCCAACTCTGGGGGTTGTGCTCATCTCCATCTCTAAGCTGAAGAGCCAGCATTGTCCGTAGATATCATTACCTTCCCGCAGAAGTGGTACCTATTGATCTACTTACATTTGCTTGTTTTCGAACTGCTAGGTTGGCAGAAGCTGGGGCTAACAGCAGGAGCTCACCCCGCTCCCCAGATTTGAACCACCAACCTTTTCGGTTAGCAAGTTCAGCAGCTCAGCGGTTTCACCCACTGCAACACCAGGGGGCCCAATGTGGATGATAGGATGTCCTTTATACTTTTGAGTAAAATAGCTGTGAAGAATAAGTTGCCTGCTCATTGTTGTTGGATGGCAGCTCCCTGTAATGGAAGCCGCAGTCAGGGGCGGCCCAAGGTAACTTTAAATGGCAGGCGAAAATTATTTTGGCGCTCCCCCCCCCAACCAAACCTGGAGCAGGCGCGTAGGTGGAGTTACCAGCCAGCACGGAGGTGGAGCCTCCATGCATGCTGATAACTCTGCCTCCGCGCCGGCTGGAAACTCCGCCTTTGCGCCGGCTGGTAACTCTGCTTCTGCGCCTGCTGAAAACACAGCAGACGCGGAGGCGGAGTTTCCAGCTGGCACGGAGGCGGTGTTTCCAGCACCCGCCGGTGCGCCCCTGCGGATCTGGCGCTCTCGGTGGGGGCTCTTCGGCGTCGAGTATTTATGTCACAGCGGATAGGCAACAGAAATATAGAAGTTTAATTCCCCATCGGCCCAAAAACTCCAGTCTCTGTTCGAGTGAATAATGAAACTCTCATTCAATTCACAAGGTAAATATATAACTTTGTATTGAATTGTATTTAACAATAACTGGCAAAACATCGAAAAACAACAGCCATCACAGCTACCTTTCTAAACATCCTTTCCTCACAGATATTAAATCCCAACTGACAAATCCCAACTGTCACTTTGTAACGGAAATTCCTCAAGGTTCCATTTAGCAGTCTTGAGACAGCGCCATCTGGTGTCAAACATGTCACACTGCAGGTCATCTCAAACTGCGAAAATATATCTTTTGCTGACTCATGAATGCTATTCAAAATGCAATAATCTGACAGGGGCCTACTCCGCCGAGTGCGTTAATCCGCCCCTGGATGGAAACTCTGCCTCCACACCAGCTGATAACTCCGCCTCTGTGCTGGCTGGTAACTCCGCCTCTGCGCCTGCTGGAAACACAGCAGGCGCCGGAGGCGGAGTTTTCAGCCAGCATGGAGACAGTGTTTCCAACCGCCGACCCCCTGCGGATCTGGCGCTCTCGGCGGGCGCCTACTCCACCAAGTGCGTTAATCCGCCCCTGGCCGCAGTCAAAGAGCCACTGGAAGACCACACGTTCTCCAGTCTTGCTTGAAAATACTAAGATACCATTTGATTTTTGCAAAACACTCTTTGTTGTGTTGTCATTTCAGTGGAGAACCTAGTAAACCAAGAAAAGTCCAATCTGTAATGAATAAAATGGCTTAGAAGAGGTCGGTGTCATGAGCACAGGCCACACTAGCTGAGGAAGTTGTAAATCCAAAATTAATGTTTTTGAGTTCGAACTCAACCCTCTTGTCAGGGCTGTTTGTCCTGCCACGTTGTCTAACCATACTGTGTATATGTTTTGTGCCTTGGGGAATGGAGCATGCTGTATTCTTTGATGAAACTGGAATTGTTTATTGTGTATTGCGAGATTTATAGCCAGGTGTATAGGGAAGAAACTACCACAACTCCTAGAATCTGCTAGAGCCACTCTAGTGAAAGAAAACGTGAGAGGAGGAGGAGGAGAGATAATTCTTGTAAAAGTTGAATGTTCTTATTTTTCAACAAATGGGAGTAAAATGTATTGTCGAAGGCTTTCCTGGCCGGAATCACTGGGTTGCTGTGAGTTTTTTTAGGCCATATGGCCATGTTCCAGAAGCATTCTCTCCTGACGTTTCACCTGCATCTATGGCAGGCATCCTCAGAGGTTGTGAAGTCTGTTGGAAACTAAGAAAATTGGGTCTATATATCTGTGGAATGTCCAGAGTGGGAGAAAGAACTCTTGACTTTCCATAGATATATAAACCTAATTTTCTGCAGAAAAAGGGTCAACAGTTCGAAGGGTCAAGTCAGGGTGAACTTCCAATTGTCAATCCTAGCTTCTGCCAACCTAGCAGTTAAAAAGCATGCAATGCAAGTAGATCAAAAGGTACCGCCTCGGTGGGCTGCCTCGCCAGGTAAAAGGGGGAGGTAAAAGGGTGCCCCACATGCCGGCAAAAAGATTGGAGATGTCTGTGGACAGCAAGGCTCCTTCGGCATGGAAAAATATGGAACAAGAGCACCTCCCCATGGCTGGAAGTTGAACATCGCCTCCAGATGCCGGAGATAGGGAAAAAGGGCGGGTAGGCCTTTGCCTTATCTGTGTATTGTGTGTCACTTTGCGTAAAAATACATTGAATGTTTGCCTTATGTGTACTGTAATCTGCTCTGAGTCCCTCCGGAGAGTTAAAGCGGAACATAAATAAAGTGTATTATTATCATCTTGGGGACATGAACCACAATGAGTGACTTCCTGTGTCTCTGACTCTAAACAAACGGGTTGTATTTTTGATAGCAGATTGGCACAAAAATATGTTAAAGCTCATACTTCTTTGACGGCTTCCAACAGGCACAGACAGTCACTAAAGTAACTAGAAGGAAAATGCCTCCGGTAGAGAGGATTATGTAGAGGGAACTCCTTCCTAGAGAAACAAAAGAACAGAGAAGCCTTAGAGGACAAGGAAAACCAGTTAGGGTTGTAAGGTTCTTGATAAGGTTTGGTCCTGATTTCAGGATTTCATCTTGCCCTTCCCAGTTGGCTTAGGCAAGAGCAAACTGCTGCATCATCCCTTAGCTCAGGGGTCGGGAACCTATGGCTCGCGAGCCAGATGTGGCTCTTTTGATGAGTGCATCTGGCTCGCAATACGCTGTGGCAATGGCCCAAGTTCAAACAAGGGACGCCACAGCGGAGAGAGCGCATGTTCTAGTCTTCCTCCTTCAGTCAAGGAGGCAGCACTAATGTGCATGCGTCGTCTGGGAGCCTTCCCTGGCGCAGGCGCAGTGTCGTCACTGGCTGAAGCGTGCGGATTCTGAGGCTGGAAGCGGAGGAAGAAGAAGGCGATGAGAAGAGCCCGCTACCTCAGAATCGGTGCGCTTCAGCCAGCGATGCCACCGCGCCTGCACCAGGGAAGGCTCCCAGGCAACGCCCTCAGTGGTTTTTCCCCTTCGCCCTCTCTCTCTCGCTCACCTGCGCCTTGTCGCCCTGGTCTTGCCGAAGCCTCTCGCCACCGCCTCTTCTTTCCCACCTCAAAGAGCCCCGCTGCACTTGGAGGTGGGAAGGAAGAGGCGGTGGCGAGAGGCTTGAGCAAGGCCAGGGCGGCACAGCGCAGTGCTGCCACAGAGTGCAGCTGAGGGTGAGCGAAAGAGAGAGGGCGAAGGGGAGAAACCGCTGAGGGGCGGTTGAAGAGGGCGTGGCCTAGCGCCAGGGGGCGTGGCCATACTCTGCCAGACTGCTAGATCCCCTTTTGATCAGAATGGGAGAATTCAGTCTTAAAATATATTATATGGCTCTCACCGAAATAAATTTCCAGATATTTTGCTTTCATGGCTCTCCGAGTCAAAAAGGTTCCCGACCCCTGCCTTAGCTCATCTTTATTTTCTCATTAATAACGTTTGCCATCGTGATTACATTCCAAAGTTCTCTAACCACAGATGCCCTGGAATCTGTGAAATGTTAAACAGTATGCTTTTTCTAAGCTAAGTTCTGAAGATCGTAGTATTACAGAGCTATTTGCACTGGTGAGGCTCAATTGTGATCATAATTATTATTTTTAAGGCAGTGTTTCCCAACCAATGTGCTGTGACACACTAGTGTGCCATGAACGATCATCAGGTGTGCCGTGGGAAATTGGAACCTCCAATACCCTTTCTTCCCCCTCCTGCCAAACACATTTTCTTCTCCATTTGGCTCCCTTCTTCCCAGCCCCGCTCTGCTTGCTTTGCCTTGCTTTGCTCACGCTGCTGCTTCTGCAGGAGGGGGGGGGGGAGATGTGACCTATGCGGACGCTACTGCGCAGACTCGCCCCACATCTTCCTCCCTCGCCTCCACAGTGCTCTCTAGATATAGGTGAACTACAACTCCAAAACTCAAGGTCAATGCCCACCAAATTCTTATCGTATTTTCTCTTGGTTATGGGAGTTCTGTGTGGGAAGTTTGATTCAATTCCATCATTGGTGGAGTTCAGAATGCTCTTTGATTGCGGATGAACTATAACTCCCAACTGTTGAGCAAGACCTTCGTGTGTGTCTTTCCACCAATCCTGCCAGGATATCTGTGTTGTGTTCATCGAAACAGGCCCAGGTTTCACACTGAGTGTATAAATCCATTTTTAAAACATATTAACTATGTGTATTACTGTGTTAGAGTGTCATTTTGTGTCATTTTGGTTGGTGGTATGCAGAATCACAAAGGTGCACAAAGTGGATAGAAATATCTCTTTTAGTAATTAATATTTGTGAGTACAAAAACGCAAATAATAATGTTTATATAGTTGAAAATGGCACCAATTCCCAGTCCTACCACCAGTTCAATGTCCAATAAAGATGCTGATATGACTCTTCCAAGTGAAATCCACAGCTAAAATCCACAGGGGTGCTGGGATATTTGTAATCCAAAGAACAAATTCCATAAGCGGTGGATAATCCGAAATCGGGGGGAAGGTGTCCCATACCAGGTCCGTTTCTCCCAAACTGGGTTTTTTCAAGGCGTGGAATGAATAGAGAAGGCAACCAACTTCATACTAAGTAGAACCTTTTGGTCACCCCTTCTATGCAGGATGGGGTTATGCTCTTGGTTCTACTTAGTATGAAGTTGGTTGCCATCTCCATTCATTCTACGCCTTGAAAAAACCCAGTTTGGGAGAAACGGACCCGGTATGGCCTTGGGATTACCAGCATTTGTTTACCGTCGGCGTTTGGTAAGAGCAGAGCATTTGCATTAAGGAAACTACAACTTTTCCCTCATCAACCAGCTTCTACTTAGGCTTTGGGACACGTTCCCCCCGATTTCGGATTATCCGCCGCTTATGGAATTCGTTCTTTGGATTACAAATATCCCAGCACCCCTGTGGATTTTAGCTGTGGATTTCACTCGGAAGAGTCATATCAGCATCTTTATTGGACATTGAACTGGCGGTAGGACTGGGAATTGGTGTCCTTTTCAACTATATAAACATTATTATTTGCGTTTTTGTACTCACAAATATTAATTACTAAAAGAGATATTTCTATCCACTTTGTGCGCCTTTGTGATTCTACTTGTTTGGAATATAGTCAGGCTTGTTTATCTGGTTGGTGGAATGCCCCAGGATTTTTTAAATGTAAAAAATGTGCCGCGGCTCAAAAAAGCTTGAAAAACACTGTTTTAAGGCAGGGCTGTCCAACTTCTACCAGCCCAGGGGCCTGAATTCCGGTCACTGATGACCTGGGGGGCCGTAGGGTCTGCCCCCGTCCCACCCCCGGCTCCGCCCTCTCCCCCGGCGCCCTCTCCCCTTATTTTTATTTAATATTAAATATATTTAATTCCATCCTCCCCTCTCCCCTTATTTTTATTTAATATTAAATATATTTAATTCCATCCTCCCCTCTCCCCTTATTTTTATTTAATATTAAATATATTTAATTCCATCCTCCCTCTCTCCCCTTATTTTTATTTAATATTAAATATATTTAATTCCATCCTCCCTCCCCCTTATTTTTATTTAATATTAAATATATTTAATTCCATCCTCCCCTCTCCCCTTATTTTTATTTAATATTAAATATATTTAATTACATCCTCCTCCCCCTTATTTTAATGTATCCCATCTCCCTTATTTCATCTTTAAATATATTTAATTTTATATTTAATACATGAGGGAGATGGGGAATGAATGAGGAGCCCTGCTTCGGCCTACCTTTTCCAAACGCGCAGGATCCAGGAGTACCCGGACGACGAGAGAGGCGACGACCGACTGAGTCGAAGAAGGTCCTAATCGCGTCTGTGGGCCTCAGCAATCCAGTAGTAGAGTAGCCAAAGAGTATCGCGATAATACGTAATCCACCCGTGATTTCACTGTCAACGCCGGCGTGATCTCGCGTTGACAGCGAAAATCCCGTGTGGATTGCGTATTCTCGCGATACTTGCTCCGAACCCGGAAGTAGGTATTTTTATTTATTTATTTATTTTATTTTTCATTTTTTATTTTTTATTAAAAAGCTTAGGGGGCCGTAGGGAAGGGACTGGGGGCCGTATACGGCCCCCCCCCCCCGGGCCGCCAGTTGGACAGCCCTGTTTAAAGGGATTCAACACTCAATAGTTTCCAGCTAGCAGTATGTCTGCATTGACCATGCTGGCTGAAGGCTCTCAGTGTCATAGTCCAAAATTTGGAGAGCATTGGTGGCAACTCCTTAGTAATGTTATGTTGTGTGGGTCCACCTTCAAAAATACAATTCCTGCTGCAACCAGCAGTTCACAATGTGGAGAATCGAGGGAAAACTACTGCCGAGCACCATCTGAATACATTCTGCACAGATTCAGCCTCAGGCGTGATTGATAACTACAGCTTTATAGGCAATATTTCAAGTGATTGTTCTGAAGGATGCCATGGAGATCCTTCTACCTTCCTTGGCATTGCCTGCCCCTTGCCAGTTGGAAGTGCTCGGAGCGTCCAAGTGCAACTGAGCTGACCCATTTCACATGACTCTGCCCAAGACCCAATTCAAGCTCTCGAGCCAACGGCAGAAAAGACATTGGTCTTTGGATATTGGTAGAGTGGGGTGATTTCCTGACTCTAGGAAGTGGAGTGAGAACAAATGAGAGAGCGCTGCAATGGACTGGACACCCCACTGATTTTAACAGCATGTGGGAAAGTCTCTCATGGGCTCTGTCTCTTTTGGTCAAGACAATCAGATGGCCATGGGATACATGCCAAAAGGTAGTACAGAGCAGGAGGGATGTTTCCAAAGTATAGTCATTACTTTTGAATAGCCATATGGCTTCAAAAAATGCATCGATCACCACGCAGCAGTTATTCCATCCATTGCTTCAGTGCCGGTGAAAGGCCAGGAGTATCTTCACAATTGTTAGATTTATTTATACTAGTGGTTTGCAACCTTCCTAATGCCACGACTCCTTAATACAGTTCCTCATGCCGTAGTGCAGGGGTGCCCACACTTTTTCATCATGCGAGCTACTATATGAACAATCAAGTTGAAAAGATCACCTGTTGTGCATGTGAGCGTGTGCGCGCATGCATACGCGCACGCTCCTACTGCAGCCTTCCGTCCGCGCGGGGCTTCTTTCTTGCCTGCCCACGAACTCGCCACCGCGCGCACCCGGGAAGGGGATTCTCCTTGCCTGCGCGCGCGCTCTCTTAATGTCTTTGTTGCCTTCCTCCTTCCTGCTGCGTGCTTTCGCGAAGCAGGAAGTCCCCATCCCGTCCTGCTTCTTGCGTGCACAGCAGGCCCCTCCCACGCACGCAGCAGGAGGGTATTTATAGACGCACCCGCCAGCTCTCCGGCCAGATATGGCTTCGGCGGCGTCTTGGAAGGCGCAGGGCTGGGAAGAGGGGCTGCCTGGCTGCTGCCTGGGCCGGGCGCCCTTCCTTCCTTCCTTTTGAGGGTGTCACTCAGAAAGGACGCCCAAGTGGACGGCTGGCAGGAAGGAGGACCCCTCCCACTGGTGGCAGTCCATGCCCACAGGGGAGAGAGAGAGGGGGGGGGTGGCTCTTCCTAGCAGGCTCTGAAGAGCCACCCCCCCCCCTCCTGTGGGCCCTCGCCGCCTTTCTCCTTTGAGGGTGCAGCAGCAGCAAGTGGAGTCTCCATCCCCGCAGCCCCCTCCTCCTTGGGTTCAGCCCCAGGAACACGGCAGAGCCCTCCCTCCTCGCCCCCAACCAAGGAAAGAAAGCAGCCCCACACAGCTCGCTCGCCCAGGTCACTGCTTGGAATGGGAGTCCCGAGGGCAGCAGCAGGGTTTGCAGTGGGGCTTGCTTGGCTTTGCCCCACTTTGCCCGGCCTCCTTCGCCTCTCTCTCTCTCTCTCTCTCTCTCTCTCTCCTTCCAGCGCCCGCCTGCCTGCCAGCCAAAAGGATCCGAAAAAGTTCTCCGGATTTCTTTCTTCTCTCCTTGGCTCTCTCTCTCTCTCACACACACACACACACATTCCCTCCATCCCTCCCACAGCCTCGCATCCTATCCGTGCGTGTGCCTTCTCCTTGCTCCCGCCCCCCAGCCGCAACCAATGGGCGGTCATGTCACCACACCGTGCGCCAGGACCTGCCCACTAAAGCCTCATTTTGGCAAAAGAAGCCCCGCAAAGGCGGTGGTGGGAGCGCATGTGCGCGCGCATGGCAGGAGCGCGCCATCCGGCTGGTGAGGCCCAAAGATCACCTGGAAGAGGGCCGAAGATCACCTAGGTGCTCCTGATCACCATAATGAGCACCCCTGCCGTAGTGACTCCCAAGCATGACATTACTTTCGTTGCTACTTCATAACTGTCATTTTGCTACTGTTCTGAACCGTAATGTAAATATCCGATATGCAGGATGTATTTTCATTCACTGGACCAAATTTAGCACAAATAACTGATACCCCCAAATTTGAATACTGGTGGGGGTTGGGGGATTGATTTTGTCATTTGGGAGTTGTAGTTGCTGGGATTTATAGTTGAACTACAATCAAAGAGCATTCTGAACTCCACCAATGATGGAATTGAACTAAACTTGGCACACATAACTCCAATGACTATCAGAAAATACTGGGTTTGGTGGACATTGTCCTTGAATTTGGGAGTTTTAGTTCACCTACATCCAGAGAGCACTGTGGACTCAAACAATGATAGATCTGAACCAAACTTGGCACGAATACTCAATATGCCTAAATGTGAACACTGGTGAAGTTTGGGGAAATAGACTTGACATTTGGGGGTTGTAGTTGCTGGGATTCATAGTTCACCTAGAATCAAAGAGCATTCTGAACCCCACCAATGATAGAATTGAACCAAACTTGGCACACATCACTCCCATGACCATCAGAAAATACTTGAAGGGTTTGGTGGACATTGACCTTGAGTTTGGGAGTTTTAGTTCACCTACATCCAAAGGGCACTGTGGACTCAAACAATGATAGATCTGAACCAAACTTGGCACGAATACTCAACATGCCTAAATGTGAACACTGGTGAAGTTTGGGGAAATAGACTTGACATTTGGGGGTTGTAGTTGCTGGGATTTATAGTTCACCTAGAATCAAAGAGCATTCTGAACCCCACCAATGATAGAATTGAACCAAACTTGGCACACATCACTCCCATGACCATCAGAAAATACTTGAAGGGTTTGGTGGACATTGACCTTGAGTTTGGGAGTTTTAGTTCACCTACATCCAAAGGGCACTGTGGACTCAAACAATGATAGATCTGAACCAAACTTGGCACGAATACTCAATATGCCTAAATGTGAACACTGGTGAAGTTTGGGGGGAAATAGACTTGACATTTGGGAGTTGTAGTTGCTGGGATTTATAGTTCACCTACAATCAAAGAGCATTCGGAACCCCACCAATTATAGAATTGAGCCAAACTTTCCACACAGAACCCCCATGACCAACATAAGTGTTTTCTGATGGTCTTTGGCAACTCCACTGACACCAACTCTCAATCCCCCTAGGGGTCCTGACCCCCAGATTGAGAAACACTGATTTATACCTTGCCTTTCTTCCAATGTGCTATCCATATCCATATCCATTATAGCCACATGGTTCCACTTTAACTGCCATGGAAATATCCCATGGAATGCAGGGATTTGTAGCTTAAGAAAGGGGGGGGGGTCTTTAGAAATCTCAACCAGAAAGGACCAGTGACTCACCAAAGTACAAACTTTTGATACTCTTCAAATAAATAAAAATAAATGATGGAATAGTGAAATCAGCAATACCATCTAGGTTTGCGTTTGCAGATTTCAGAACTTTTCACACTAACCAATAGTTAATAAGCAAAGAAACCCCTACGCTCCCACCAATCCTATTTTTCCAACATTGGGCCCCATACTGTCATTGGCTATACTTACTGTAAACTGTCAGTTTTACAGGGGCACTGCGCCCATAGCTGATGGGGTTCTCCACCAGACAACTGTACGTGTCGTCGTCAGCCATGAGGACTCTGGTGAACGTCAGCACCTTCTGGTCATGCGAGAGGATCAGCCGGGAGTCGTTGCTCAGGGGCTTGTTATCCTTCAGCCAGGTGTAGGTGGGCTTAGTGCCGTTCTCATGAGTGCAGTTCAGAGTGAAATATTCACTGAGTTCCAGAACAGTGGAAGACGCCAGGGCAACGTGAGGCTTGGACACAGGAACTGGGGGAAAAAATAACCCAACTAAATTCATAGCAAAGGTAACAATAGAATACCATTAGACTTTTCTAACAATAGCACCTTTTTGGCTTCCATCTAAAGTCCACAAATATGGTTTGACTTTTGTATGTGTGTTTCAGGAGCTTCTGGTGTGAGAGAATTGGGCATCTGCAAGGACTTTGCCCAGGGGACACCCAGTTGCAGATCTTTGGTTCATACCAGAGATTACTTTTAACAGTAATATACATGCGAGATTCAATCAGGTAGAGGAGAGTGATGTTGAATGTGGACACATATAATAGGTAGCACTCTAATAATTCTTTCAAATATTGAAGAACACTGGATGGCTGCGAGCCAGTAGGTTGAGGCTGAATCCAGCTAAGACGGAGATGTCAGATTATTGCATTTTGAATAGCAATTCATGAGTCAGCACAAGATATATTTTCGCAGTTTGAGATGACCTGCAGTGTGACATGTTTGACACCAGATGGCGCTGTCTCAAGACTGCTAAATGGAACTTTGAGGAATGTCAGTTACAAAGTGACAGTTGGGATTTGACAGTTGGGATTTAATATCTGTGAGGAAAGGATGTTTAGAAAGGTAGCTGTGATGGCTGTTGTTTTTCGATGTTTTGCCAGTTATTGTTAAATACAATTCAATACAAAGTTATATATTTACCTTGTGAATTGAATGAGAGTTTCATTATTCACTCGAACAGAGACTGGAGTTTTTGGGCCGATGGGGAATTAAACTTCTATATTTCTGTTGCCTATCCGCTGTGACATAAATACTCATCGCCGAAGAGGTTATGGGCCCAGATCCCAGGTTGAGGCTGAATCCAGCTAAGACGGAGATTCTGTGGCTGGGCTGCTCGGGGGGTGGGGGTCGAGAGCTGGCTTCTTATTCAGGATGTGACCAGAGTGTGGCTACGGTCGTCCACGCTCTGGTCACATCCCGAATAGATTACTGCAACGCGCTCTACGTGGGGCTGCCTTTGAAGACAGTTCGGAAATTACAACTAGTCCAACGGGCGGCAGCCAGACTACTAACTGGAGCTACATACAGGAGCATACCACCCCCTGTTGTGTCGGCTCCACTGGCTGCCGGTCCACCCGAGCTCAATTCAAAGTGCTGGTTTTGACCTTTAAAGCTCTATACGGTTCTGGCCCAGCTTACTTGTCCGAACGCATCTGCCGCTACGTCCCACCTCGTACTTTAAGATCATCTGGGAGGGCCCTGCTCGCTCCCGCCGGCTTCCCAGGTGCGGCTGGTGGGGACGAGGGAGAGGGCCTTCTCGGTGGTGGCTCCCCGTCTGTGGAATGCGCTCCCTAGCGACATACGATCAATTCCATCCCTCCTGACATTTAGGAAAAAAGTGAAAGCCTGGATGTAGGACCAGGCTTTCGCATAGTAGCACAGGACAGCACTTTAGTAGTTTTAATGGAAAGTTGGTGAATAGGGCTCAATGTTTTTATGGACGGAACACTGTTTTTAACATAGGTGAATGCATAGGATGTGTGAATATAATTGTATTTTAATGTATTTTAGTGTCGAATGCTGGAGGGTTTTATATTGTGGTTTTATACTGCGATTGTGATGTAAGCATCAAATTGTGCCTTTTGGAAGCTGCTCTGAGTCCCCCCTCGGGGGTTGAGAAGAGCGGGGTAAAATGCCGTAAATAAATAAATAAATTACCCTGGACGGCGTGACACTAAGTCCATCGTTGGCAGTTAAGAGTCTTGGTGTCATTCTGGACTCTCAGCTGATGATGGAGAGTCATATCTCCGCCGTCAGCAGAGTAGCCTTTTTCTACCTCCGGCAGGCGAGGAAGCTGGCTCCCTATCTTTCCCGTCGCGACCTAGCCACAGTGGTCCAAGCCACGATCATCTCGAGATTGGGCTACTGTAATGCTCTCTACGTTGGCCTTCCTTTGACGGTGATCCGGAAATTGAAGCTGGTCCAGAATGCAGCAGCTCGCCTTTTGGCTGGTGCCCCCAGGTCCAGTCACATAACACCTATCCTACGCGAGCTGCACTGGCTCCCAGTGGAATGCCGGATCACTTTCAAGGTGCTGGTACTGACCTTCAAGGCATTGAACGGTCTGGGGCCAGTGTACCTTAGGGACCGCCTCATCCCATACCTTCCCAGTAGGCCACTGCGGTCAGAGACTGAACGTCTTTTGGAGGTTCCCTCCTTCAAGAGATTCCATCTTACGTCCACAAGGAGGAGGGCCTTCTCTATAATCGCCGCTAGCCTCTGGAATGCGTTGCCTCCGAATGTCCGGGCCATCTCCGACCTCATGACATTCCGGAAGACGTGCAAAACGCTTCTCTTCCGACACGCTTTTGGTGAATAAGATGGCAGATAGCCTCCTAGTGGTCCCGCCATTTTGTGCATAACTGTTTTGGGTCGCTTAATTAGCGATACCCATTTTATTGTGCTTTTGTGATTTTATTGTGTTTTTATCCTGTTTTTAGGGCATTTTGGTATTTGTTATCTGTATATGCATTTTGTAAGTCGCCCCGAGCCACACCGGGAGTGGCGACTCACAAACACGAAATAATAAATAAATAAATAATGTGCTCAAACAAATAATCCAGAGTAGTCTTATGCAATCTGGGTAAACCTTGATCCGTTTTGGTGTCATGGCTTTCAGAGGGGGCTATGATCCAATTTTTTGGGAGCCTCATTTTTTTGGGAGGGCAGATATCTGTTTACACTCCGGGGATCCAAAAATCTGTTTTCTATTGGCCCATTATGGGAGGGAGGGCTTATCAGGCTCACTTTCCCATCATTTTGGGCATTTAAGACGTTTCTACTCTAGAGGAGAGGTGCTGCAGGCAAGTGCATGCACGCTTTCTCTCCCAGGCCTGCACCGTACCAGCATGCACTTTTTCCAAGGCATTTTAAGGAGGCTTAAACTACACACGAGGAATGCTGTAAAGCAACCACAACACAAACACAACACAACACAACCACTATGTAAATCCAAATTTATACATTGAGGACATGAATCATTCAAACATATCTATTATTTATCTAATGTGTATGTATTCAAAATCACATATGGACATCAACAGGGAACTTATCCGTGCTGACACCAGATGGATACTGATGTTAGGAATTGAAAGTCCCGTGGGGTTAAATGAGAGTTACATTTGTGTATGGACACTAAAGATGAAGACTATATTCCTCCTCATTATCATCCAGCCTTGACAAAGCTCCAGGGGGAGCGAAACGGGGGGGGGGGTCCCAATAGATCTGCATATTCCCGTCGGTTGTTCTGTATGGACGCCCATTGCGGCGGTTTTTTGTGAGGACGCCCATTTGCGGCTTATCTATATTGTTAGGTTTGGGTTTGGCGTTTACTGGCTTGGCGTTTACTGGGCTTCTGTCGTAACATATATCCTTCGGGGGTGATTCCCCATTGATAGTCTTTAACCGTATGATTTTGCGTCCCTATTGAAGACATTCTTCAGGACATTCATGATTCCTCGATTCTCTACGATCCTCGTGAGAGAGAAGTTACAGGTTCCCCCATATGGGATATAACCCGGAATAAGGATCCAAGGAACCATTGTTTGCAATCTCCAGAAGAGGAGCGGGAGCACGAGATTGGACGGTGGCAGTTCCCCACACATTACCACTGGTTGGATTACAATTATAACCGTGGAGCTCCACCTTAAAGAAATTCTTTCACAATTTCCACTCTCCAACAGGGTGGGAGATGCCACTGTTGTGCCTTCAACGCACGCCATATACTTTTTCAACAGACTGGAACCCTCATCATTCAATACACAGAGTATACCAAGTTGAATGAATGTATGTACTTACTTGTGTTCATGCTTTTGAATTTTATGGACCTAGTTATGCTGATGTGACTTTACCACCATCAGGCATGTAGCCAGGGCGGGGGGCTAAGGGGGCTTCAGCCCCCCCCCCGAAATTCTCAGGGTGGTCCGCGAGAAGGCCTTACATTATTTAAACTTTTATGTTTATTCATATCATGATCTGATCACCATGCTCATTATATCCCACATTCATGGGATTATTGGGATAACAATACAAATGGTTTGCTAGGGTAGACTGTCTTCCACCCAGTCTCAGGCCCCCCCTGAACCAAACTCAGCCCCCCAGAATCAAAATCCTGGCTACGGCCCTGACCACCATATAGTGCATGGCGTGAGTACCCACCCATTAGGAATTATAGCACACCGCATACCTACCCTTGAGTTGACTGTATGTTTTCATGTTTATACTATATGTGATTTTGAATACATACACATTAGATAAATAATAGATATGTTTGAGTGATTCATGTCGTCAATGTATAAGTTTGGATTTACATAGCCTGTGTTTGTGTTGTGATTTTAAGGAGGCTTTCCACTTCCAGGTAAAAAAGAGTGATGACTTCCTGGAGCTATCCACCCGGGCTTCCTTTAAAAATTCCTCTTTTTTCCTGGCGTGCTTCAATCTCCTTCCTTACAGCTGTTTCTACTTTCTACTCTAGAGGAGAGGTAACTGGTAGTAGTTTTCAGGGAATAAGGGTTTTCTTTTTGTTAATTGGGGGATTAATAAAAAAAATTAAACTGTGATGCCGAAAAACAGAGGAGGAACCGAGATCAGCTCCCACTTGTTTTCATTGCAGGCAGGTTTTTGTACCCGGAGGGCTCTCAAACTACAGAAAGTACAGAAAGAAACGGAACAAACAAAATCTGTGCACAAGCCTAATCTAGAGTTCATCCTCAGAGAAGCAGTGGAACACAGGCCCGGATTAACACTTTTTTGTGCCCTTGGCCACACTTTGGAATTACGCCCCCCCCCCCACACACACACCACTCAGACCCACACTTGGCTGGCTTTCACCATGGTACCTCCGGAGCAGAAGGGAAAGGCGAGTAGGCACCTTCCCACCACCTCCAAGGTCCCCATGCATTCCCACCGGCTGGAAAGCTCTGCTGTGCTCTGAAAGTCTCCTTGGGAGTCAGGAGGCTTGGGGAGAGCGCAGTGGGTGCAAACTCGCTCCAAAGGCGCGCACGAGAGAGAGAGAGAGAGCACAAGAGAGAGAGCACGCGAGAGAGAGAGCACTCGAGAGAGAGAGAGCGTGTGCAAGAGAGCAAGAGAGAGTGTGTGTGAGAGAGCGCGCACGAGAGAGCACAAGCAAGAGAGAGCGCGAGCGAGGAACAGAGAGAGAGAGCGCGCAAGCAAGAGAGAGAGCGTGAGCGAGGGGGGGCATGCGAAAGAGAGTGCAAGAGAGAGAGTGCGAGAGAGAGAGAGAGAGCACAAGAGAGAGAGCACGCGAGAGAGAGAGCACTCGAGAGAGAGCGTGTGCAAGAGAGCAAGAGAGAGAGTGTGTGTGAGAGAGAGAGAGCGCGCGAGAGAGAGCTCAAGCAAGAGAGAGCGCGAGCGAGCAACAGAGAGAGAGCGCGCAAGCAAGAGAGAGAGCGTGAGCGAGAGAGGGGGGCATGCGAAAGAGAGTGCAAGAGAGAGAGAGAGAGAGCAGAGAGAGAGAGAGCAGAGACTTTGCCCGGAGAAGAAGCGAGGAGGAGCATGAGAAAGGGGTAAAGAGGGGCGCGGACCAGTTTGGTGGTTTTTTTGGTCCATGATCTGTGCCCCCTCCCCCCGGCTTGCGCCCCTAGGCCATGGCTTCGTTGGCCTTATGGGTAATCCGGGTATGGTGGAACAACAATGTTATAACAATAACACTATGTAACACGGTTTTTGTTCCTGGGTTATGAATGTCATTTCCTAATTGGCTCTATCATGAAAACATGAGAAAAGTTTATTAAAATGCAAAAGCTTTGTTTTTGCAGGACATCCTGCCGCACATTTTGCTATAGCTTTCCAATGAATATTTCATAGAGTCTCAACCAATTCAACGTAGTGTGTGGCAGTCACAGAAATGAAGTTTCTGGAGCAGAACATCAACTTTCAAAGTGAGGACCACACAATTAAACTAGAAATAACACTTTCAAACCAGGAACTTTTTTTTTTCAAATTGTGTTACATAGTGTCATTTAAGTGAAATTTTTTGAGATCATCATGATTGGATTTCAAAAGAAAGATTTTTCTAAAACCACACTCACCATCCACCGTAAGATTAATGTTCATCTCCCCTGTGAAAGTGTCATCTGTGATGGAGATCTCCACTTCATAGGTCCCCTCATCAGACAACTGCAGCTCATGAATCAACAGGGAGCCATTCTCAAAGACTTTAATCCGATCCTTGTACTCTGGACGGAGGTTGCCAATGATCCCGGTGCCAATGGACTGCACCACAGTCACGGCCTTGTCACGCTTCACCTGCCATTTGATCACAGGCTTATCTCTGCTGGTGCTGGTGTATCTGACAGACAACAGGGCAGGTTTGCCAACTGTCCCATGAATTAGCACCACTGGGCTGGTGATATTGACTCCTTCAAGCAGCTCTAGTGAGAAGCAAAAAGATAGAAAAAAAACAGTGGATAAATGCTCTGGATTAAGCAGTAAGGGATGGATAATAATAATAATACTAATACACTTTATTTATATTCCGCTCTTCTCACCCCGAAGGGGACTCAGAGCAGATTACAGGTACACATACTTAGCAGACAATCCCTGCCGTTTTCCACATACACACATACAGACGAACAGGGGCAAACTCTGGCCACCAGGGGGAGCTGACGCACCCCTCCTCTCTCAGCGTTCCCAGCGTCCCTTGTTGTTCCTTCCGCATTCCTCAGCGTTCCTGGAGTTCTTTTAATGGCCTCGTAATTCAGTCAAAATTTGCCTCCCCACATAATGTGGTACCTTTATCTCCTACTTGACAGATGCAACTGTCTTTTGGGCTGCAAAGGTCAACAGCAGGCTACATTTAAAGGTCGAGCACCCACCTCGACCCGGGCAGGCTTCGAACTCATGACCTATTGGTCAGAGAGATCTTATGCAGCTGACACTTAGCCAGCTGTGCCACATTCCCAGTGCTTTTCATGGATCGCATGAAGGAACTTATAGTCATGCTGCCAACTAAGGCAATGCCTGAAACCAACAAGGGCCAGATCACAATGGGGTTGGGCATGTCTTAATCCCATTGGAATCATGTAGAAAGTTCACAGTTATGACTAATAATGGAATCCTGACAATCAGATAAATGATATAATAATATACGTTATTTATATTCCGCGCTATCTCTCCGAGGGGATTCAGAGCAGATTGCAGGTACATATAAGGCAAACATTCAATGCCATTATACAGAGACAGATAGTACATAAACAGAGGCAAGGCTTCCCTCTTTTCATCTCCAGCATCAAAATGGAGTCCACGGCATGCGAGTGTAGAGAAGAACAAACCACAAACCACCTATTACAATGCAACTTGAGCCCTGCCACATGCACAATGGAGGAGCTCCTGATAGTAACACCAGAGGCACTCCAAGTGGTCAGCTTGGTCAAAGGGCATTTAATATAATGCCAACTTTCTAAACATTGCAACTGTACCCATGGTTCACTCCTGATACGATCAATCAATCAATCAATCAATCTCTGGCATCCAACTCGGCCATAGGGAGTTGCTGTTGTTTCATTTTCTATACCAAGAAGCCTGTTGTCCATTGACACCTTCCTGATCGGATTTTTGCCAACATGTTTTTCAAGGCACCTTTTGCTTCCCCGGTGGCGCAGTGGGTTAAACCGCTGAGCTGCTGAATTTGCTTACCAAAAGGTCACAGGTTCAAATCCGGGAAGCAGCGTGAGCTCCCGCTGTTAGCCCCAGCTTCTGCCAACCTAGCAGTTCAAAAACATGCAAATGTGAGTAGATCAATAGGTACTGCTCTGGCGGGAAAGTAACAGTGCTCCTTGCAGTCATGCCAGCCACATGACCTTGGAAGCGTGTACGGACGATGCTGGCTCTTCAGCTTAGAAATGGAGATGAGCGCCAACCCCCAGAGTTGGACACGACTGGACTTAATGTCAGGGAAAACCTTTACCTTTACCTCTCTACCAAAGCGGTACCTATTTATCTACTTACATTGTTGTTTTTGAAGTGCTAGGTGAGCAGAAGCTGGGCCAACGGTGGAAGCTCACTCCGATCCAGGCTTGAACTGCCAACCGCCATCTCTGCTGTTGGTTTAACCCTGGGAATTCAAACACTGGTCTCCAAATGTTTTGGTCAGGGACAGATCGTACATTACGCGAACTATGCAACCGCGTAGGGGCGCTACACATTCAGGGGAGCATCCGGCCGCCAAACGCCCCTTCTCAGTCTCTGGCCCCGTGGAAGGTGGCCCGCCCACGCTGCACCAAATGCGCATGTGCGGAACCAGCTGGTTCCGCGCATGCGCATCCGTGTGGTGTGAGCAGGGCAGAGCCGCCCACAGCAGCTCCACGAGGCCGGAGACCGAGGAGGAGCGCCCAGCAGCTGGAGGCAGAGCCTCTGCCCCCAGTCGCCAAACCTTCCTCCTCAGTCTCTGGCTCCGTGGAAGGCGGCCCGTCCGCGCCACACCAAATGTGTATGCACGGAACCAGCTGGCTCCGCATATGCGCACCGTCAACAAAGCCAGAGATTGAGGAGGAGCACCCGGCAGCCAGATGCGCCCCGAACATGTGAATAATATTCTACCTTTTGTTTTTCAGTGATTGGTTGGGGGGGGGGGGCAAATAATGTTCACTTACCAACTGAGCACGTGCTTCTTCAATGCATGTTCTACAGAGATCTTAGATCCAATCTCATTGGACCATGGCTTCTAAAGTACCCGGGGCGCAGTGAAAGATGCTATTCCACCCTGCTGCTTTCGGACTCTAGCACTGCAATGACTTACAGTGTTGCTAAGTTCTGTGCTGCTGCCCTTAATATCAGACGGGTGAGATGATTGACACCGTAAGGCAACAATATCCTGTCTTTTAAAATATATTTTTATACTGATTTCTAGTCTGATTTTAAATAACTGTTTACTGGGGAGTTGTCCTTCTCCTCTTAGGGCGCTTGTGCCCGCTTTGTGCTGGTCTGTGACCGCAATAAAGTTTTGATTGATTGACTTACCATTTAAAATTACCTTATTTATTTTATTTATTTCTTTATTACTAGCTGTACCCGGCACGCGTTGCTGTGCCCTATTTAGGAGGCGCAAGGTTGTGTTAGGTGCGTATAGTGTTTTGTGTAGGTATTATTGTTTTCTACCTGGTATGCCTTGCAGTGGTGTAGTCTGGTGGACAGGAAAGGTAGGAAAGAGGTAAAGAAGGAGAGGAAAGGAAGGAAAATGGGGTGGACATACGCGTAGAATAATGTCCAGGGTGGGAGAAAGAAAGAACTGTTGTCTGTTGGAGGGAAGAGCGAATGTTGCAGTGGGCCACCTTGATCTGCACATAATGGCTTTGTAGTTTCAAGGTGTGACTGGGTGCTGTTTGAGTAGGATCCTTTGTTGGGAGGTGATTAGCTGTCCCTGTTGTTTTCTTGTATGGAGTTCCCCTGTTTGTGAGTGTTTTGCGGCAGACCTCCCCACCTCCTCTGAGGATGCCTTTAGCCATAGATGGGGGAGAAACGTCAGGAGAGAATGACTCCGTCCTTTTGTCCCGTCCCCCCCGGTGTCCCTCGCCCTTCTCCCCTTCCCTGGTGGCGGGACTCACTTGCGGGTCTTGATGGGTAGCCGGCCGGCCTCCCGATTGCCTGTGTCTCTGTGAGGTGAGGGCCTAGTTGCGGTGGAGGAAGCGGGCACGGCCGCGGGACTACACTTCCCAGAAGGCCCTGCACGGGCAATTCCTGCACTGGCCATTCTCCGCCCTCCTTCGAATGTGTTTGGGGTGTTTTGTGGTTATGGGGGTTATAGTTTTGCTGCCTATATACCGAGTTGCACGACCTTTCGATTTTTATATATATAGATTCCATCTTGTATTCCGCTCCTCCCTGCAGGTTCGGAGTGGATAACAGCATATAAAATAGGCTGGCATGTGACATCCATGCAGCCATACAATAAAATACAGACATAAAACGCAACATCATATCCCGAGACATAAAATAGTCCGGCCCTTGGTCCTGGTCCAACACGGAAACCACTCTACCATGTTCTTACATCACAATGGGTCAGACACAATGGTAATAATGTTATTACTCCACGTTAACTGTCATGGTTCTGTCCTACCAAATCCTGGGATTGAGTTTAGGGAAGGTACGTATCCAGAATTCTCGCCAATCTACATCAGAGTTGAATAATTAATTGAAGGGAACCCATTTGGGGCGGAGACCCACAGTTTCAGAAGCAGTGACCTGGTTCACTGCACCTGAAAACAACACAGTTCAGCTGAACTGATTAAATGATTGAAGCCTTAGTTCTAAATGGTAGGCATGGTTTCGAACCCAAAAATGGCGATTCTAAAATCAAATGGAGGGGGGGGGGGATTTTTTTTTGATTAATAAAAGAAAGACTTACAAAAAATTTTCCGAAAATTTCTAAAATGTAACTTAATTACTAACGAAATTAGTATGCCAGCACATGCACATTCCAGATGGTTTTGGCCTACAACTCCCAGAAATCCTAACAGCTGGTAAATTGGCTGGGATTTCTGGGAGTTGTAGGCCAAAACTTGAATAAATCACACTGAATTCTAGATGGGACTCTCCAAATAGGAAGGAGGGAGGGAAGGAGGGAGGGAGGGAGGGGGTATTCTATTCTTGGAAGCAGCAAAAGAAAAGGAGGAGGAGCCCCCTGGCTCCTCGCTGCCTCTCTCACCCCGATCCCGAGGGAGCGAGGCCCAAGTTTGCCCATGATGTCCATATACCTAAATTCCATGCACATGCAATAATACAGCAGTAATAACAATGGGTATAAGAGGAGGTAAAATTCAAACCGAAGTAATATTACTGGTCTCTCCTCATGCGGTGCAACGGGCTCTTCTCTGTGAGCCCGGAAATTAGCCCGGGAAACGCCAGCGTTTTCTGCTTGGGTGCACACACATACATATTCTTTGGGGGGATTTGCTGCAGAATCTTCTCTATGAGCCCTGGATTCTGCAGCAAATCCCCCCTCCCAAGAATATGTATGTGTGTGCTCCCAAGCAGCAAACGCTGGCTTTTCCCGGCTACTTCCGGGCTAATAAGAGAAGAGCCCGTTTGCACCGCATGAGGAGAGACCAGTCAGAATACTTCGGTTTGAATTTTACCTCTTGTTATTGTTATTACTGCTGTATTATTGCATGTGCATGGAATGTAGGTATGACCAGTTGGATTACTTATAATATTAGGCACTTACAGTAGCATTCATTCTATTATACATTAGGTTGGTTTCTCACCCCAATACTCTTTGATGCTTTAGATCCTGGCAGGCAGGAGAGGCAGGGAAGCCTGGAAAAATGTAAACAGAGAGGTTTACTCAGAAGTAAATCCACAAGGAGGGCCCTTCATCCAAAGTGCCCTCCTTGCAGATTTACTTGAGTAATCCTCTCTGTTTACATTTTTTCCAGGCTTCCAGCCGAAAGAAGGAGCGAGTTTAGGGCTTGCCTTGCCATAATACTTATTGGCAAGGGAGGCGGGAGGGTGGTGAGAGAGAAAGAGGGTGCCCCCCCCCTTATGACCTAGTAACGACACTTAAGAAAATCCTGGCCCCTGAAGTTCTATAAAGAAAGTCCACTTCCTGGTTGGCGTTCCAGGTGCGGAAATACTCAAAAGTAGCATTTCTTATGAATTTCTTACGAAACGAATCATTTTCATAACTTTTTTCTCATGCCTACTAAATGGCATGAGTTCAAGGGGGGTGCCGTCTCTTGGCAAAATAAAGTGACGGGAGTACAGCTTTCCCGACCTTTCTGTTCCTTAGCACCAGAAGACTCAGAATGTGAAGGACTGCTATAGTATCACACTGTTAATACAGAAACATCTCTCTTGGCAAAAGACTGAGTTCATTGGTATTTGAATTAGCACTAGAACAAGAAAACTGTGCGAAATGCAAAAGAGAAAAGTTTCAGTGGGCAGCAAGGTCAGTCTCCATGAGATGGTCTTGGGAGTTGCAGTTTCCCAAAATCCATACCCTTCTCTGGGTGCATCTGCACTGAAGAATAAATGCGGCCAGGACCCACTTTAAATGCCGTTGTTGTTGTTATTATTATTATTATTATTTTACTGATACAAAAATACAGTATGACACAGGAAATGAAAGATATATGCTGTAGTTATTATTAATTATTATTATTAACTTTATTTATACCTCGCCACCATCTCCCCAATTTATAATCTTGCCCATTATTTTCTCTCTCTTTTTTTGAAAATGTTTTTATTGGTTTTGTGCATATAGTGATACATTACATTTCAGAAAGACATGAATAAAAAAATGTGTTGGTGAGTGTGAAAAAAGAATATTAAAGAATAAGAAATAAAAAAGAAAAGAAAAAAAAGGATAATAGAGAAAGGTAAAAAGAGAAAAAAATAAAATAAAAATAAACATGTAACATATATTGACTTCCACTTTTCTTCTTGTCGGGAAATGGTTTAGTCATTGTGATTTTGTTCATTTTCTCCTTTTCCTTGGAGATTTCTTTTTCCTCCCATCCATTTATTTCTGCAAAGGAAATTATTTGCAGAAATAAATATTTGCAGAAATAAATCTTGCCCATTATTTTCTGTTGGTCATGGGGGTTCTGTGTGGGACAGACATGTAGCCAGGGGAGGGGCCTTGAGGGGCTTCAGCCCCCCCCCCCCCAAACCAAATTCTCAGGGTGGTCCGTGAGAAGGCCTTACTGGTACATTATTTAAACGGTTATGTTCATTCATATCATGATCTGATCACCATGTTCAATATATCCCATATGCATGGGGATATTGGGATAACACTACAAAAGGTTTGCTTGGGTAGATCCTCTCTCGCTCAGACTCAGCCCCCCCCGGGGGGGGAATCAAAATCCTGGCTACAGGCCTGGTGTGCGAAGTTTGGCCCAATTCCACTATTCGTGGCGTTAAGAATGCTCTTTGATTGTAGGCAGGGGCGGACTAAGGTCATTTAAAATGGTAAGCAAACCTTATTTTGGCGCCCCCTCGCTCTCCAGCCTCATGGAGGGTGCGCGCGCATGCCAGAGTGCGCGTGCGCTGAGCCAGCTAGTGTTGCGCATGCGCCGTTGCCGCAGAGCGGGCCCAGCTGCCCAGGGTCGGTGGTTGCCCTACGCGAGGGGGAGGAGCGTTGGGCGGCCGGAGGCAAGGCACCTCCGGCTGCAGGGCGCTCCTCCTTATTGGCCTCGTGGTGTGGGGCAGTTGGCGGCTCTGGGCGGCTGGGCTCGCCCTGCGGCAATGGCGCATGCGCGAAACTTCTGCACGTGTGCCATTGCCAAGGGGTGGGCCCGGCTGCCCAGAGTCGCTGATGGCCCCACACCATGAGGCCAATAAGGAGGAGCACCCTGCAGCCGGAGGCACCCTGCTTCCGGCCACCCAACGCTCCTCTCCCTCGCCCTCGCGTAGGGCGACCATCGACCCTGGGCAGCTGGGCCCGCTCTGCGGCAATGGCGCATGCGCGAAACTTCTGCATGTGTGCCATTGCCGCGGGGTGGGCCCGGCTGCCCAGAGTCGCTGATGGCCCTACACAGGGGCAAAAGGGAGGAACGTTTTGGAGGCGGCTAGAGGCGGAGCACCTCCGGATGCGGAATGCTCCTTTTAGGCCTTGTGGTGTGGGGTGGTTGGCGGCTCTGGGCGGCTAAGCTCACCCTGCGGTGATGGCGCATGCGCAAAACTTCCGCCATTGTCGTGGGGCGGGCCTGGTTGCCCAGTCGCTGCACCGCGGGGCCTAAAGGAAGGAGCATTTTGCAGCCAGGGGCGCTGTGCCTCTGGCAGCCTCCAGAGCGCTCCTCCTTTTCGACCTCGTGGTGTGGGGCGATGGGGACAATGTAAAATGCACCCCTGAGTACTGGCAAGTGGTAAGCAGTGTAAGATCCGGCTCTGATTGTAGATGAACTAAAAATCCCAGCAACTACAACTCCCAAATGTCAAGGTCTATTTTCCCCAAAGTCCTCCAGTGTTCACATTTTGGCATATGGAGTATTCGTGCCAAGTTTGGTCCAGATCCCTCATTGTTTGTGTCCACAATGCTCTCTGGATGTAGGTGAACTACAACTACAACTCCAAAACTCAAGGTCAATTCACACCAAACCCTTCCATTATTTTCTGATGGTTATGGGAGTTCTGTGTGCCAAGTTTGGTTCAATTCTCTCACTAGTGGAGTTCAGAATGCTCTTTGATTGTCGGTGAACTATAAATCCCAGCAACTACAACTCCCAAATGACAAAATCAATCCCTCCTAACCCCACTAGTATTCAGATTTTGGTGTATTGGGTATTTGTGCCAAATTTGGTTAAGTAAATGAAAATACATCCTGCATATCAGATATGTACATTCCGACTCATAACAGTAAGAAAATTACAATTATGAAGTAGCAACAAAAGTAATTTTATGGTTGAAGAACAGTATTAAGGGGTCACGGCATTAGGAAGGTTGAGAAACACTGGCCTACAGGCACCACATACAAGCAGTATGATCACTAGCCATGCTGTCAAGGAAACTGGGAATTGCAATCCAAAATAATTGTTTGAGTTCTGCTCCTGCAGCCAAATTCTTGTAGACTGGGATTCGTTGTTATTACTTCAGGATCCGAAGTCAAGAAGGTGGGCTGTGTGAATGCCCAACCAGGTGCAAAATAAGATGTGTGCCTTTGGCAGGAAGGTTATGAGGAGAGGACAAGTCGTCAGTATCAAAGAAGCTGCTTCCAAAGGACTTTGGCCTACAGCCTGAGTGCTGAGATCTGAACAAAACCAGCATTGACATACCGAGGAGGGCAGCATGAATCAGCTGGGTGATAATTAAATGTTAGATGAGGAGTCATACACAGAGCCACAAGAAAGAGCTTAAACAAGCCCCAAAGTCATGGGATCTATTAGTATGCAAACCATTCTCTTTCTCCATCCCTCTTGTTCACTTTCTTTTCCTACTGAAAATGGAAGGGAAAACATCGAGAATGACCAAAATTTTAATATTATATATATATATATATATATATATATATATATATATATATATATTTTAATATAATTTAATATTTTTAATTTAAATAAAGTGTATTATTATTATTTGATACATAACAAGATTACTACACAGCAAGCAAGATCACTGCTGGCTTTTGTATTTGATCACTCGTCTGACACTTTCCAAGTGTCTAGGCCAGTGTTTCTCAACCAGTGTGCCGGGGCACACTAGTGTGCCGTGAGTGATCATCAGGTGTGCCGTGGGAAATTGGGACCTCCGGGGGGGGGGGGGAGTGTAGTGCAGGGGTGGGCAATTACCGGCCCTCAGGTGTTTTGGACTTCAACTCCCAGAAATCCTAGCCAGTTTACCAGCTGTTAGGATTTCTGGGAGTTGAAGTCCAAAACACCTGGAGGGACGGTACCCATCCCTGGTCTAGTGTGTTGAAGTATAAAAACCTAAGAAACCTACCTCAATAAAGGCACAAAATTACAAACACCCCCCACCCGTTGTCTATTTGGTCTCTCCTCCAGGCATTGGGAAGGCCCGCCTCCCTTTCCCCAAGTAGAGACCTCCTCTTGCCTCCTGGGGGTTCTGTGTGGGGGGTTTGGCCCAGTTCTATCATTGGTGGGGTTCAGAATGCTCTTTGATTGTAGGGGAACTATAAATCCCAGCAACTACAACTCCCAAATGTCAAGGTCTATTTCCCCTGAACTCCATCTGCGTTCATATTTGGGCATATTGAGTATTCATGCCAAGTTTGGTCCTGATCCAACATTGTTTGAGTCCACAGTGCTCTCTGGATATAGGTGAACTACAACTCCAAAACTCAAGGTCAATGCCCACCAAACTCTTATAGCATTTTCTCTTGGTTATGGGAGTTCTGTGTGGGAAGTTTGTGTCTTTCTGCCATTCCTGCCATCGAAACAGGCCCAGGTTTCACACGGAGTGTATAAATACATTTAAAAACATATTAACTATATGTATTACTGTGTTAAGGAGTGTCATTTTGTGTCATTTTGGTTGGTGGTGTGCCCCAGGATTTTGCAAATGTAAAAAGTGTGCCGCGGCTCAAAAAAGGTTGGGAAACACTGTCTAGGCATGTGTGATGTATCGGCAAATAATGCATGCAGATCTGAGCCTTTTGCAGCCGGCAGGTGGTAATTTTGTCAGCACCGATTGTTTTTTAAGTGCAGACCAGAGTCTTTAGGCACTGCACCCAGTGTGCCGATCACCACTAGGACCACCTTGACTGGCTTGTGCCAGAGTCTTTGCAGTTCTATCTTTAAATCATCACATCGTGTCAGCTTTTCCAGTTGCTTCTCATCAATTCTTCTGTCACCTGAGACTGCAACATCCATACTCCCCCCCCCCCCCGATCGTGAGGTCAGGAGTATTGTGCTTCAAAACTTTGTCAGTCTGAATTCAGAAGTCCCAGAGTAGATCGACGTTTTCATTTTCCCTAACTTTTTCAGGCTTATGATTTCACCATTTTTTTGTCACAGACAGATGGTATTGGTGGGTACAAGTTCCAATGGATCACCTGAGCAATGGTATTATGCCTCCGCTTGTAGTCTGTCTACACCAGTGGTTCCCAAAGTGGGCGGTACTGCCCCCTAGTGGGCGGTGAGATGATCCAAGGGGGCGGTGGGAGACTCAGGAGAATTTGGGCGGCACTGAAGCCCTGTAAGGGGGTGGTGGCAGGATTCCAACCCGCTCCGAGCCCTCGGGGAGTGGCGGCATACAAGAATGATTAATAAATAAGTGCGCGAGTGTGCACCTGCCAGTTGCAAACCCCGTACAAGCGCTGCCTGGAAACTGCAGCGCGCACCCCTTCCTCTCCACAACTCTGCCCATGCCACAGTCCTGTATCGCCCCTTCCAATCCAACGGGTCCCTTGGAAGGAAGGGGCGATACGGGACTGCACCGTGGGCAGAGTTGAGGAGAGGAAGGCAGTGTGCACTGCAGTTTCCAGGCAATGCCTGCCCAGGGATTCCAACTGGCAGGCTGAGACAGTCGTGCGCTTGCGAGTGTGTGCCTGCCAGTGGTCCAGTGGAGAAGGAAAGCCTCCGCGTCTGCAAATGCCCCCTGAGTCACTGCGGTGTTTGCAGGTGCCTCCTGGGAGATGGCCGTGGCACGAAGGAAAATGCAAGCAGCTCCCAATTTCCAAGGTCCAGTATTCTCTATTGCTCAAGTTTAGTTCAATTCCATTGCTGTTGGGAGTTCAAAATGCTCTTTGATTATAGGTGAACTATAAATCCCAGCAGACACAACTCCCAAATGACAAAATCAATCCCCCAAACTCCACCAGTGTTCAACTTTGGGTATATTGAGTATTTGTGCCAAATTTGGTCCAGATCCAGGGTTTTTTGGGTTCAGAGTGCTCTCCAAATGTAGGTGAACTACATCTCCCCTAAATCACTGTGGATTCCTTCCATAGCCCTCCAGTATTTTCTGTTGGTCATGGGAGTTTGTGTGCCAAGTTTGGCTCAATTCCATTGTTGGGGGAGGTCAAAATGCTCTTTGATTGTAGGTGAACTATAAATCCCAGCAGCTGCAACTCCCAAATGACAAAATCAAGCCCCCAACCCCACCAGTATTCAAATTTGGGCATATTGAGTATTTGTGCCAAATTTGGTCCAGATCCAGGGTTTTTTGGGTTCAGAGTGCTCTCCAAATGTAGGTGAACTACACCTCCCCTAAATCACTGTCAATTCCTCCCAAACCCCTCCAGTATTTTCTGTTGGTCATGGGGGTTCTGTGTGCCAAGTGTGGCCCAGGTCTGTCATTCATGGGGTCTCGGCTGTGGAAGTCAGAGCTGAATTGGTCGAAAGTACTGCAAATCCCATCATCCGTTGCCCATCCTCCCCCAAACATATTGTTTTTGTGATTAATCTCTATGCTTTAATTATGTTCAATTTGTAACAATGAAAATACATCCTGCATATTAGATACTTGGATTAGAATTCGTAAGAGTAGAAAAATTATTTATGAAGCAGCAACGAAAATATGGATGGGGGTCACCACAACGTGAGGAACCTTATTTAGGGCTCACGGCATTCGAAAGGTTGAGAACCACTGCATTAATATATATATATATATATATATATATATATATATATATATATATATATCTTTCTGTTTAATTGCTATTAATTTTTTCAAAAAATTAATTTCTAGGGGGGCGGTGAGTAAATTTTTTTCTGGAAAGGGGGCGGTAGGCCAAAAAAGTTTGGGAACCACTGGTCTACGCAATCTTTTTGCAGCAGCTGAGTGTGTGATCCATCGTTTCTTCCGTGTCTTTTATTTATTTATTTTATTTATTTATTATTCGGGCTTCTATGCCGCCGACTCCCTGAGGCTCGCGGCGGCTTACAGGAGCCGAAGGGCACAGTAAAATACAGGCAATAAGCAGTTAAAAACAATTAAAAACAACAGCAGTATAGTAATTAATAACACAGTTAACACAATGAACAGCACATCATCCTCAGAAGAACGAATAGATGGCGGGGCATGGGCAGGACTTACTCACCAAAGGCCTGCTTAAACAGGTATGTTTTACAGGCCCGTCTAAACGGGAGCAAGTCCTTCATAGCCCAAGTTCCGGCCGGGAGGGCGTTCCACAGCGTAGGTGCTACGACAGAGAACGCCTCCCGCGGGTAGCAGTCAGCCTTGCGAGTTTAGCTGAAGGTATCTCCAGGAGATTGGAGTCCTCAGACCGAAGTGATCTCGGAGGGCAATATGGGGTGAGACGGTCCCTCAAATACGCTGGCCCCAGGCCGTGTAAGGCCTTAAAGGTGAGGACCAACACTTTGAAGGTGATCCGGTGCTCAATTGGCAGCAAGTGCAGATCCTGCAAAACAGGTGTTATGTGGGCGCCAGCTGGCGTGCCAGACAGGAGCCGGGCGGCAGTGTTCTGCACTAGCCTGAGCTTCCGGGTCACCGAAAGAGGAAGGCCAACGTAGAGCGCGTTGCAGTAATCCAGCCTTGAGATGACTGTGGCTTGGATCACCGTGGCCAAATCGTTCGGGAGAGATAGGGGCCAGCCTCCTCGCCTGTCGCAGTAGAATATAGCGATCTTGCTGACCGCAGAGACCTGGGCCTCCATGGTCAGCTGGGAGTCCAAATGGACCCCCAGGCTCTTTACGGAAGGCGATGGGCATAACACCGCACCGTCCAGGCTCGGAAGCTGGACATTAACATCACCCGGGCGACCCAGCCACAAGATCTCCGTCTTCGCCGGATTCACCCTCAACCTACTGGCTCGCAGCCATCCAGTAACGGCTTCGAGGCAGTGTTGGAAATTATCGGGACAGAACCCGGCCTGCCCTCCATCCTCAGAATGAGCTGGGTGTCGTCAGCGTACTGGTGACACTCCAGCCCATAACTCCGCACCAGCTGTGCAAGCGGCTGCATGTAGATGTTAAATAACAGAGGGGAGAGAATGGCCCCCTGGGGGACCCCACAGAGTAGTGGGGAGCCCTCGGAGACCACCTCGCCCCTCCTCACACGCTGAGACCGCTGGTGGAGGAAGGAGGTCAGCCATTTAAGGGCTGTCCCCCTCACTCCAGCCACGGCCAGGCGGTGGATCAATAGATTGTGGTCGACCGTGTCAAACGCTGCCGTGAGGTCCAATAACACGAGCAGCGCAGACCCGCCTTGGTCCCGTGCCCCGAACGGAAGCCGGACTGGAAGGGGTCTAGCCATGTTGCATCATCTAAGAAGGACTGCAACTGCTCCGTTACTGCCCTCTCAACTACCTTCCCCAGGTACGAAAGGTTCGACACTGGTCGGTAGTTGGAGGGAACCGCCGGGTCTAGTGATGGTTTCTTCAGTAATGGAGTCACATTTGTGGAGTCACATTTGGAATCTGTAGTCAATTTTTCAATTCTGACTTTGATCACATTGGTTCTGTTGTTGTTGTTGTTATAGCTGAGTCGAGATGGATATAACAATGGGCATACGTGGCCTTGTCGTTTTGTTAAGGTAAAAGCAGCCCTACATGGGGATGAAGGGGACTCGAGACACAGCATCAGAGTCCTGCTGCCAAACATCACCATTCTTTTTCAGCCATGAACACTGTATCTTCGCCAGGGGCGGTCTAAGGTTATTTTATATGGTGCGAACATTACTTTGGCACCCCCTTGTCTCTGCCCCCTTTCCTTTGCCTCCGCCCCCTGCCTGCCCACCTGCGTCACGTGACGTGTTTACAGGCTTCTGCACCTGCAGGAGCTTCTGCGCATGCCCAGAAGCTCCTGCAGGCTCTGAAGCAAGCCTGTAAACACGTCACGTCAGCCTCCGTCCGTATTCGCACGCAGGGGGGGCGGAGGCAAAGGGAGAGGCTTAACCTCTCCCCCTTGCCTCCGCCCCTTGCGTGCCGACACGGACGGAGTGCTGACGTGACGTGTTTACGGGCTTCGGCTTCAGCGCCTGCAGGAGCTTCTGGGCATGCGCAGTGGCTCCAGAGCTCAACTTCAGCTCCGGAGCCACTGCGCATGCGTGAAAATCTCCACGCATGCCCAGAAGATCCTGCAGGCCAGGCGCTGAAGCCGACGCAGCAGCAGGGAGGTTTGCTACGGCAGTGCGGCCGGCGTGGCAGCGCCCCTCTTCCCCTCAAAGTTCTGATGTTTTGTCTGCTTATTCTTATTCAGGTTGCATTGGCACTCACTGTGAAGGAATGGCATCCAGCTTTGTCAATGCCACAGTCACAGAGTGCCTGTCATCACATGTCTGTTACCAAAACAGACATGATAATTACGGCACCTTTTTATCATGTCAGAAGCGACTCGAGAACATAATGCAAGTTGCTTCTGGTGTGAGAGAACTGGCCGTCTACAGAGACGTTGCCCAGAGGACGCCCGGATGTGTTACCATCCTACTGGGAATAATAATAAAACTTTATTTCTAACCCGCATCCGTCTCCCCGAAGGGGACTCGGGGCGGCTTGCATGGGGCCGTGCCCGAACAACACATCACAAAATATCAACAACATCAAAAGCAATAAACACAATAAAATACATTGGTGAAAGCACAGTACAAGTGAGTCTAAGAACAGAACCGACAGGGCGGGCCACATGAACATATAGGATGTTTAAAAACTCGGGGGAAATAGCTGGAGTAGTGTCGAAGACAATAGGTCACATAGGGGAAAAGGTTTCACATTTGGGAACCTAATCTCCGAAGGCCAGGTGGAAGAACCAGGTTTTCAGTTGTTTCCTGAAGGATTCCAGTGAGGGGGCCTTCCTGATCTCTCCCGGGAGGGAATTCCAAAGATGGGGGGCCACAGAGGAGAAGGCTTTCTCCCTAGTGCTCACAAGCCGAGTTTATGAGATTGGCAGGGGTGAAAGGAGGGCCTCCCCTGAGGAGCGAAGGGCTCAGGCTGGTTCATGGGAGGAGAGCCAGTCACAAGGGTAGGTGGGTCTCAAACCGTTTAGGGCTTTGTAGGTAATCAGCTGCACCTTGAATTGGGCACGGAAAGTAAACGGCAGCCAATTGAGCTCTTTGAACAGGGGGGGGGGGGTCGACCACTCCCTGTAACCTGCCCCAGTCATTAATCTGGCAGCCGAGCGTTGGACAAATTGGAGTTTCCGGGCCGTCTTCAAGGGAAGCCCCACGTAGAGCGCATTGCAGTAATCCAATCTAGAGGTAACCAAGGCATGGACCACCATAGTCAAGTCAGACTTCACGAGGGAAGCTTCTCTCATGTCCTCACAATCTAGAGCTAACAGACAGGAGATCACCGTCTCGCGGATTCGAACCAGCAATTTTCAGGTCAGCAACCCAACCAGGAGCGCCCGGTGGCACAATGGGTTAAACCCTTGTGCTGGCAAGACTGAAGACTGACAGGTCACAGGTTCGAATCTGGGGAGAGTGCGATAAGCTCCTTCTGTCAGCTCCGGCTTCCCATGCGGGAAGCCTCCCACAAGGACGGTAAAACATCAAAGCATCCAGGCAATGTCCTTTTAGATGGCCAATTCTCTCATACCAGAAGCAACTTGCAGTTTCTCAAGTCATGAAAAAAAGCAACCCAACGTTCAGGTCAGCAGTCCAGCCAACACAAGGGTTTAACCCATTGTGGTAATGCGGCTCATATTAGGGCACCTATTCAATGGGCTTAAATCTATCTGTAATGATAACACTCCAACCCTTGTAAAGACCATGCGTGGACAACAACTCGATCTCACGAAATTTATTGAAGGTATAACACCTTTGATGCCAGAATTGGCATCACAGGAACAAACACAGCTTATATACCAAACACACCCCCATCACCTGTCCATCATCCCAAAGGCCCAACCCCCCTGACATGCAATGCCCAGCAGAGGTTGCATCATATCCCCTTTGACCCAGTAGCCTCAATGTCCAGTGGATATTTCCTCATATCCTTCCTGAGTCAGCAATGTTCATGTCGGTGCTTCTCATGTTGGTGTGGTGTGGCCCAAGCCTCCCAAGGCCAACACCTGGAGATATCTTATCTCGTGAGCAGAGTCAAGAGACCAGAACAAATGCAGGCAGGTCAGGAAATCAGAGCAACACCAGCTCAGATTTCATGATCCTGACAAAATGCCTCTCTCCCTCCCCCCTGTGGGAAAAGAGGACTCAAAACGCTATCCTACTCTTATCATCTAAATTCTATCCCAGCACCCACCAAAGTCGCAATCAGCTCTATAATTCACAAGGCGAAGTGAGCCCACTTCAGCCTTACTTCAGCCGAACACACACTGGGACAGAGCTTCTCTCCACACACCACCCTGAACTCCTACACATTCCTCTATCACAAATGCTTAGCTTGTTCAAGGCCAATTTCCACCCTTAGTCATCTCTAAGCACTCTTCACACGCTACCCTTCTACTACCATGCCCATCATTCAACAACTGCATGGTCCAAAACTCCAAACCTCCATCGGAACACCCTTTGGGCTAAACTATATATCCCGCATTTACTATCAACCAGGACACACTCGGCTCCCACATTCAGCTTCCCAAACCTGTGGGCCTTGTGCACCTTAATCTCACACTGCACACTCATGCAGCCTTCCACTACCGATCACAAATCACTTTTTCACAATCCAAAGTGAACTTCACTACCTTCTGCCACAATCTAAGTCCCAAGACTCTATTACCTCTCAAATATGAATTCCTACAACAAAGCCTAAACCAATCTCTTCCCTCTACCCTAACCCTCTCCCTCCACGTCCATTTCTGCAGGACACTCTTCAATGACTTCAGCCACCCATTTCTCTCCGGTAAGGCAGCCTCTGAAGTTAAAACAGTTTCACTTTCCGACTGAAGAGCTCTCACACTGCTGGAAGGGAGTTGCTGATTTATCTCCTCAACTACCGCCATACGCAGCTTATCTTTGCTGGTTTCCAAGGCTACTTGCTCTCCTGGGTGCCCTCCTTCACTCCTTGGAAGCTGCAAAACTTTCTCCACACAGTTTCCAGGCACACAATCATGGCCAAAGAGCTTCTCTTCTGCAGCCAAAACATTTTCGCTTTCCTCTGCCCCTTCTCTCCCAGGAAGCTCGGGTTCCAACACAACCGACTGGGCCTCCCTCTCCAGGGCAAAGCTGTCTTCCTCAAAAGCATCATCATAACGCCCCTCTTCCTCGGCAGGGAGACATGACATCATTTCTTGATACTGCCGGACTCTCTCCTCCAAAACCTCCATTCATCTTAGGAGTAGGCCCACATCATGCCGCCCGCAATGAAAGGCTTTCTTTATCTCCTGCAGCATACAATAGCATCGTTGCAACTCCTGGACCAGCTCACTTCTGTTCCAAACAGAGGACTGCACAGCACCTTCCTCGCTGCAGCCCGGTCCACCTTGAGCCAGCACCGGGCCCACCTGAGACCCCACTCGAGCCCCAACTCTTCTGGGATCTTCTCTGGTCCCTCCGGCGTCATAGCCCACCTGAACAGACCCCTGGCAATCTGCTTCTCTGGGCGGCCCCTCCTGGGCCCCACGGGATCCCACCTGAACGGAGGCAACTCCAACCGCTTCTCTGGGTTCCACTCTTTCCTCCTTCTTCTCCCAAGAAGGGGCACCATCCGACGATCCTTCCATCACCCAGTGAGGGAACAGCCGGTGCAGGATCAGCCAAGCCTGCTGCTGCTCCACCTCACTCGGGGCTCTCGAATCGTCATGGCTCTTACCAGCTTTGGCAAGTTTGCCTCTGCTACGCCTTCCTCCACGGCGGCGTTGGCTCTTGGCCCCTGGCTGCTTCAGTCCAGCCCCATCCTCATCACTCTCATGATCCTGACACTATCCTTTCCCCAAAATGAGCTTCAGCCTTGTTCACAACCCAATCCATCCCAACCCGAGAGATTTGCAGTTCTCCCAGTTTTGCGGAGGAACTAAACACCTAATCCTAACGAAAGTGGAGAAACAACTTTAGTTGCAGTCTTCAAGACACATAGAACAGGCCCGGATTACCCAAAAGGCCACTCTAGGCCATGGCCAAGGGCCAAGGACCAAGGAGCGGCAGCCATGGCAGGCAGCAGGTCCGGACACCCCCCCCCCAATTAAAAAAATATTTGGGCGCTGTGCACGGAGCAGGCTCTGCAGGCTCACAAGTAATGGCAATATATCAAAATGGTATTTATCATATAATCAGTAAACATACATTTCAAGAAATCAGGATGAAAATGGAAACAATAAGTGGTACAAACAAGCTGACGCACACGTGCATAGCCTATACCAGTCTTTCTCAACCAGTGTGCCGTGGCACACTAGTGTTCCGTGACAGACCTCCTGCTGTGCCGCAAGAAAAACTCTCTGCCCCCTTCCTCCCCCCCCCCCTCCTGCCGAACTCCTGCTGCTTGGGGGAGGAGGAAGGACCGGGCAGTGGCGAAGAAAAAGAAGGGACCGGGGCGCCGCCTCCTTCGGCCGTTTCCCCAGCCAGCCTCCAATCCGCCATGACTCCCACCATGACTCTCACCCCTCGCTCGCTGAAGCCACGTGGAGGAGGAGCCCCGCCCACTGAAGCCATTCACCGCTCATGCTCCTCCTCTGTAGGAGAGCTGAAGCTGGGGGAGGGGCGGGGCATGGCACGGCCTGGCTCTGCCCCCTCCCCCGGCTTCGACACTCCCAGCAGCTGCTCCAGCCTTGAGGGACAGTGCCAAGCAGGCATTGTGCTGGCTCTGGCACCGCTGGCTTGGCACTGCCCCTCAAGGCTGGAGCAGCTGCTGGGAGAGGTGAAGCCGGGGTAGGGGCGGGGCATGGCGCAGCCTGGCTCCGCCCCTCCCTGGCTTCAGCACTCCCAGCAGCTGCTCCCAGCAGGCCACCAACCCCAGCCATTGTTTACTGTGTTAGAGTGTCATTTTGTGTCATTTTGGTTGGTGGTGTGCCCCTGGATTTTTTTAATGTTAAAAGTGTGCCGCGGCTCAAAAAAGGTTGGGAAACACTGGCCTATACAACAAATAAAACTTCCTGGCCCTTTAAGTACAATATAAGTGAGCAAATACAAACAATGTAGAGTTCATTGGGATGTGGGCAAGTGCCCTGGAAATATTCAAAGTTCATTGTAACTCACAAGAAGGAAGGGAAACCAGGGAATGGAAGGGCTGAGTGCGGTCGCTAGAGGTGAGTCCGCTCCGAAGCGTCGTAGCTGCGTCACAAGGGCGCGACCACAAGCATCGGCTCCGCTGCGCTCCGGCCACGTCACTGGGAGACGACTGGTGGCGCAGGGGTGAGCGTCATCAATGTTGGTAAACAAGCCCGTAAAGAAAATCTGGAGGTGTCGTGAAATAGCTAAATTCAAAACAATAAGCAGCGACTAGGTCCGCGATGGGAATGAGCTCAATGGAGAGCATGGGAATCAAATGGAAAGCCAGGAACTTGCCGAACGGCTTGGAGATCCATGTGGGCACCAGCAATATTTTGCCGTTTTCGTGCCTGGGGGGGGCACTTCTTCGGGGCGCGTCGCTGGATAAACGGCCCAGTTTCCATTTTCATCCTGATTTCTTGAAATGTATGTTTACTGATTATATGATAAATACCATTTTACCATTAATATATTGCCATTACTTGTGAGCCTGCAGAGTGTTTTCCTCTTGTGGTTTCACTTGTTTGTTTGAGTTTTCATTAGCCTACCCCTCCTCCTTGTGTACCCGCTGCGCACGGAGCGCCATGGGCCCTAGGGCCTCTGACGCGGCTTCCTGCCGCCCCCTCCTCGCTCACGTCGGCCCCACCCCTCCTTCCTTCAGTGAAGGAAGGAGGGGCGGGGCCAACACCGACGCGAGCGAGGAGGAGGAGGCAGAGGGAAATCCCGCCACCCCCTCCTAGCTCACGTCGGCATCGGCCCTCCTTCCTTCACTGGAGGAAGGAGGGGCGGGGCCAACACGAGCAAGGAGGAGGCAGAGGAAAGTCCCACCACCCCCTCCTCGCTCACGCCGGCATCGGCCCTCCTTCCTTCCTTCACTGAAGGAAGGAGGGGCAGGGGCAACACCGACGCGAGCGAGGAGGAGGAGGCAGAGGGAAGTCCCGCCACCCCTCCTCGCTCACGTCGGCATCGGCCCTCCTTCCTTCACTGAAGGAAGGAGGGGCGGGGCCAACACGAGCAAGGAGGAGGCAGAGGGAAGTCCCACCGCCCCCTCCTCGCTCGCGCCGGCATCGGCCCTCCTTCCTTCCTTCACTGAAGGAAGGAGGGGCAGGGGCAACGCCGACGCAAGTGAGAAGGAGGTGGAGAGAAGTCCCGCCGCTCCCTCCTCGCTTCAGTGAGAAGGAGGGCCTCCCCCCACAAGCGGCCCTGCACCCTGCAAGCGGCCCCGCCCCCTGGGCGGGAGCAGCGCTTCCAGAGTGTGGCCTAGGGCGCCACAGTTAATCCGGGCCTGACATAGAAGGGATTTTCTTAGCAGAAAAAGAAGAAAATATATATTGGCATGAGTGGGATATGTGCGTTTCCCACAAACAAGTAGGCAACTTGGAAATGTTACACCTCCCGGAATCATGTTAGAGGGAGAAGTGTGGGAATTGCAATCTCCCCTTCAAAAAAAACTTTTTCAAGTTTTGTACAGTTAACAAAGCTTCTGCTTAAGAAATGCCTTTTGATAAAAGTATTTTTGTGACCACGGCCTCATTCCTCCTTCTCCTGTGTGGCTATGACAACCCGCCTTTCCCAAGTAACCACAACACCCTTGTGGCAGCAGTGGGGGTCCCGGGCACTGTGGAAAATTTAACATGGCAAGCTGAAAGGGAAGCTTTGTGGGGATTCAAAATTGCAGCTTACAGACCCAGGGAAAGCCTCAATGGCGGAGAGTCCTGCTGGGGTACCAAAGACCCAGCCATCAGCTGAACAAAGGCCTGCTAGCGTTGCAAGGTCTGTCTGAAATGGCTAAAACTGATGGGGAAGGAAGAGAAGAAAGATGGGTGGTCCCTTCTCACAGCAGGTGGGTTAGACTAGATGTTCTTTTGTAGCCTCTTCCAGAGCTAGCGCACTATGAATAGCATCCCAAAGTCCCTTGTTGTTTGGTAAGGGGTGGGCGGGGGAGTAGGCATTGGCAGCTAAAGGCTGAGTTCCTTTTTCAAGTACATTTTGTATCTAGGGTACAGTAATTCCCTGCAGGAAGGGGGTTGGAGCCGAGGGGGAATTGGTCTCCTAGGCACCGGCTCCAGCTCTTGGGGGGCAGAAGGGAGACTGCCAGGAGCCAAGGACAAAGCATCCAGTTGCCGGCCTTAGTTCCTTCCTGGCACAAGTTTAAAAGGCCACGGTGTAAGGAACATCAGTGTTTGTGATTCAGCAAGGCTCCATCAAGGGGCTGGCAAAGAGAAGCAGCAGCAGCTGGACAAAAGCAGCAAGAGACAGCAGAGCCGCCCCAGTCTTGGTTAGTGGAGCTTCTGGTTTGGCACCGAATCAGTGACACCCAGAAGGTATCGTTAGAATGACCCTCTCCTTGGAAACTCAACCCAACTATCGTCAGTAACCGCTTCTGGAAACGTTGACATAGTATCGGAATGTCTCAATCAGAAGGTGCCTGCAATCACTTAACACAGTCTTTCCCAACCTTTTTTGAGCCATGGCACACTTTTTACATTTGCAAAATCCTGGGGCACATCACCAACCAAAATGACACAAAATGACACTCTAACACAGTAATACATATAGTTAATATGTTTTAAATGTATTTATACACTCAGTGTGAAACCTGGACCTGTTTTGATGAACACAACCTAGATATCTTGGCGGGAATGGCAGAAAGACACAAACTTCCCACAAAGAACTCCCATAAACAAGAGAAAATGTTATAAGAGTGTGGTGGGCATTGACCTTGAGTTTTGGAGTTGTAGTTCACCTACTGTATATCCAGAGAGCACTGTGGACTCAAACAATGTTGGATCAGGACCAAACTTGGCATGAATACTCAATATGCCCAAATATGAACACAGATGGAGTTCAGGGGAAAAGACCTTGACATTTGGAAGTTGTAGTTGCTGGGATTTATAGTTCCCCTACAATCAAAGAGCATTCTGAACCCCACCAATGATAGAACTGGGCCAAACTTCCCACACAGAACCCCCAGGAGGCAAGGGGAGGTCTCTACTTGGGGAAAGGGAGGCGGGCCTTCCCAATGCATGGAGAGGAAGAGACCAAGTAGACAACGGGTGAGGAGGGGGTGTGTGTTTGTAATTTTGTGCCTTTATCGAGATAGGTTTCTTAGGGTTTTTATACTTCAACACACTAGACTCCCCCCCCCCCCAAACGGAGGTCCCAATTTCCCACAGCACACCTGATGATCCCTCACGGCACACTAGTGTGCCCCGGCACACTGGTTGGGAAACACTGCGTTAGAATGACCCTTTCCTTGGAAACTCAACCCAACGATCGTCAATAACCACTTCTGGAAACGTTGACATAGTATCGGAATGTCTCAATCAGAAGATGCCTGCAATCACTTAACACTTTAATCTACTTTTAGGGATCTTGACCACCCCTGGGATCCTGGTGCAGAAGTCTCTGCAGGGTTGAAGCATCGGGGCTTTTTGAGGAGCAGGGATGGGAGCATCATCAGCCCCTGCCACTTAGTGGGAGATAATGATGGAAAATGAATTTTCCTAGCAACAATGTGCTTGGCCGACTTACCGGCCAAGCAGGTTGTGAGGCGGGGTTCCCCTTGCTGCCATCTTGCAGGGAGATGCAGGGGCTTCTCCTTCCCAGAAGCCCCTGGGGGTTCCCGCCACCAAATGCCGGCTGGCCAACGACAGGGCTGGCCTCGCCCCCTCTTTGTGCCGGCTGGCCTGCACTTCCGTCTGGGCAGCCTATTTAAGGCCGCCCGGGGCTGCCCAGGCTGCACGTGGGGGCCAGCTCTGTTTTTCCTCCCACCCTTCTTACTTATTACATTACTTGTTGGTGTCCATTTTGTTCATTCTTCATGTTATTGTTGCACTGTTCATGATTATGCGTTTTTATGTTCTTTGTCACAACTCCGTGTTTGGCATGTGGCATGGCCCCTGGATCAGGCTGGCTTATCGTCCCTTGCTTGTAAGGCACCCTGAGGTGCCGGGTTTCTGTGGACAGGCATTGGGCTGCTCGCATCCCAGGCTTGCAAACGCCTTTGGACAAACGTCGTGGGGGCTGTACGACCCTAATCCAGGACCTATGCGTGGCCGCCAACCTTTTGTTCCTCTTTTCAATAAATGAGTTGTGGCCATTTTCATCCAACCACTTGTGTCTTTGTTATTGTTCTTGGCGCGTGGTGTGTCACCCTTTCACATGCAATGGGTTGCATAACACTCACATAGGCCCTTTCTTTCTCTTGACTTTTCTTCGCGAACAAAGATTCAGGAAGGACTCATCTCACGCTTTCTAGTGTGTTGATGGCTAAGAAGGCCAATCCGAGATAGGCAAGTCTGGTTGCAGAAAGCACAGCAGAAAGTCTCCTTGGGTGATGTTGTTTCCAAGTTGCGGCTCTTTCTGCGTTGTCGTTTCTCTTCGAGACTCGAAAGAGGCCGCAGCATTGTGCATAGTGCGTCTCCATGCCTCCCGATGGGAGGCCACGGTGGACCATTGTTGGTGATCAATCTGGCCGAGCCTGAGGTGTTTTTTCAGGGAGTCCTTATATCTCCTTTTGGGGGCGCCTCTCTTGCGCTGACCCGTGGTGAGTTCACCATAGAGGTGGGAGGCGGTGGTCCTCCATCCTAGAGACGTGCCCTGCCCAGTGCAGCTGTGTTCTCAATAGCATGGCCTCAATGCTGGTGCTCAAAGGACAGCAACATTCATCACCTAGTCAGTCCAGTGTATATTTAGGATTGTGCGAAGACAGCACTGATTAAAGCGTTTGATGAGTCGTAGGTGTTGGCGATAGGTGACCCATGTTTCAGACCCATAAAGGAGAATAGACAGTACGATAGCTCTGTACACACTGATTTTGGTGCTTTGCCTCAGGTGTTTGTTACTCCAGACTCTTCTGTGAAGCCTTCTGAATGCACTCTATGCCTTTGCTAATCTGTAATCTATCTCTTTGTCAATCTTGGCGTCTGAAAAGACGATGCTTCCCAGGTAGGTGAACTGCTGAACAGACTTAAGCAAAAGATTTGCCTATGCTGACGTGGGGATGATGGTGTTCTTCCTGTGGTGCAGGCTGGTAGAGGACTTCCGTTTTCTTCAGGCTGACTTCCAGCCCAAACAGCTCTGCAGCTGTTGCAAAGCAGGATGTGAGGCATTGCAGAGCTGCTTCTGAATGGGCGACAAGGGCAGCATCGTCAGCAAAAAGCAGCTCACGGACTAGATAGTTTAGAGTCTTGGAGGGAGGAGGAGGAATGCCCATTCTGAGCCCTCAGATGGCTTAAGTTGAACAAGCTGCCATCAGTACCATAGCGTATATATATATGCCGTCTTCTTCTAAATCTGTCATAACCCTTTGGAGCATCATGCTGAAAAAGATTGTAAATAGGGTTGATGCAAGAACCTTATACTGCCATATAAAATCAACATTATCTGTTTTGAACTGAATTATATGGCAATGTAAAAAGTAAATGTTTCCCTGACATTAAGTCTAGTCATGTCCAACTTTAGGGGGTGGTCTCGTCTCCATTTCTAGGCCGAATTTCTGGCATTGTCTGTAGACACCTACGGTCATGAAGCGTCGTTTTCCTTCCTATTGTTTTGGTGCAGTTATAGTTTCAAAAATGTACATGTAACATCAAAATTCAGTTTGACGTATGCATTTAAAAATCTTGTTCCTCCAAACTATTATTTTTACCCTCGAACAACAGGATTGTACTGAATGTTCTTGCTGTTGTTGTGCACCTTCAAATCATTTCTTGACTTGGGTCCACGGTGGCACGATGGGTTAAACTGCTGAGCTGCTGAACTTGCTGACCAGAAGGTTGGCAGTTTGAATCCGTGAGACAGGGTGAGCCCCCGCTGTGTTAGCCCCTGTTTCTGCCAACCTAGCAGTTCCAAAGCATGCAAGTGTGGTTAGATCAATAGGTACTGCCTCGGCAAAAAGGTAAACAACGCTCCATGCAGTCATGCCGGCCACATGTCCTAGGACGTGTCTATGGGCAATGCAGGCTCCTCAACTTAGAAATGGAGATGAGCACCACCCCTCAGAGCTGGAAATGAAGGGGAAGCCTTTACTTTTATCTGTGTGTATCTGTGTTTCATGTTTTCAAGGCATTGAATGTTTGCCTTGAGTCTGTATATGCTGGAATCTGCCCTGAGTCCCTTCGGGGAGATAGGGCAGAATATAAATTATTTATTTATGATATTTCTATCCCGCTTTACTCAGACCAAAGGCGACTCAAGGTGGCTTACAAGTTGGCAGCAGTTTGATGCCATAACAATCCACAATATCTACAATAACGTATCTTGCCTTCCGAACCTTTAAGAACTTCTGGGGAGGCCCTGCTCTCGGTCCTGCCATCTTCACAGATGCGGCCTGCCATCTTCACAGATGCGGCTGGCGGGGACGAGAGACACGGCCTTCTCAGCTGTGGCCCCTCGGCTATAGAATGCCCTCCCCAGGGACATTAGATCGGCCCCCACCCTCTTAACATTTTGTAAAAAAGTAAAAACTTGGTTTTTGAGTAGGCGTTTCCAAACACAGTGTAGCTATGACCTCTGAACTCGGAATGGCTGGACAACGCGACTGGACAATGAATTGGTGGTGAAGTGTGGAGGACTTATGGTTTTATTATGTTTTTATTGATGTTAATATGTATGTGATTTTAGCTATGTGATTTTTATCTGTTTTTATATTGTTATGGGCACTGAATAGTGCTGCTTTGTAAACCGCCATGAGTCTCCCTCGGGCTGAGAATGGCGGTATAAAAATGAAGTAAATCTATCTAACTACAGTATGTATATAATAAAAGTCAATGTTTGCGGCGGCGCGGCAGTGCGGTGGTGCGGAGGGAGGAATATGTGCCAGCGTTTCGATTCGTTGCCACTGTGGGATTATTTGCATAAAGGACTCTGAATCACCAGCCTCAGAATTCCAACATTCTAAGGCACCAGACAGCGAGTATTGGCTGTCACTGAGGGACAGCCAATTTGCATAAAGGACTCTGATTGGCCATCTACATTCCAACATTCTAAGAGGTGACGCAGAGGGAAAAGTAAAGGCCTCAGGCAGTCAGTCACTGCAGCCCACAGCAATAACAGATCAGGAACAAACTTGGCACACAGGGGCCCAATGGCCCACTTCACAACCTGGTGTGGTTTAGGGCAGGATGGGCCACGAAGGATGGGATTTGCACCTTCAAATCATTTCTTGACTTGGGTCCACGGTGGCACAATGGGTTAAACTGCTGAGCTGCTGAACTTGCTGACCAGAAGGTTGGCAGTTTGAATCCGTGAGACAGGGTGAGCCCCCGCTGTGTTAGCCCCTGTTTCTGCCAACCTAGCAGATCAGGAACCTTCACCTGATTCACTTCTCAAACAACCCTGTAGCCCCTATAAATCACAGACCAGGCCCTAAATTGACAGCAAGGCTTCCTTAACTTGATTTCCCTGACTAGGCCCCCACAATGACAGAACAAGACCAAACTTGCCACACAGATTTCCCAAGATGCACTCTACTTCCTGGTGGACCATGGATGATGGAACTTGCAGTACCTTCACTCACTTCCTGAAAACAACACGGCCCTCATCCAATGACCAATACAGACCAAAATTAGCACACAGAGCCCCCTTGACCCACTCTACACCCTGGTGCTGTTTCAAGGAGGACGGACCACAGATTATGGTACTTGAAGTACCTTCACTCACCTTCCGAGACCGCTGCAACCCTCATCCAATGACTGATCAAGACCAAACGTGACACACAGAGACCCCATGACCCACACTATCTTCTACTGCAGTTTGGAGGAGGGTGGACCGTGGACGATGGGACTTGAAGTACAAAAGACCAACCTTGGCACACAATGCCTTTTTCAAATAACCCGGGCACCGCTGGGTCCCCAAGCTAGTTAATAAATAAAAATAAATATACTATTAAAACATTTTTTAAAATATTATAAAATCCATACAAAAACCATTAAAACGTATAATAAAACATACAAATAAAGTGCTGCTGTTGTTGTTGTTGACAGCTTATGGAGACCTGAAGGCAAACCTATTGCAAGGTATTCTTGGAAGGATTTGTTCAGAAGGGGTTTCCCATTACTTTCCTCGGAGGTTCCGAGAATGTGGCTTCCCCATGGTAACTCAATGGGCTTTCCTGTCGGAGTGGGGATTCGAATCCTGGTTTTCTCTGTACATTTCAAAACTATACCATTAAAAATCCTTAACATTTGTAAATGCAAATTCTACCTGAACATTTCCTCATCACTTACATTAAACACTATCTGTAAATATTCCATCGGCAATAATGATGGCACACGTTTGTAGCTTTCCCTCCTTCCAAATCTGAGTGCAATGGACTGCCATCCCAAAAGATGAATGGCTCTATTCACCAACAAGGCATTGGTTTGCATGCATCTTTATGGCAAGGTCCAAGGAGTCTTAATACTGAGTGGCAACCATAACGCATCTGGCCGCACCTATTCATGACTTCATGGGAACGGACAAACAAGGCTAGTACCTTGAATAGCAACAGTGGCCACAGACCAGGCATTACCGAGGCAACAATTAAGCCCTGGAAGGCAGAGAATGTAACGGGGAAACAAAATCCACTAAGGGTAAAAAAGGAATTGGATGGATTGGCAATAGAGTGTCCATTCCGTTGTTAGTTGGTGTTATTATATCCCCCACTATTAAGCTGGCAAGAAAACTTCAAAAGGGTGTTTTGGGATAAATATCTCACGGAAGTGAATCTAAAAAACACTTGAGAGTGCTCCAATTAAATTGCCCACGAGTAGAAAAGTTGTTATACAATACAATTCCTGTATCTGTGAGAAGATACATTCCAAGAACCCCGTGGATGTTTTAAACCGCATATAATAGCAAACTCTCTATTTGTGGCTATACTGAGCTAGAAGCGTACATAGAATAGATTAGAGCAGTGTTTCCCAACCGCTGTGACGCGGCACACTAGTGTGCCGTGACGGACCTCCTACTGTGCCGCGAGAAAAGCTCTCTGTCCCCCTTCCTTCCCCCCCCCCCTCCTGCCGAACTCCTGCTGCATGCTGTTTATAATGGATTGATGTATTGCAACTAGGCTAGTTTTGAACTGCCACAATGGCCTGTACTTTTATGTTGATTTTCTGTATATACAGATTTAAATAATACAGTGACGCGCCCAGAAGAAGTGCCCGTTCAGGCACGACAACGGCGAATATTTGTTGCCGCCTCCAAGGATTTCCAAGCCGTTCGGCAAGGTCCCGGCTCTCCTTTGACTGTTCTTATTTCCTCTTGCTTATTGTTCCTGCGGACCCAAGTCGCTGACTGATCACTTCATTGTTTACATTGGGCTGTTCGCGCCCCCGGATGACGCTGCTCACCGCGCAGCCAGTCGCTTCCCTGTGACGCGGCAAGCACGCCCTGGAGCCGGCACCTCCAGTCGCGCCCTGGTGACGCGCCTCCAGCGTTCCGGCCCGGCTTCGTTCTTTGCCCCTCCACACCACGCCAAGCCCTGTTTTCATCCCTGGACTTCCCTGTCGTGAGTTATACTGCATATCGCATCACCCTGGACTTTTTCCCTTAATATCCCCACTCTATGAATGTACCATAATGGTTTAATTGTTGTATACTCACTTATCAGGCTGACTTATTGTACTAACCATGCGTGTGTGTAGATCTACTTTATATCATTGTTGATTTATTGTTGCTTATATTGTATAATGATAAATGGCATTGTGATTGAATACCACCATCTGTGAGCTTTCTTTGCGCTATCCCTTTGGTTCCCTTTTGCTTGCTTGTGCTTGTTAGCCTACCCCTCCCTCGTTGACTCAGGAGGAGGAGGAAGGCCAAAAAGATGAGCTGGGCGTTCTCCCCAAATGAAAAATAAGAAGGCGGGGAAACGTATCAATTCCAATTATTCTTCAATGATTCATTTCCAATGTATCAATGTTTATATTTAAAGTGGAATATAAGTGGATATGATAATCCTCAAGCATATCACATAACAAATCCAATAAAGCTCCCAAACGAAAATTTCATGAATTCCAAAATCGTTCATATTTCAACATTATAATCTGGAGTATATTGGAAGGGTGCAGGTCGATGGTCAATATAAGGCCTCGCCGTTTCGCCTAAAGAGGCTTCATCGGGACCTTGCAAATATATATATATATCCACATATGGGTCCGTGTGCTTGGAAATGCAAGTGGCTGCACCCACTATTTTGATATATCTATGATTGATTATTGATTCACCGGACCAGTGGAATTTCCCCATATGTGGATATATATATATATTTGCAAGGTCCCGATGAAGCCTCTTTATGCGAAACGGCGAGGCCTTATATTGACCGTCGACCTGCACCCTTCCAATATATTCCGGATTATAATTTTGAAATATGAACGAATTGGAATTCATGAAATTTTTGTTAGGGAGCTTTATTGGAGGAGGAGGAAGGGCCAGGCAGCGACGAAGAAAAAGAAGAAGGGGCCGGGGCATCACCTCCTTCGGCCATTTCCCCAGCCAGCCTCCAATCCGCCATGACTCCTGCCATGAATCTCGCCCCTCGCTCGCTGAAGCCGCGCAGAGGAGGAGCCCTGCCCACTGAAGCCCGTCCACCGCCCATGTTCCTCCTCTGTGGGAGAGCTGAAGCTGGGGAGGGGGCGGGGCATGGCGCGGCCTGGCTCCTCCACCTCCCCTAGCTTCGGCACTCCCAGGAGCTACTCAGCCTTGAGGGACAGTGCCAGGCCAGCATTGTGCTGGCTCTGCCACCGCTGACTTGGCACTGCCCCCCTCAAGGCTGGAGCAGCTGCTGGGAGAGCTGAAGCCGGGGGGAAAGGGGGTGGGGCATGACGCGGCCTGGCTCCGCCCCCTCCCCCGGCTTCGGCACTTCCAGCAGCTGCCCCCCCCAGGCCACCCTCCCCCAGCCGTTCTTTACTGTGTTAGAGTGTCATTTTGTGTCAATTTGGTTGGTGGTGTGTCCCCGGATTTTTTTAATGTTAAAAGTGTGCCGTGGTTCAAAAAAGGTTGGGAAAGACTGGATTAGAGGACCTAGAAAGGCCCATAAATATTCCCAGGGAGGCAGGGATGTAGCCGGGAGGCTTGAGGCTTGAGGGACTTCAGCCCCCAATTCTCAGGGTGGTCTGCGAGAAGGCCTTACTGATACATTATTTAAACTGTATTGTTGTAGATGAGTCTTTGAGCGATGCTGGAAGCATGGAGGTTGAAGCTGGGAGGGCAAAGCGGGTTACCCAAGAGCAGGAGTCAGATGAGGAACGGGAGAGGAAAAGAATCCAGCAAATACTTAGTGAACCTACTGATGAGGATTCCTTTGAGGGTTTCTCTGGGGATGACGGGTCTGACCATGATGAACCAACTATGGGAAGTGGGGGTGGGGATTCAGAGGATGTGTCTAGCGATATGGACTGGACCAAAGTACAGGAAGTGAGTGATATTTGTGCAGAACCAACTAGCAGCGATACGTTTGTGGGGTTTGCTGGGGATGGGAATTGGAGGTTCCTTGCAGTTGGCAAGGTGTTGCTGGGTGCCTGTGTCCTGCCTTTGTGTGCTGTGTTCCTGCGTTCCTGTGGATTGACTCTTGGACATGAGTTTGGATCCTGCTCTACCTCCATCGACTTGGATATTGTATTGGCTGTGTTCTGCATCTTGTGTCCTTTTGGCTACACAATGTTTACTCCCTCTGTGCTAGTTGCCGCTGCCTGCTTCGTGCTGACCCTGGACCGGATTATCGACGCTGCTGTTTCTCCCTCGCTCTGACTAGGATTGGTGTATTGTTGCTGCCGCCCGTTTCCTTCTGGACTTGCTGACGCTCGGATTGGATTGACCTTTTTCCCTGTTTACTGCCTGCCCGTATCGACTTTTTTTAGACTTTGCTGATGTTTCTTCGCTTTCTGGCTGGTTTGCCCACTATTTTGACAACATTTACGCTGCCTTTCCCCCTTTTGGGGTTGTTTGGCCCTTTTGAGCTTATCGCTGTTTTTAGCTTTATCATTTACGGGCTTGTCTCTTTGAGACTTTTGTTGTAACAGTTTGATCACTATTTTGAGTTACTTTTACACTCACACTGAGGTTGAAATGTTTTTGGGTCACTTTGGCCCTTTTTGAGTTATTTATGCTGTTTGTGTGAATAAATTTAATTTACACTCTAATCTGGGCTTGTTTCTTTAAGGCTCTCTGTGTTGAAGTAAATAAATAAATGTTTATTCATATCATGATCGCATCACCATGCTCAATATATCCCATATGCATGGGGGTATTGGGATAACGATACAAAAGGTTTGCTAGGGTAGACCTTCTCTCACTCAGTGTCTCAGTCCCCCTCCAAATCAAAAATCCTGGCTACGGGCCTGCAGGTAGAATAATATTTTTGGAGCACGGGTAAGTGAAACCTTGGATAGCAAGTCTATGGATAATATGAACATATTGCATTATTAATTTTAGGCACTTGATCAAAGCCATTGAGTGGCATTGCTTAACTTTTCGTACATTAGATTTGCTGATTTGATAAACTTGGTCGATACGTTCAGCAGGATGTTGTAGCAGGATGGACTGGACCACTCCAGGTTGCAGGAGGAGAGATTTCTACATCTAAGAAAGATACAATATTACCCTACAGATAGAGAAATAGTATACACAACATACCTCCTTTCTGTTCTGTCTGTCTCTGTCCTGTCTATCCAAAACGACACTGAATGTTTGCCGTGTATGTGTACTGTGATCCACCCGGAGTCACTTGGGAAGATAGGGCGGAATATAAATAAAGTGTTGTTGTTGTTATTGGAAACACAACAAGATGAGTACACAGCAAACAGGATCACTATGCTAGCTGTTGTATTGGATCACACGTCAGACACTTCCCAAGTGTCTAGGACTCTGTTGTTGTTGTTGTTGTTGTTGAAAACAGGCCTGAGACAGAGGTTTTCTCCCTAATATCTCTCTCTTTTGGCATTACTTCACAAACAAAGATTCTTTAGGAAGGACTCATCTCGTGCTTTTTACAAGCACGTTTCGGAAGTTGGATGTGTCCTTCGAGCCTGTGCAATGGATTTTTCTGGTGGAGCGCAGCGTGCACAGAACTGGCCTCACCCTGTCGGGGCCTAGCAAGCTGGGACAGTGGCGGCGAGATCCTCAGGTCATAGGTTTGATTTGAGTTTCCTTCTCTTAGATGGTTGATCTTACAGGGTTAGATGAGCACCATCTGCCCGGGTTTGAAATCGGAGTTTTCCTTCTCTTAGGATGGTTGCCAAAAGTCTAGAGAGCCCATCCTGCCCGTTGACGCTCTTTGTCAGACCCTTCGGTTGTGACCTGTCTGGCATGGGACGCCCTACCAGTGGCTTTTATGCCACCGCCAGCATAGCTCGCAGCTTCATTAGGGTATGCAAACCTCTCCCCAACTGCAAGGGGGTGCTGATGGAAAGGTCCCTAATATAATATTTTGTTCTTTGTGTAGAATTTTGCAGATGGGCTTGTGATGTCTAGATATGTCATCTTCCATCTGAAACTGAACATAATATAGTTCATTTTGACATTTTGTTTTTTGCTACATGCACAATCAATTCCAATAAGTGCATATAGAATTATAATCTTAATTGGAAAATGCTTAATGACTTGCATTATGTTGTGTTCCAGTGTAGTGTAGCTGTGTGCGTATTGGACTAGGACTCTAGGATGAGTTTCTTAAACTGTGGATCTCAACCTCAAAAGGGGTTTAACGGGACCTATTTGAGCTTAACGGGACCTATTTGGCAACAGTAAAAGGTTTCTGAATGCCACCTAGTGGCTGTTTTAGACATTTACATGAATCTGTCAGCAACAATGTGGCCTGTACAAAAGTACTTTGATCCCACTTTGGCTGCAAAGGCTCCGTAGTTTGGCCTCATGTAAGCTGCCCCGAGTCCCCTTGAAGAGATAGGAGCGGGTATAAATAAAGTTAATAAATAATAAAATAATAATAGTTTGGAGAGACACAAAGGCTCTGTGGCATAGAAACAAAAAAAAATAAAAAACTACAAATCCCATAAAAATTAAAGTGCAATTATTATACAGTGTGAACATACTCTATTCCTGAGACAACTGATTTAGTTGCTGTTTTACACATCCCACAATTCAGGTAGAATTCGCACGCTGATATTCATATAAAGCAGGCAGTATGCAGATTAGCATGCACATGGCAACAACATTATTCATAAGGGAGGCAGGGTCATCACACCGAGTATCTGAAGTCTTGTAAACAAAGGGGAAAGTTCACATAAAGGTTTCCCTCTTCTAACTCTTCTGATGAATTCTAATTAATCCCAACAGAAGCGCCAACTGGGTAAGAATTGTATTCTCTGCAAAGTGGTTTTTGCGTGAAAGGATTTCTAGAGATAGTTTTGAAATCAAGGCGGCACTAAAGACGTCCTGTCCCACAATGAGAAACATGCCTTCTTTCAGCATCAGGCAGCTGAATCGCCGGGGACAGAGTGTCCCAAGTATGCTCACTGCACAATTGCTGACAAACACGCACGGACTGCTGCCACTGCCCCGTGTTCAGTGGAGAGAAAACACTGGCATGAGCGCAGCACTGTGCCAAGGGGAGCACTCTCAAAGGTAAATCAAACGAGGGACTAGAAAACCAGTATTGTTCACAGTCTCCAAGTCTTTGAACAATACATAGTAAGGATGGGAAACCTCCAGATAGTTTGTACTACAATTCCCACAGTCTATTACAGGGGTGGGCAATTATTTTTTCCAAGGGACAACACGAGAGCCAAAAAATATTATGGAGGACCGCACCTAAAGGCTGAACTACATTCTAATCTACATTATTTATTTATTTACTATATTTACTATATATTACACATCATTAATATTAACATATTAATATATCAAGAAATATTCATATATTATTGTATTAATATCATAATTATTATATTATGGTGTATATATATATAGACACAATATATTGAAATTATAATATAACATTTTATTATATTATTTTATTATTATTATAATAAAATTATTATAAAATAATAATAAAAACCACTAAAATAAAATAAAATGAAGTTCAAGAAGACAAGGTGCGAACCAAGATGGAGGCTGAGATCCACAAGAGAGGAAGGATCCCAAGTTGGAATGGCCCAATGGACCCAGCCCAGAGGATGACAAAGCAGACCCAGCTGCCGCCGCAGCAGAGCACAGCAGCAGACGATCGGAGGCTGCAGGCCTCCGCCCGCTCTCGCCCCCAGCCGTTCCGTCAGAGGCGTTCCCGATCGGCTGATCGCCCTGCCATGGAGTGCCTGCCATTCCGGCTTTGGAGTGCCTGCCATCCCGGGAGGCGATCCGGTCCTGCAGCGGGAGCAGTCAGTGACCTGCGGCGGCTGATCGCCCTGGCGACCCGGAAGACAATCAAGTCTTCCGGGTCGCCAGGGCGATCAGCCGCCGCAGGTCACCGACTGCTCCCGCTGCTGGACCGGATCACCTCCCGGGATGGCAGGCACTCCAAAGCCGCCACTCCTCCGATCGTTCTCCAGAGCAGCGGGCTGTCTGCCGACGCAGGCCCCACAGTCCGTGATGGGATGGTGGGAGCGGCAACCCTTCCTCTTGCAGAAATGGCCCCGCCCCCGACGCCCTTCTCCCCAGGCTGGTCAGAATCGACCAGCGGGCCGCATCCGGCCCACGGGCCATAAGATGCCCAGGTCTGGTCTATTACCATTCACCACACTGGATAAGGCTCAGAAAAACTACACACAAAGTAGTATATGACAATGTGCTCTCTGAGCCTAACACAATGAATTTGAACAGGGAGAAATGTATGGTATTACACTTAGGCAATAAAAATTAAATGCACAGATATAGGATGAGTGACAGCTGGCTTGAAAACAGTCCACGTGAAAGGGATCTAGGAGTCTTACACGTGTCCACAGTGTGATGCAGCAGCTAAAAAAGGTAATGTGATTCTGAGCTGCATCAAGAGGAGTGTCATATGACTTTGAGAGAAGTCATAGTCCTACTCTATTCTGCTTTGGTCAGAACACATCTGGAATACTGTGTCTGATTCTGGGCACCACAATACAGGACGGATATTAACAAGTCAGGTGGTGTCCAGACAAAGGTGTCAACAATGGTCCAAGATTTGGACATCAAACCTTTTGAGGAACAGCTGTGGGAGCTGTGTGTGTTTACCTTGGAGAAAAGACAGCTGAGAGAGGCTATGACAGCCATATTTAAAGATCTGAAAGGATGTCACATTGAGGAGGGGGCAAGCTGGTTTGCAGTTGCTCTAGAGCAGTGTTTCCCAACCAGTGTGTCGTGGCACACTAGTGTGCCATGAGTGATCATCAGGTGTGCCGTGGGAAATTGGCACTCTCCCCCCTCCTAGCAGCCCCCTCACAGGTTTCCAAGAAACAAATTGAGCCTCTCCGCTTGGAAATGTGGGGGGTTTTTTTTTACTATTTTACTGGATTTTTTGAGAGGTGCATCCCCCAAGGAACTGTTTATAACAGCTTCATGCAGGCCCGGATTATGGTCTTCGGCCGCCCAAGGCCAAGACGCCCCGTGCCGCCCCCCCAGGGTGCGGAAAGCCACGCCCCCACGGTGCGAAAGCCACGCCCCCATGGCGCAGAAAGCCACGCCCCCGGGGCACAAAAGCCACACCCCCGGGGCGCTGCTGCGCATGTGCAGCAGCAGCCCCAGCCGTGCGGCTTCCGTGGCCTCCTCGCGCCCTCCTTCCATTCGCGGGAGGAGGAGGAGGCGGCCGGTGCCGTGCGGCTTCTGTCGCCTCCTCCTCCCGCCGCGACCGGAAGGAGGGCCCGAGGAGGTAGACGGAAGCCACGCAGCACCGGCCCCGCGGCTTCCGTCCACCTCGCGCCTTCCTTTGGGTGGCGGGAGGAAGAGGAGGAGGTGGACAGAAGCCGCACGGCAGTGGTCGTGCGGCTTCTGTCCGCCGCTTCCTCCACCTCCCGCGACCAAAAGGAAGGCGCGAGGAGGTGGAAGGGTATGGTGACTCCCTCGGGAGAGGGCAGGTGGAAAGCACTGCAAGGAGGCCTGCTGCCCGAGGCCATGGCCTAGTCTGGTCTTATGGGTAATCCGGGCCTGGCTTCATGACATCCATAGTTAACTGGAAGCAAGTTTCACTCAGGATGAAATTACACAAAGGTCTGGAGAACAAGCTCTATGAGGAGTGGCTTGAAGAACTGGGCATGTTTAGCCTGAAGAAGAGAAGGCTGAGGAAGTCATATATATGTTGTGTTCATCAAAACAGGCCCAGGTTTCACACTGAGTATATAAATACATTTAAAATATATTAACTATATGTATTACTGTGCTAGAGTGTCATTTTGTGTCATTTTGGTTGGTGGTGTGCCCCAGGATTTTGTAAATGTCAAAAATGTGCCGCGGCTCAAAAAAGGTTGAAAAACACTGCTCTAGAGACCGGGACACAAGGGAGCAATGGATTCGAATTGCAGGGAAAGAGATTCCACCTAAACATTAGAAAGAACTTCCTGTCCAGCAGTGGATTAGGCTGTCTTGCAGGGTCGTGGAGTCTCCTTCTCTGGAGGTTTCTAAGCCGAGGCTGGATGGGCATCTGTCGGGAGTGCTTTAATTGTGTGCTCCGGCATGGAAGACGGTTGGACTGGATGGCTCTTGGGGTCTCTTCCAACTCCATGAGACCACGATGAGGACAAAATTGAGGCCCATGTGGGTCCATTTAAATCACACGGCCCACTCTGCACCCTGGGACCTTATAAGACGGAGGTATGGACCCGTAGTCTTCAAAATCAAGAGAAAAAAGGAGAGCCAACAGAGTATATTCTGCCACTCGAAGCCGCAATCCAAGTACACTCGTGTGCATAAAAACATACTGAAGATGCATCAGACGCTCCAAGGTAAATCCCATCGTGTCTTTGGGAACTGACGCCTCAAGTTTCATTACTAAAAAACCTCAATAGGAAGAGCAAGCCCCTCTTGCTGGACACCATAGATGTCAGTTCTGAGTTATTAAAATAAAACTTTAACTACAAAATGAATATTTCCTGAGCATCTCCTGATGTTTGTATATCTCAGACATCACAAACCTACCTGATTTACCATCTTGTTCATTTCTATCCTCCTGAGCATAGCCCTAACAGTGGATGTGGCTCTTAATGAGACATGATGCATTAGCACAGGATGTTGACACCCCACACCACTGGAGAAATTATATTGTTTCGCTGGTATTGCACCACCTGACATCCACTGGGAAGTAGCAGCCAATAAGGGGGGGGGGGGGATGGTCTCGGAAAAAGTCCCCCTTAATTGTGGGGTCCCCCAAGGGGCTATCCTCTCTCCTCTATTATTTTTATTATTATTATTGTTATTTAAATATATTTATTCGGATTTTCCATTAACAACATAAGTGGTAGAACAAGTTCAGGTTTAGGTGTGTGGGAAGGATAGAGGGAGGAGAGGCCCAAGCAGAGGAGGAGGGGTGGGCAAGGAGGGGGGAGAGAAGAGGGGAGGTGGTGCAACCGGGGATGGGGGAAAGGGGTGGTGTGAGGGGGGGGGGGGGGCACTCGACCGCAATGAGGTCAACGGGGGTGGTGGTAGGGGGCAGACCCCGTGGCGCGGGTGACAGTGTCCTTTCGTGTGTCCTAAAGGTCTCTCATACTCTATAAGTACATGGTGTTACCCCTTTTGTACTTGGCGGGGGGGCGAGCCAGTGAAGACTGGTGCTCAAGTTGTTTCAGCTGAGCCCCATGTTTTCAGGTAGAGTTTCACCGGGGACCAGTCAGTTCTCTTCAGGGGGTAGCCTCCCGTTTCTGATAAATAGAAGGAGAGCTTATCCATGTCCATGGCGTCTCTCAGTTTGCCCAGCCATTCCTCCAGTTCGGGGGTCTCCTCTATTATTTAACATCTACATGCGTCCACTGGACCAACTGGTGCGTAGCTTTGGTCTGGAGTGTCATCAGTACGCTGATGATACCCAGCTGGTGCTGAGGATGGAAGGCCGGCCGGACTCTGTACCCGATTATTTCCATCAGTGCCTTGAAGCCGTGACTGGGTGGCTACGGGCCAGCAGGTTGGAGGTGAACCCGTCAAAGACGGAGGTCCTGTGGCTGGGTCGCCCTGGGGGGGGGGGAGCTCCAGCTGCCAATAATGGATGGCGAGGTGATTAGCCCGTCAACCCTGGTTAAAAGCCTGGGGGTCCAACTGGGCCCTCTGCTGACGATAGAGGCTCAGGTCTCCACCGTGAGTAGAGCGGCGTTTTTCCATCTGTGCCAGGCAAGGCGGCTGGTGCCCTACCTTTCCAGTGGCGACCTAGCCATGGTAATCCAGGCCACGGTCATCTTGAGACTGGACTACTGTAACGCCCTTTACATTGGCCTTCCTCTGTCAGTAATCCGGAAACTTAAGCTGGTGCAAAACGCTGCGGCTCGACTACTGGTTGGTGCGGCACTATCGTGCCACATCACTCCAGTCCTACAGCGATTGCACTGGCTCCCCATCGAGTACCAGATTGCCTTCAAAGTGCTGGTTTTAACCTTTAAGGCCTTGCATGGCCTGGGGCCAATGTACCTGAAGGACCGCCTATCCCTGCACATTCCCCAGAGACCACTACGGTCCATGGATCAAAACCTATTGGAGGTTCCATCACTTAAGATCTGCCGCCTGTCCTCGACGCGGCAGCGTACTCTCTCTGTAGTAGCGCCTACCCTTTGGAACGCCCACCCAGAGGAGGCTCGAACAATAAACTGATCTACAGGCCTTCTGGAGGGCCTGCAAGACCAATCTCTTCACACAGGCGTTTAACATTTAAGGCTGTTAAATTCCACTCTTGCCTCAATCTGTTTTATTATGTTTATAACTATGTTGTGATTATGTTGTTCACTAGTGTGAACCACCCTGAGCCTCTTTGGGAAGGGTGGTATATAAATCGAATTAATTAATTAAAGGACCAAGGCCTTATATCAAGAAATAGCTTCCTAAGATCGATAAAGATACTCGCAGAAACACCTCAGCAAGCGAGAATCCAAAAGTGGCAGGGTGGAACCCAGAACCCCAATCAGTGGCTAGGGACAGATGAGAAACTCCCTCCTGGGCGTACAGAAGACTGGTAGACGCTGAACAGGCTGAATCAATCTTAGGAAATAGGGCTACAAAGTGGAGTCCACGACATTCGAGTGTGGAGGAGAGCAAACCACAGAACACTCACTACAATGCAGTCTGAGCCCTGCTGCATGCCCAATGGAGGACCTTCTCACAGTGACACCAGAGGCACTCCAAGTGACCAGCTTCTGGTCAAAGGAAATTTAGCATAATGTCAAGTTTTTAAACTTTGTTTGTGTTTTAAATGCATTTTAACTTTGTGTCAATTTGCTTCTGCCACAATAAATAACTATAACCATGTTGTTTATTTGTTTTGTATTTCTAGCACCCAAGCCATGCCATTTTCACTACTGTCAAAACAAAACAAAAAGTTGTATGATATATTTAGGCAACCAGCTTCACAATTAGGTACAAACTAAATCCACCCTGATACTTTCTATTTATTTATTTATTTATTTATTTATTATTTGAATTTATTGGTCGCCACTCCCGTTCGGCTCGGGCCGACTCACAACAAGCAAAATCACAAAATACAATAAAACACCACATAACAATAAAAGAACAGTAAAGCACACTAAAATACAGGGTTAAAACCACAATATTGACCATTCTATAGAATAGAAGGTGGAACCACAGAAGGTTGCCAGATTTTTAATAGCCAAATGCCTGTTGGAACAGGAGTGTTTTGCATGCCTTCCGGAACGCCAGTAAGTCTGGAAGGGCGTGAATCTCGGAAGGCAATGCATTCCACAAAGTGGGGGCTATGACCGAAAAGGCCCTCCTCCGGGTAGCCGTAAGATGGTACTTTCTCGCACTTGGGATCTCCAGGAGGTTTCCTGTTTCTGATCGCAACAGTCTAGTGGAACAATATGGGACAATGCACCGGGGGCAATCCATATGCAAATATGTTCGAAATATGCAAATATGTTGGAACACATGGAAAGTGGTTATATCTAATGACATAAACCAAGGCACAATGGGGTGGGGGGAAACTTTTATATGGCAACGCAACATGCTAAATCATAATGGTGGCAATCTACAACCTGAGAGTAACCTTCCTAACTCAAGTGCAGTGTTTCTCAACCTGGGGATCGGGACCCCCGGAAGAGTCACGAGGGGATGTCAGAGGGGTCACCAAAGACCATCAGAAAACACAGTATTTTCTGTTGATCATGTGGGTTCTGTGTGTGAAGTTTGCCCCAGTTCTGTCGTTGGTGGGCTCAGAATGCTCTTGATTGTAGGTGAACTATAAATCCCAGTACCTACAACTCCCAAATGCCAAGGTATATTTTCCCCAAACTCCATCTGTGTTAATTATTGGGCATATGGAATATTCATGCCAAGTTTGGTCCCGATCCATCATTGTTTGAGTCCACAGTGCTCTCTGGATATAGGTGAATTACAACTCTAAAACTCAAGATCAATGCCCACCAAACCCTTATGCGTTTCCTGTTGGTTATGGGAGTCCTGTGTGCCACATTTGGTTAAATTCCATCATTGGTGGGGTTCTGAATGCTCTTTGATTGTAGGTGAGCTATAAATCGCAGCAACTACAACTCCAAAATGTCAAGGTCTATTTTCCCCAAACTACCCTAGTATTCACATTTGGGCATATTGAGTATTTGTGCCAAATTTGGTCCAGAACCATCATTGTTTGAGTCCACTCTGAATGCAGGTGAACTACAACTCCAAAATTCAAGGTCAATGCCTACCAAACCCTTCCAGTATGTTATGTTGGTCATGGGAGTTCTGTGTGCCAAGTTTGGTTCAATTCCAACATTGGTGGAGTTCAGAATTCTCTTTGATTGTAGGTGAACTATACATCCCAGCAACTACAACTCCCAAATGGCAAAATCAATCCCCGCCCTCCAAACCCCAACAATATTCAAGTTTGGGCTTATTGGGTATTTGTGTCTAATTTGGTCCAGTGAATGAAAATACATCCTGCATATCAGATATTTACATTACGGATCATAACTGTAGCAAAATTACAGTTATGAAGTAGAAACTCAAATAATTTTATGGTTGGGGGTCACCACAACATGAGGAACTGTATTAAGGGGTCACGGCATTAGGAAGGTTGAGAAGCACTACCGTAGTGAGAAAAATGCAGCCCTCCTTGCCTCCGAACCCTGAACAAATTACAGGGAATATTAAAGTTCTGGTATTCATCCAGTTTCACAGAATTGAAAAGCCTCGGATGCAGCAGGATGTTTTCTCTAGGCAGGCTGCAACTGGCACACAATCACTTACAGATTTAATGAACTACGTTACATAACAGGACATTTGGAAATTAGCAGTTGTATAGCTCAAACAAGTCTCACCTCTCTGCCTATGAAATAGGCAACTCAGACACAGGGCCGGCCTTTCCCCCCTCCGCGTGACGTCACTTCGTCACCGCCTCTGCCGAGGAGGAAGGGGAGGAAGGCCTCGCCGGCCGCGCGCTGCAAGGACGCCCGGAAGGAGAGACGCCGGAGGGAGGGAGCCCTGTGGAGGCGCGGCGGCCTCTTCCTCCTTCCCTCCCTCCCTCCGGCATCTCTCCTTCCGGGCGTCCTTGCGGCGTGCGGCCGGCGAGGCCTTTCTCCCTTCCTCCTCGGCAGAGGCGCCGACGGCGTGACGTCAGGAAGATGCGCCTCTGGCTCCGGGCCCTCCCGGGCGCTGCCGCTGCCGGGAGTCTCCGTGGGGCCGCCCTCGGGGCCTCCCCCCTCCTCCTGCTCCTCCTCGGGTCTGGGCGCCCGCCCCGTGAGTCCCCTCTCCCCCCCCCATTCCTCCGCGCCGGTGCACTCGGGAGCCAGTGCGCATGCGCAGGCGCAGCCAGGAGCCGCCGGGGGGGCACCAAAATAATGTTCGCGTACCCCGGGGAGAGCTCGGACCGCCCCGCTCAGACAGGGACGGTTCATTCATTAGGGGACTACGCAGGCGCGTAGGGCGACGTCACCCGGGAGGGGCGTCGCCACCTGGGAGGGCGCCGCCGCACCGGCTCTGCCCGCCCGCCGCGCTACCGTTGCGCCGCCCAGGCCTCTGCAGCCGGCTCCACGGCCTGTGCTGCCGCGCCCGCCGCCGCGCCACCCAGGCCTTTGTTAGGCCAGCCGCGCCTCCGCATGTGCAGAAGCTTCTACAGGCGCGCCTGTAGAGCTTCTGCGCGCATGCGCGCTCTGCGCACGCTTTGACTCCAGAGCGCACCTCCTGCTTTGGAGCCAGTGCGCGTGCGCGCACTTTCGCACATGCACACTGGCCTCCAAAGCAGGAGGCGTGCTCTGGAGTCAGTGTGCATGCGCACAAAATGGCGCATGCGCACTGGCCTCCCCTCAGGAGCAACTGGGGGGCGTAAACAAATTTTCCGCGTACCCCCCGGGAACAGGTAGGTCCGCCCCTGAACTCAGAGATAGGCATTCAGCACCTGAACCAAATCCTCAGAGCCTTGGAGAACTAAACACTTTCTACGTATTTTTTTCTATTTTTATAGTAACCACGTAAAACAATTGTAATTGTTCCTATATTGTGGACAGAAAAAAAAACGTCTGGGGTGACAAAGCTAAGAAATCCATTGCAGTGTCCAAATTTGAAGCCAGGACTTCTTGAGTTCTGAGACAATCTCTTGGGCGTTATTGCACACCAGTTCTACCTTATTTTTCCTTTTGGTGTAACGTGGATAGTGCGTATTTCTATAGCAGACAAGGGCAAACTTTGGCCCTCAAAGTGTTTAGGAATTGTGGGAGCTGAAGTCCAAAACACCCGGAGGGCCGAAGTTTACCCATTCCTGTTCCAAAACAATGGTTTAAAATGGCAAGTTTGCTTTCAGATCTGTTTTAATATGTCAGAGCTTGAGACTAAAAATTAGGATAGGCATTCAAAGTACCGTATATACTCGAGCATAAGCCGACCCAAATATAAGCCGAGGCACCCAATTTTACCACAAAAAACTAGGAAAACTGACTCGAGTATAAGTCCAGGATGGGAAATGCAGCCGCTACGGGTAAATTTCAAAATAAAAAATAGATATCAATAAAATTACATTAATTGAGACATCAGGAGGTTAAATCTGATCTGAAGAACCGTCTCTTCCCCTATCAACCCCAGAGGTCACTTCGTTCTGAACAACAGAACCTCCTTGAAGTACCGACCTTCAAAGCAATTTGTCTTACATCGACCCGGCGCAGAGCCTTTTCCGTAGTAGCGCCGTCAATCTGGAATACCCTTCCAAGTGATGTGCAGGCCATGCAAGACCTATTCTCTTTCCGCAAGGCCTGCAAGACCCATCTTTTCCGGCTAGCCTTTGATTGCTAAGCTGGAAAACCTTCTTTTAGTCTATTTTAATATGCTATTTTACTTCTGTTGTGTTTTTTACATATGCTATTTTACTTCTGTTGTGTGCCCTCGGAGAGTAGCGGCGTAAAAGTCCAAATAATAAATAAATAATAAAATGTTTTTGAATATTTACATATCCACGAGTCCACGAGACAGAGATCTTTTTCCGTTGTGGCCCCTGTCCTGTGGAACTCTCTGCCGCCAGACCAAAGAGCCATCTTCGACCTGCCTTCATTTCTGGCGGCACTTAAGACATGGCTATTTAGAAGAGCATACGCATAAGTGACAATCAGTGACCTGGAACCTGTCTATTCCCATATTTTAACATTTTAATATTTTAATATTTTAGTACTGTAGATGCCTAGCTGTGTAAGTCGCCCGGAGCACATTTGTGGAGGGCGACTCATAAATAATAAAATTAGTTAGTTAGTTAGTTAGTTAGTACATAAAACTGAAGTTTAAGATAAGACTCCCCAACTCTGATTAAACCAGTGTTTCTCAACCTGGGGGTCGGGACCCCTGGGGGGGTCGCGAGGGGGTGTCAGAGGGGTCGCCAAAGATCACCCAAAAACCCAGTATTTTCTGTTGGTCATGGGGGTTCTGTGTGAGAAATTTGGCCCAATTTTATCATTGGTGAGGTTCAGAATGCAGGTGCATTGTTTGAGTCCACAGTGCTCTCTGGATGTAGGTGAACTACAATTCCAAAACTCAAGGTCAATGCCCACCAAACCCTTCCAGTATTTTATGTTGGTCATGGGAGTTCTGTGTGCCAAGTTTAGTTCAATTCCATTGTTGGTGGAGTTCAGAATGCTCTTTGATTGTAGGTGAACTATAAATCCCAGCAACTATAACTCCCAAATATCAAGTCTCTTTTCACAAACTCCACCAGTGTTCATATTTGGGCATATTGAATATTCTTGCCAAGTTTGCTCTAAATCCATCATTGTTTGAGACCACAGTGCTCTCAGGATGTAGGAGAACTACAACTCCAAAACGCGATGTCAATGCCCACCAAACCCTTCCAGCTTTTTCTGTTGGTCATGGGAGTTCTGTGTGCCAAGTTTGGTTCAGTTCCATCATGGGTGAAGTTCAGAATGCTCTTTGATTGTAGATTAACTATAAATCCCAACATCAATGCACCCCCCAACAACCCCAGCAGTATTCAAATTTGGGCATATTGGGTATTTGTGCCGAATTTGGTCCAGTGAGTGAAAATACATCTGGCATATCAGATATTTACATTACGATTCATAACAGTGGCAAAATTACAGTTGTGAAGTAGCAACGAAAATAATTTTATGGTTGGGGGTCACCACAACATGAGGAACTGTATTAAGGGGTCATGGCATAAGGAAGGTTGAGAACCACTGGATTAAACCATTATTCTAACCTTCCTCAATGTAAATGTGCTTAAGTATCCTTCCAATAATAATAAAGAGAGAAAAATCATAAATGTTATAATAATAATAGAGTAAAATAAGGGAAACATAATAATAACAGTAATAATCGAGTCAAATAATAAATGTAATAATAACAACAATAATAAAGTAAAATAATAGATGTAATAATAATAGAATAAAATAATAAATGTAAAATAATAATAATAATAACAACAACAACAGAGTAAAATAATAAATAACCATGACTTGCATATAAGCCGAGGCGGACTTTTTCAGCCTACAAAAAGGGATGAAAAACTAGGTTTATACTCGAGTATATACAGTATTTTACTGACATGCTAAGCATTGCGATGCTTTTCTGCAAAACACCATTGAATAATGTCTCGTCTGGCTGCACTTTTCTTGCCACAAAGATGTTGGATTAACCCAGTGTTTCTCAACCTGGGGGTCGGGACCCGTGGAGGGGTCACGAGGGGGTGTCAGAGGGGTCGGCAAACACCATCAGAAAACACAGTGTTTTCTGTTGGTCTTGGGGTTCTGTGTGGGAAGCTTAGTCCAATTCTATTGTTAGTTGGGTTCAGAATGCTCTTTGATTGTAGGTGAACTATAAATCCCAGTAACTACAACTTCCAAATGCCAAGGTCTATTTTCCCCCAAATCCACCAATGTTCACATTTGGGCAAATTGAGTATTTGTGCCAAGTTTGGTTCAGATCCATCACTGTTTGTGTCCACAGTGCTCTCTGGATGTAGGTGAACTACAACTCCAAAACTCATGATCAATGCCCACCAATGCCCTTCCAGTATTTTCTGTGTGCTAAGATTGGTTCAATTCCATCATTGGCAGAGTTCAGAATGTTCTTTAACTGTAGGTTAACTTTAAATCTTAGTAACTACAACTCCCAAATGACAAAATCAATCCCCGCACCAACCCCACCAGTATACAAATGTGGGCTATGGGGTATTTGTGCCAAATTTGGTGCAGTGAATGAAAATACATTCTGCATATCAGATATTTACATTACGATTAATCACAGTAGCAAAATTGCAGTTATGAAGTAGCAACAAAAATAATGTCATGGTTGGGGGTCACCACAACCTGAGGAACTGTATTAAGGGGTCACGGCATTAGGAAGGTTGAGAACCACTGGATTAACCTGTGCCTTGTTTTAAAAACTTAGCAGAGCAGAACAAGCAAACACTAAAAAAAAAAGAAGGTTCAAAGGGTTCCCGAGATTTCAGACGCACACCGATCAATAACCTATTCTGTAAAGAACTGCTCGACTAAGTCCTTTCTCGCTACATTGAAATGCAGTGGAAGGCTTTCCCCTCCAGTGCCAGAGAGTCCATGTTATGTGTGAGGGGATAAGGAAGGTATTTGGGGTCATAGCTCAAATGAGTCTCACCTCTTTGCCTAGGAAATAGGCAGCTCGCAGATAGGCATTCGGCACCCAAACCAAACCCTTGCCCTTTTGCAGAGTATCTCCCTGCCAAGCCCCAAATGCTTTGAGGCGTTTGCTTTTCCTACCTGTATAGTAGAGTATAAGAAGGCAAGCGATGTGCACAAAACCCGGGATGCTGAGAACTCTGGACAAGACTTCCCTTTCTCTCTTCATTTTGGGTTTAGTTTTAGATCCTTCTCGCACACAATTAGCATGATTTGTCCACCCGGGGCACGTCCCTTCGTGCCGCTTGGAGTGGTTCCGCCACCACCGATCTCTGCCAAGTCCTCTTTCAATAGACAGAGCTCTGTGTGTTGTTGTTGAGGGTTGTTAAGCTTTGTTTTTCTCCCCTCTTTCGCTTGGACCTGATGTTTTCTGGCTTCATGAGCCTTGAGTCCTGTGTCAAAGGATTAGATCACTGCCCTTGAAGGAACGGCAATATTTCCAAACTTCCCAAGGCAACCTTGCCGCAAAGGTCTGCTTCGAAGCTCCTTGGATGAGGCGGCTCTCAATTCCAGATGACTTCTTTGTAGCCTCTCCCACAGTTCCTAGGGAGATTGATGCCTGCCACATCGTACCCACAATTCCCCAGTTATGGGAGCCTTCCTCCATTTCCGGGCCTTGAAAAGAAGTTCTGTTCTTTACAGCGGCAGTTCTGGCTTCTAGTTCGCTTCCTGGGTTTTTACTGCTCAATGGCAACATTGCGTCTCTTGTCACAGCATTGGGAGGAAAGGAGATTTCTGGAGAGGATGTAGCGTGGTTTCATAAAAAACCACAAAGGGTGTTCGTCCTATACTTGGGTGTACTTCCTCCAAATAAGTGGTTCCCAACCTTTTTTTGACCAGGGACCACTTGACCAGGGACCACTTTGACCAGGGACCACTCTCCAACATTGGGACCACTCTCCAACATTAGTACCAAAAGGGTAATGAATCAGTTTTTGGTCAGCTTTAGATTCGGTTTGGTTATTTGGGGTGCTGATTCAGAACATTGCATTGGATAGACCAGTGTTTTTCAGCCTTTTTTTGAGCCGTGGCACACTTTTTACATTTACAAAATGTGGGGCACACCACCAACCAAAATGACACCAATTTATTTATTTATTATTTATTTATTTATTAAGTTCGACTTAATATACCGCTCTCTCTGGCGCCCAGAGCCGTTCACAAGAATGGCACAATAAAACACATTAAAAACATAGGAATACATTAAAAGCAATATAAAACCCCCAATTAAAACATGGGATGCATTAAGAACAATCTAAAACCCCCAATTAACACATATTGCAAGCCCGCTACAATAGTAGTGGCATGCTGACAGCAGGTACAGTAGGTGCAGTAGAGTGACAGTAGGCTATGGGCCGAAGGCGTGCCTGAATAGCCATGTTTTTACTGCTCTGCGGAATGGCAGAATTGACACTCTAACACAGTAATACATATAGTTAATATGTTTTCAATGTAGTTATACACTCAGTGTGAAACCTGGGCCTGTTTCGATGAACACAACATAGATATCCTGGCAGGAATGGCAGAAAGACACAAACTTCCCACACAGAACTCCCATAACCAAGAGAAAATACTATAAGAGTTTAGTGGGCATTAACCTTGGGTTTTGGAGTTGTAGTTCACCTATATTCAGAGAGCACTGTGGACTGAAACAATGTTGGATCAGGACCAAACTTGGCATGAATACTTGATATGCCCAAATTTGAACGCAGATGGAGTTCAGGGAAAATAGACCTTGACATTTGGGAGTTGTAGTTGCTGAGATTTATAGTTCCCCTACAATCAAAGAGCATTCCTGAACCCCACCAATGATAGAACTGGGCCAAACTTGGCATACAGAACCCCAGGAGGCAAGAGGAGGTCTCTACTTGGGGAAAGGGAGGCAGGACTTCCCAATGCATGGAGAGGAGAGACCAAGTGAGTGAGGAGGGGTGTTTGTAATTTTGTGACTTTATCAAGGTAGGTTTCTTTGGGTTTTTATACTTCAACACACTAGACTCTCCCCCCTTCCTGGAGGTTCCAATTTCCCACGGCACACCTGATGGTTGCTCACGGCACACTGGTTGGGAAACACTGGAATAGACCACATCAGCTCTAGTTTCTGATACAGAACATATGCTATCCAGTAGTTGCCATCTGCTCGCCCACATAAAACCATATTTAATAAGCCTCGGCATTGTAAGAGGGTTTAACGAAACCATCCACTCTCATTACAATGGTGTAGTAACCTGTAGACCAGGGGTGCTCACACTTTTTCAGCATGCGAGCTACTTATAAAACACCCAAGTCAAAAGGATCTCCCTCCCCACTACTCAGAGAGCCATAAAAGCAAAATATTCGGAAATGTATTTCAGCGAGAGCCATATAATATATTTTAAGACTGAGTTCAACTAAATGTGAGTATAATAAGCCCCTGAATTTATTCATAATAGTAATGATGATAATATTCATTCAGCCTCTGCTACCACTACTACTACTAATAATAATAGTAACAACAACAATAGGTTCCTAGAGTAGAAGGAGACCTCCAAGGGCCATCCAGTCCAACTTGCTTCTGCCATAAGGGAAAACACAATCAAAGCATTCCTCACAGATTGTCATTCAGCCTCTGATAATAATAATAATAGGTTCATAGAATAGGAGGAGACCTCTAAGGGCCATCCAGTCCAACCTCCTTCTGCACCTGGGCAGCGGCGGGAGCCTGCGGGGCGGGACTGAGCCTTCCTCCCGCCCTGCCTGCAATCTACCAGGACATCCTACGCGATCTTACAGTACATCGCGATCTACCTAATGAGCACCCCTGCTGTACACCATATTTTAATTCTTGCGGATCACTAGTGGACCACGGACTACAGGTGGGGAACCACTGCTCCAAAGAAACTCAGGTCAGAAAACTGGGCTCTCCTCTTTCCCTTCTCCAGGTCTCGGCGGTGGCCGGGAGAGCTTTTGCACAGTTAAAGCTTGTGCACCAGCTGCGCCCGTACCTTAGGAAGTCTGACTTGGCCACGGTGTTTCACGCTCTGGTTACATCCCGAATAGACTACTGTAACGTTTTCCATATGGGGTTGCCTCTGAAGACTGCTCGGAAGCTGCAATTAGTCCAACGCTCAGCAGCCAGATTACTAACAGGAGCGGGGTACAGGGAGCATACAACTCCCTTGCTGCGCCAGCTCCTCTGGCTGCCAATTAGCTTCCGAGCACAATTCAAAGTGCTGGTTTTAACCTACAAAACCCTATACGGTTCCGGCCCTGTTTACCTGTCCAAACGGATTCTCCCCTACGAACCATCAAGGACATTAAGATCCTCCGGAGAGGCCCTGCTCTCGGTCCCACCTTCTTCGCATGCGCGGCTGGTGGGGACGAGGGACGGGGCCTTCTCTGTGGTGGCCCCTCGGCTGTGGAACTCTCACCCAAGTGATGTTAGATCTGATGTTAGATGTGGCTGAGGGGGGGGGGAGGAAAGGGCCTGAGGCTGTCAGGAATGGTGGGAGATGAAGTCCAAAACATCTGGAGGGTCCAATTTGGCCCATGCCTGGTGTAGATGCACCCAAAGACAGCCCTAGCCACAGTCTGCTTGAGATGCTATTAGACTTGACTGGGCACCTGCCAACTCAGTTGGAATGGCAGACAATCCCAAAACAGTTTCGGCAAATTAGCGATTTCTTCCCGTGACACTACTCCCTTTTCCACTTCCGCGGAGCCTTTCTGCTTTGGATCCCAGCCCTCCGGCCCCGTCCTGTCCTGTCCCTCCTTCACCCGCCTAACTAGGCCAGCATTCCAGACTTGGAGTGCCAATTAGTTTGCTTTTGTTGTCCTCCTGGACTTTCTGAATAAGACACGGTTTACCAGGCAGCGCCAATAGCCGAAACAAGCTCAGTGTTTTTGCAGTTGCTGTTAATAAAATCCAATATTTACAGTCAAAAGTTCCAGTTGTTCTCTTAACAGGCAATTACAGCCGTAGCAACGTGCATTGTCGACATACCCTAAATACCCTTAATTTCTTATCCAACGGTTGTATTGCCTTTCATCCAAAAGCTTGACTGTAAAAGCTCTTATTATTGGATGTTTAAGAGCGGGCCGAGGTCTTTGAAGCTTCCTGAGCACAATTTAGATGTGTTTTGATCCATTCTTGTGAAGGCTTTGGGAGGGGACTTGGCAAGCTTTTTCCCCTTCCCTGTGAATTTCCATAAGAGAAGTTGGCAACACTGGGAGACCTCGATTGTTTTCAATGATCATTTGTATTAAGAACTAGCTGTGCCCTGCCACGCGTTGTTGTGGCCTATAGTAAGAATTTTCGAAGTAGAGGTAGATATCTGGACTATTACAAAAGAGAGATACCTTCCTATTCCTTCCCCCCTTTTTCTTCCCCTTCCCCGTTCTCTCCTTTTTTCCTTCTCTACCTCTTTCTTTTATTGCTTCTTTCACTCTTTGGTTTCATCCTTCCTTTTCTCTTTCCTTCCTTCCTCCCCCCCCCCTTTCTCTACTTTTTCATCTCCTTTCTTCCCTCCCTGTTTCCTTCCTTCTTTCACTTTTTATTTCCTTTTCTCCTCCTTTCCTTCTTTAATAATAATAATAATACACTTTATTTATATTCTGCTCTTCTCAACCCGAAGGGGACTCAGAGCGGATTACATCACACATATGGCAGACAGTCCCTGCCGGTTCCACATACAATTACATACAACAGGGCTGTCCAACTGGCGGCCCTGGGGCCGTACACGGCCCCCCAGCCTGTTGGCTCCGGCCCCAGCTATGCCCCCAACCGCCATTTTTATTTATTTTATTTTTTTTAAAAATTAAATGGCGGCCGGGGGGGGGAGGCGGGGCAGGGAGGAGGAAGTGAGCCAGCTCCTCCTCCCTGCACCGCCCTCTTTTCCCCTCTCTCGCCGGCGCCGATCCAAACCGGTTGCCATCGGCGCCGGCGAGAAAGGGACAATTCCCCCACCAGCCATCCAGGCTGGCGGGGGTTTTCGCCAGCTCCCGTGTCCCTCTGCTCAGAGAGACACAGGAGCTGGGCGAAAACCCTCCCCGAAGCCTGGAAGGCTGGCGGGGGAAAGCAAGTGGCACTTCTCGCTTCCCCACCAGCCATCCAGGCTGGCGGGGATTTAAGCCCAGCTCCCGTGACCCTCTGCTCAGAGAGACACAGGAGCCGGGCGAAAACCTCCCGAGTCTGGAAGGCTGGCGGGAAAGCGGCGGCGCTCTCGCTTCCCCACCAGCCATCCAGGCTTGCGGAGGGTTTCCTGGGTGACGTTAGGCTGGGTGACGTCAGGCGTCACCCAGCCTAACGTCACCCAGGAAACCCTCCTGAAAATGGGCGGGCCGCAGAGGAGGCCGGCCATGCCCCCGGAGCGGCCACGCCCCGGGAGTGGCCACGCCCCGCTCCCTGATCACCTGCGGCCCCCAGGTGATCAGTGATACTCTTCCGGCCCTTGGGCCGGAAGAAGTTGGACAGCACTGACATACAACATACAACATATAACAAGTAAAAAAAATAGAACGATTTTTCTTCGGGCTGCATCACAGTGTGTCACAGGGTGTGATTGCATCATTGCGTCACAAGGTGGCGCTGTTGCTTCATCCTCATGATGGAGAGCCTCTGTTTTTTCCGCATTCCATCGGACAGTCGTAAGTCCTTCTTTGAAAAAATCCTTCCCCGCTTGGTGGTTCCCAGTTTTATATAATCACAGCTGAGCTGTTTTTGAACTGTTAGGTGAACTGTGGACAAGTGGACAAACCAGCCCGGGATTCGAACCAGAAATCTTCAGATTTTCAGATTGCCAGCACAGCTGTTGCTACCACTGTGCTATCTCTTTACCTCTTTCCTGCCTTTCCTTTCCTTTTCCTTTCTACTTTCTCTTCTTACTTCCTTTGGTACCTCCTTCCTTCCTTCTTTCTTTCCCTCCCTCCTTCTCTCATTCCTTCCTTCCCCCTTTCCCTCTTTCATTCCTTCCCTTTTCCCTCCCTCCTTTCTTCTCTCCTTCCTTTCTGTCTGTTCTCTCCCCAATACCATAGTAAAGTCCTTTCTAATTCTATTCTATGAGTGTATTTAATATAGTAATATATAGTAGTAACATTATATTATGTACATACAGTATATGTATGTATGTGTGCGGAGGGCGGATATGTGGCAGCTTTCTGACTGGTTTCCACTGTGGTATTATTTGCATATGGCTTCTGATTGGCCAGCGTCAAAATTCTAAGACTCTGAAGTGACTGAGAGGGGAAAGACAAGGGCCTGAGGCTGTCAGAAATGGTGATTGGTTGCCACTGTGTTGTTATTTGCATATAGGTTATGATTGGTCCATTTCAACATTTTAACATTCTGAAGTGGCTGAGAGTGGAAAGACAAGGGTCTTAGTGGCGTCTTCTCATTTTTTAGGATTTGGGATTTGTACGTAATTTTTAGTTCTTTTTGTTGTTGTTGGTCACACCTTGCATTGGGAGACATTTTGCTGCCAAATTTGGTGTGATTCTGTTCAGTGGTACTTTTGTTTACTTCAGTCTCATTACAGACAGAACATTTTTATATATATAGACTAGCTTGGGTTCCTGGTGTTGCTCGGGTTAATTGAAAAAGTCAACCAAAATGCATAAGGTTGTAGGTGAACTACGACTCACATCATGCCAGGTTAACACATTGGGCAAGTGTGCTCTACATGCATCATTGGTGGGAGTTCAGTGTCCTATCTGGCTGTAGGGTAAACTACAAATTCCACTATGGTGAGTCAGTCCCTCAAATCCCTCCAGTAGGTTGAGTTAGTCATGGGGGTTTTGTGTGCCAAATTTGGACCAGGTCCATCATCAGTGGAGCTCACAGTTTCGCTGGTTGTGAGTGAACTACAACTCGCAGAAAGGAAGGTCAGTTCTCCTCAAACCCCTCCAGTAATCAAATGTTGGCATATCAGGCATGTGTGCTAAGTTTGGTCCAGATCAGGGACGGATCTTAGTGGAGGCAAAGTAAGCGGCCGCCTCAGGGCGCCACGTGGCCAAGGGCGCATCCAGGGCCGGGCGCCATGCCCCCATGGGTGCAGGCAGGGTGGGAGGAAGGCTCAGTCCCACCCCGCAGGCTCTGGACGCCACCAAGGATGGCTCGTGCAGGGCGAGAGAGGAGGAGGCAGAGGCACATGCCTTTCCCTTCTCCCTGCCTTGCCCTGCGCCCTGCTCGCGTCTCATCCCTCACCCTGCGCGTGCCTCCCCCCTGCCAAGGAAGTCCAAAATAACTGGAGGGCCAAAGTTTGTCTATGCACCGCATCTATATATCTATATCTATCAGTGATTGGCAGGGGCGATCTCACCTCTCCTGGGGGGGTAGGCGAGCCTCATTTCTGCGCCCCCCATGGCTGCTGGACGCGGCAGCCCGCGGCGACATCACCAGCGCATGCGCAAGCGTGTATGACGCACGCCTGCGCATGCGCGGCGATGTCACGCGCAGCTGCGCGCGGCGGCGTCACGCACACCTGCGCATGCGTGGTGACGTCACGCGCAGCTGCGCGAGTGCGTCACGCACGCCTGCGCATGCGCAGTGACGTCCAGCGCGGCTACATCGCCGCCTGCGCCGCCTGCGCCGCCGGCTGCATCACCGGCTGCGCCGCCGGGGAGCACTGGCTCCCGGGCAGGAGGCGCGGCGGAGGGGCGGCCAGCGTGGCAGCGCCCCTCGCAGGCGGCGACGCCTCCCAGGACCCGTCGCCCTACACGGCCGCTTACATGGCGGAATGCCAAGGCCGGCACTGGTGATTGGTTGGGGGGCGCCAAAATACTGTTCGCTTACCATTTAAAATTACCTAGATCCGGCCCTGGTCCAGATCCATTGGTATTTGGATTCACAGTGCTCTCGGGATAAACTACAACTCACCCAAATCAAGGTGAATTTTCCCCAAAGACCTCCAGTATTCTTTGCTGGCCATGGGGGCTCTGTGCACCAAGTTTGGTCCAGGTCCATCTTTGGTAGAGTTCAGAGTGCTCATTGATTGCAGGTGAACTATACATCCCAGTACCTACAACTCCCAAATGCCCAGGCCAATTCCCATCGAAACCCACCAGTATTCAAATTTGGGTATATCAAGTACGTATGCCAAGTTTGGTTCAGATCCATCATTGTTTTGGCTCCCAGGATGGAATTGTCCCCGTATGCAAGCCTTCACTTGGGTGGTGGGCAGTAGGGTGTTTGTTGAGGTTCTTGTATATGACCTGCAATAACTCGCTATAACCTGCAATGTCATTGGAGGGAGTGCCATTGGTTTCTCCTGAGTAGAGGGAGGTATAACTGTTTGGGGAGGCAGGAGCTTGTCAGTGAAATTGCTTGTGCCTGCAAGACAGCCTTTTACCATCTGCGGCAAGAGAAACGCCTGGCTCCCTATCTCTCCCGCCGCAACCTGGCCACGGTGATCCAAGCCACGGTCATCTCGAGGCTCGATTACTGTACATTGGCCTACCTTTGTTAGCGATCCGGAAACTCAAACGGGTGCAGAACGCAGCAGCTCGTTTGCTGCTGGGAGCCACAAGAACTGCCCATATAACACCTCTTCTGCGCAAGCTGCATTGGTTGCTGGTTGAATTCCGGGTCTCCTTCAAAGTGTTAGTTCTGACTTTCAAGGCCTTGCATGGTTTGGGGCCAGTGTACTTGAGGGAGCAGCTTACCCCATATGTACCCAGAAAATCACTGCGTTCAGAGGGGATTAACATGCTTGAGGTCCTCCAACTCTGCTATACTAGGTCTGAAACTCTGTAGGCTCTCCAGCACGCGGCAGAGAGCGTTTTCGGTGGCTGCGCCAGCCTTATGGAATTCGCTGCCAGCAGAGACTCGAGCCCTGCGGGACCTAATGGCTTTCCGCAGGTCCTGCAAGACCTGGCTGTTTAGGCAGGCATTCGGGGTTTGACCGGCGCCTGATTAACATCTGCCACCCTGCCGTGCTACCACTATTCTTGTATGAATCGGCTGTGCCCTGATTCATTATGGTTTTATGGGACTGTAAGGGGTGGGATTGTTAACTGTTTTTACGAGGTTTTATGATGTTTTTAACCCTGCTGTTTGCTTTGTGCCACCAAACACTTGTTATGTTCGGGTCATTTTTGACCCGGCCCTATTTTCGGATGTTTTTTTGAGCCACTTAAAAGTTCTTTTTGAATACCTGTTGCATTATTATACTGTGTGATCATAGCTGTTAGTTATCAGAGAATAATTGAAACAAAAAAACTTTGCTTTTAAAATTTTGTTTTTTATTAAGTAATATTATTTTTGGGTTTACTATACACTTGTTATGTTCGGGCCTATTTTCGGATGTTATTTTGGCCACTGAAATGTTATTTTGAGCCACTTTTTGAAACCTGTTGCATTATTATACTGTGTGTGAATCATAGTTGTTCATTATCAAAGAAAAATTGAATTTTTTTAAAAAAAATTGTGTTTTATTATATACCGGGTCATTTTTGACCCGAACATAACAAGTGTAACAAACACTGTAGCGCAAAAAGTAAGGCACCGAAACAAAAAAATTAAGTACCCTTAGTATGAACCCTGTAAATTAGGAAAATAGAAGGAACCACAAGTTTCAAAATCAAAAAATTAATGAATAAACAAATATCAATTTCCAAAACGGGTCATGTTTGACCCGAACAGAACAACAGATTTGTGTGTCTTACATGCTGGAAATCGCCCTGAGCTTCGGGAAGGGCGATCCATTAAATCGAAATAATAAATAAATAAATAAATAAAGTGGACACTCCAGCCACACACACACACACACACACACACACACACACACACATACAGATTTTCACTTTTATGATATGTATAGATAGATAGATATATGTATAGATAGACAGACTGGATTTTTGAAGTTTGCATTTCAGCATTTTTATTAAGAACTAGCTGTACCCGCCACACATTGCTGTGGCCAACCTTCCCTCCCTCTTGCTCTCCTTCCCTCTTTCTTTCCCTTCTTCTTTCTTCCTTCCCTACCTTCTCTTTCTGCCCCCCTTTGTTCTTTAGTTTCATCTCTCCCTGTCTCTTTCCTTCCTTCCCTCTTTCTCTCTTTCGTTCCTTCTCTCCTTCCTTCCCTCTTTCTTTCCTTCCTTCTTTCACTTTTTTATTTCCTTCTCTTCTTCCTTCTTTTCCTTTCTTTCTTTCCTTCCTTCTCTCCTTTTTTCTTTCCCTCTTTATCTCCCTCCTTCTTCCTTCCTTCCTTTTGTCTGTCCTTCTTTCCTTCCTTTCGTCCTTCCTTCCGTCCTTCCTTCCTCCCGTCGTCCTTCCTTCTTTTCATCCTTCCTTCCTTCTTTCCTTCCTTCCTGTGTCCTTCCTTCCTTTCGTCCTTCCTTCTTTTCTTCCTTTCACCCTTGCCCCTTTTTGTGCATATGTGTTATATGTGTGTGTGTGTATTTGTGTATATATGCATGTTTGTGTATATATGTTGTTTTGCACATGCATTGTAATGTATTGGGGGGGGGGGGCTTTTTAAGTCTCTTCAATGTTTTTATGAGTGATTGTCACTCATTGACCTGATATGTGTATTGTGTCCAAATTTGGTGTCAATTCGTCCAGTGGCTTTTGAGTTATGTTAATCCCACAAAAACATTACATTTTTAGTTATATTTATTTATTATTATTATTATTATTAATGTAATAAATAAATACATAAATAAACATTACATTTTTAATTATATAGATCAGTTAAGGCCAGCTCTGGGAAAATGAGGAATTATTATTATTTATGTGTATTATACAATGTGGTTTTTTTTTCTCTCCACAAGGAATCATAGAATCCTAGAGTTGGAAGAGACCTCGTGGGCCATCCAGTCCAACATCCTGTCAAGAAGCAGGAAAATCGCATTCAAAGCACCCCCGACAGATGGCCATCCAGTGTCTGTTTAAAAGCCTCAAAAGAAGGAGCCTTCACCACACTCCAGGGCAGAGAGTCCCACTGCTGAACAGCTCTCACAGTCAGGAAGTTCTTCCTAATGTTCAGGTGGAAACTCCTTTCTTGTTTTTTGAAGCCATTGTTCTGTGTCCTAGTCTCCAGGGCAGCAGAAAACAAGCTTGCTCCCTCCTCCCTATGACTTCCCCTCACATATTTACACCTGATCCTCATCAAGTCTCCTCTCCGCCTTCTCTTCTGCAGTCTAAACATGCCCAGCTCTTTAAGCCGCTCCTCATAGGGCTTGTTCTCCAGGCCCTTTGAGGAGACTCAAAACGGCATACCTTAAAAGCATTTCAATACCATTTAAAATCTAAAATATATACAAACATGAAACAGGAGTAAACATCAATGGTATTAAAAATTCAGAGTTAGATTCCAATATTATCACCACGTAATATTAAAAAGACCTTTTCTTTAGTTGTTCCTATCACTTCTCTTCTTTCTTTATTTCCTTTTTCATCCTCCTACTTTCTATCCTTCCTCCCAAACTTTCGTTTCTCTTCCTTCTTTCATTTTCCCCCTTCCTTCCTTTATTGTTCCTTGCTTCCTTCCTTAAATGAAAGAGTGCCTTTGGGCAGTGTTTCCCAACTGGTGTTCTGCGGCACACTAGTGTTCCGTGAGCGATCACCTGGTGTGCCACAGAAAAACCTCTCTTCCCCCCTTTCTTCCCCCTCCAACCTGCTGGAGGAGGAGGAAGGGCCGGGCAGCGGGGGCAAAGAAGGAGGAGCTGGGGCGCTGCCTCCTTCAGCCTTTTCCCCTCCGCGGGCCAGCCAGCCGGGCTTGGCGGAGCCGCGAACCAGAAGAAAGGCTCCCCGGAGGGCCCAGGCCCTGCCTGGGAGCTGAGTTTGGCCATCTCGCGTCTTCCTGAACTAGCAAATTATGGTGGGATGTGTTTCTGTTCCAAGCAATAAAAGATCAATGTGGGAGATCACTTTCACAATATTATTTCAATTTATTTCATCTTCATTCTTTTCCAATTATACGTGGATGGTGGATTGAAGATCCATATGGCATCAAAACATTGGTGTTTTCGGAGACCCGGTCGGGCGAAGATGGCGGCAGGGCGGACACTCTAGGGCTCCCTGGAGTGCCACCCGCTCTCTTGGTTGGAGGGCGATCTGCGCCTCCCGCGGACACAGAAGCGTCCGAGGGGGACAGCGAAGCCGGCAGGCAGGCTCCGCTGGCTCCAAAGATCCCCCCCTCCTCAAGAGGGGGAGATCGAGCGAGCCCGGATCACTGCCACAGCGGCTAGTGGACCAAGGAGCGGGAAGCGGGCGGCGACCCGCACTTACTGCCAGCCCAGCCCGACCTCCCCCCCCCTCCCCCCCCTTGAACCAGACGGCAGGGCAGGAGGAGAAGCTCAGCAAGAGTGAGTACGGGGATCAGCAGCGCCCCACCCCCCTCTCGCAACCGGGAGGCACGTGCGGACTGGGCTCTTGGCTAGGGCTGCAAGGGACACATCGCACCTGGGAGCGGGCTCAAAGAGTAGAGGAACCCCCACCCCACCCCCACAGGGAAGAGCATATTGGGAACCTCCAACCACCCCAGGACAGGGAAGAAAAACAGTCAGGATGAGAACCAAGATGGCGGCCGAGCTCCTCTAGACCCGGGAAGGGGGAAGAAGACAAGGACTTGTGGCAGGAACGCCATCTTGAGCAAGAGAAGTGGAGCACTTTTGACAGGGAGACAGGGGGCGGCTAAAGGGGGAATAGACAGGAGGTGGAGCAACCCAAAGCCCTCTCTCTAATACACAACAGGGAGGAAAGGCATTCTAAATAAGTGAATAACTGAACAAGTAAACAAACAACAAATAAATAAAAAATGTACACCTCAAGAGTAAAAGAGCGGAGGATGAGACAGGAAGAGGGATCAGAAGAGGAGGAAATAACTCTGGGGGATGTCCTCGCAGAGCTGCGAAAGATAGGGAAGGCCCAAGACGGTTTCCTGCGGAGGATGGATGCCATGCTGTCCCGGCAGGAAGACCAAATGGGCGCGAACCGGGGGCATCCCTTACAGGAAAGATCAGAACCAAATGAAGAGGCGCTCCCCACAGGGCCAGGGTTGCCGATCTTCTATGAGGATGGATAGGACGCCCCCCTGGTCAAGGGAGAGAGCGCAACAATATGTGCAGGTGGAGAGGAGAGAGGGAAGGAGAACGTAAAGCCTTGGGCAGGATCAGAGGAAAGAGGACCACACCCCAGAAGTAGGGAGGCAGACCTGCTGGATGCTGCAGGAATGACCTCGAAGAGCCCTAACACCTCTGCTCCCCAAGAAAGAGAAGAGGGGAAGAACCAAGAGGTCACTGCAACACTCCAAAAACCCCAGCCGGGATGCAGCTAAGAAGGACGGCAAAAGAATGGGACGCAGCCCACTAGGAAGAGAGGCTGGACGGGAACAACCCAGCAAGAAAGGAAGAATAATCCGAAGAAAAGCTGCCCTTATTCTCTTGAGGCGTATTTCAGGCCTACGAGATGTGGCATCCCGGGATGGACACGGAAGGCCTCGAATCGCCTAGGGAGAAGGGCTAGGATGGAGGTTGGAGGACGTGAAGGGGCACGGGTCCGCCTACGCTGGAAGACAGGGAACGGACAATGGGCATCAAACGCTGGAAAGATTTTTGAGGCTGCAGGAAAAACAAAAGTTCTTTCAAAAGGACAAAAGCTAAAAACAACAGATTGCTCTCAGATACAGAGGGTTAGAAAGGCACGTCTCGGAAAAAAAGAAGGAAAAAGGAGCCTAGAAAGAAGACCTGTAAAATGTAGTGACCAGCTCAACAAGGAGGGAGACTGCAAGAGAACACGAAGGAGCACCCATGAACAAGGACCCTAGAAGGAAACAAGCTATTCCTGTCTTTATCTCTTCCCATCACCATTACCCATCACTAGCCTTCCCAGAACCCGACCAAGCAGCCTCCTTCACCGCCCCACCACCCTTACCCCTTCTACCCCCCATCCCTTGCCACCACCACCCCCCAGCACCACCACCCCCTTCCCACTCCCTCTACACCCCCTCCCATCACCATACTCAGCCTCTCCTTTATTTTTCCTACTGTCCTGTCCCTGAGACTGTTCCCCCACTTTCACTGTTTGTTTGTTTATGGAAAAACCCCAATAAATATATTTTTTAAAAAAAAACATTGGTGTTTTCCTTCACAAAATTATAATCCATAAGGTAACATGTCATCAAATATAATTAGGATTACACTCAATGTCGGGTCGACGGTATCAAGCCATCCGTTTCGCCAAGCTTCCGGCTTCTTCGACCTGCCACATACTATCTACTGTCCAATCCACTGGTCCAATATCTATTAGATTAAACATAAATGGTTTTCAATATATAATCCCATATTCCTGTTATATATACATTTTTGTAACCTATACATATAGGTGTGATCCCACATAAGAAAACACATTCCCCAAAACAGTAGGCAAGAGGCAATATACATCAATACATTTCAAGAGGCATTACATACATATAGCACAGTCAATACATACCCAAAATATTCAGTCATAGCATATATGTATGTGGACGCAGCCACTTTCCCATTCGGTTGGACAATGCTACTGAGAAAAGCCGCGGCTTAAGAGGCCTCCCGCCGCACCTGGCGCCAGGGGCAAATTATATCAAAATTTATCCTATGGATAAACAGTCGTTTAACCCCTGGGGCTTCGCATTTTAGGGATTTTATCCAGAAGCATTCTCTTCTCCTTAAGGCTAATTTAATATCCTGATGCATCTTGACTTTAACCTGTTCCAGAACCACAACTTTAAAGTCGTCATATAGATGATTTTCTTTAAAGTGTGTATACAGTACAGAAGATTCGTTTTGTTCTAAATCTCGAACGATGTTCCTGGATCCTTACCCTCAGGTCACGCCCAGTTTCCCCTACGTAATATTTTGAGCAGCCTCCCTGAGGTGCCCAGGCCCTCCCTGCGACCCTTTCTCTCGGGTTCGCGGCTCTGCCGAGCCCGGCAGGACACGAACCGGCCAAACCCGCTCTCAGGCACGGTCTGTTCCTTTCAGGGAGCCTTTCTCCCGGTTCGCAGCTCTGCCAAACGGGAGAATGGCTCCCCGCAAGGCTCCCCGCAAGCCGGGTCTGGCCCTCCCTGGGAGCCTTTCTCCCGGTTTCTGGGTCTGACATTCCAGGTGGAGATGCAAAAACGGGAGAAGGGCTCCCCGCAAGGAACAGGCCCTGCCTGGGAGCCCTTCTCCCGGTTTGTGGCTCCGACAAGCCCGGCGGAGCCGCAAAACGGGAGAACGGCTCCCCGCAAGGAACAGGCCCTGCCTGGGAGCCGGGTCTGGCCCTCCCTGGGAGCCCTTCTCCCGGTTTGTGGCTCCGACAAGCCCGGCGGAGCCGCAAAACGGGAGAACGGCTCCCCGCAAGGAACAGGCCCTGCCTGGGAGCCGGGTCTGGCCCTCCCTGGGAGCCCTTCTCCCGGTTTGTGGCTCCGACAAGCCCGGCGGAGCCGCAAAACGGGAGAACGGCTCCCCGCAAGGAGCAGGCCCTGCCTGGGAGCCCTTCTCCCAGTTTGTGGCTCCGACAAGCCCGGCGGAGCCGCAAAACGGGAGAACGGCTCCCCGCAAGGAGCAGGCCCTGCCTGGGAGCCGGGTCTGGCCCTCCCTGGGAGCCCTTCTCCCAGTTTGTGGCTCCGACAAGCCCGGCGGAGCCGCAAAACGGGAGACCGGCTCCCCGCAAGGAGCAGGCCCTGCCTGGGAGCCGGGAGCTGGCCCTCCCTGGGAGCCCTTGGGAGCCCTTCTCCCGGTTTGTGGTTCCGACAAGCCCGGGCGGAGCCGCAAAAACGGAGAACGGCTCCCGCAGGAGCAGGCCCTGCCTGGGAGCCCTTCTCCCGGTTTGTGGCTCCTTCAAGCCTGGCAGAGCCGGCAAAAGGCCCTGCCTGAACGGCTCCCCAAGGAGAAGGCCCTGCCTGGGGAGCCGGGTCTGGCCCTGCCTGGGAGCCCTTCTCCCGGTTTGTGGCTCCGACAAGCCCGGCGGAGCCGCAAAACGGGAGAACGGCTCCCCGCAAGGAACAGGCCCTGCCTGGGAGCCCTTCTCCCGGTTTGTGGCTCCGACAAGCCCGGCGGAGCCGCCTGGGAGCCGGGTCTGGCCCTCCCTGGGAAGAAAACGGGAGAACGGCTCCCGCAAGGAGGCAGGCCCTGCCCTGGGAGCCGGGTCTGGCCCTCCTGGGAGCCCCTTCTCCCAGTTTGTGGTTCTGACAAGCCCGGCGGAGCCGCAAAAACGGGAGAACGGCTCCCGCAAGGAACAGGCCCTGCCTGGGAGCCGGGTCTGGCCCTCCCTTTGGGCTCGAGCCCTTTCTCCCGGGAACAGGCCCTTTGTGGCTCTCCCGGTTTGTGGCTCCGACAAGCCCGGCAGAGCCGCAAACCGGGAGAACGGCTCCCCGCAAGGAACAGGCCCTGCCTGGGAGCCGGGTTTGGCCCTCCCTGGGAGCCCTTAGCCCGGTTTGTGGTTCCGACAAGCCCGGCGGAGCCGCAAAACGGGAGACCGGCTCCCAAGCAAGAGCAGGCCCTGCCTGGGAGCCCTTCTCCCAGTCTGGCCCTGAACCTGGGGAGCCCTTCTCCCGGATTGTGGCTTCGACAAGCACGGCGGAGCCGCAAAACGGGAGAAGGGCTCCCCGCAAGGAACAGGCCCTGCCTGGGAGCCTTTCTCCCGGTTTGTGGCTCTGACAAGCCCGGCGGAGCCGCAAAACGGAGAACGGCTCCCGCAGAACGGAACCCCTGCCTGGGAGCTCTTTCTCCCAGTTTGTGGCTCGACAAGCAGGCCCTGCCTGGGAGCCGGGTCTGGGAACCCTGCCTGGGAGCCCTTCTCCCGGTTTGTGGCTCCGACAAGCCCGGGAGCGGAGCCAAAACAGGGAGACCGGCTCCCGCAGAGCCGCAGCAGGCCCTGCCTAGGGAGCCGGGTCTGGCCCTCCCTGGGAGCCCTTCTCCCCCGGTTTGTGGTTCCGACAAGCCCGGCAGAGCCGCAAAACGGAGACCGGCTCCCGAAGCAGGCCCTGCCTGGGAGCCGGGTCTGGCCCTCCCTGGGAGCCCTTCTCCCGGTTTGTGGTTCTGACAAGCCCGGCGGAGCCGCAAAACGGGAGACCGGCTCCCCGCAAGGAGCAGGCCCTGCCTGGGAGCCGGGTCTGGCCCCTCCCTGGGAGCCCTTCTCCCGGTTTGTGGCTTCGACAAGCACGGCGGAGCCGCAAAACGGGAGAACGGCTCCCGCAAGGAACAGGCCCTGCCTGGGCCGGGTCCTTACCCCCCGTCACGCCCAGTTTCCCCCCCAATATTTTGGGGCAGCCTCCCTGGGGTGCCAGGCCCTCCCCCGACCCTTTTTTCGGGTTGGGGGCTCTGGGGAAACCCCCAGGAAAAAAACCCGGGGAAAACCGGGGGTCGGCACGGTCTGTTTTCCCCTTTCCCCAAAGGGGCCCTTTTTTCCCCGGGGTTTTTAGCTCTGCCAAAACGGGAGAATGGGCCCCAAAATAAACCCCCGGGGGGGGCCCCCCGGGCCCTTTTCTCCCGGGGTTTTTTGGGGGGGACATTTAGGGGGGGATGCAAAAAAAGGGGGAAAAGGGGGGCCCCCCCGGAGCCCTGGGCCCTTCTTTTCCCCGGGGTTTTGGCTCCCAAAAACCCCCGGGCCCCAACGCAAAGCGGGGGGAAAAAGGGGGCCCCCCCAGGAAACAGGCCCTCCCCCGGGGAGGTCTGGCCCCCCCCGGGGGTTTCTTTTTTCCCCGGGTTTTTTGGCTCCCCCCCAAAAGGGGGCCCAAAAAAGGGGGAAAAAGGGGGCCCCCAAAAAGGCCCCCTGGGGCAGTCTGGGGCCCCCCCCCCAAAAGGGCCCCTTGGTTTGTGGCTCCAAAAGGGGGCCGGGGGGCCCCGGGAAAAACTCCCCAAAGCAGGCCCCCACCCCCCCGGTTTTTGGGGGGGCAAAAAGGCGAACCCCTAAAAAAAGGAAAAAGGGGGCCCCCAAAAAACGGGCCCTGCCTGGGGCGGGGGGGGCCCTCCCCCCGGGGCTCTTCTCGGTTTTTTGGGTCCCCACAAACCAGCGGGCACGGGGAAACGGGGGCCCCCAAAGGGAAAAAGGGGGGCCCCCCCCCGGGGGGGGCTGGCCCCCCCCGGGAGCCCCCTTTTTCCCCATTTGTGGGGTTTCCCCCCCAAACCCGGCGGGCACAAAGCGAGGCGGCTCCCCCAAAAAGGGGAGGCCCCCCCCCCGGGGCCCCCCTTTTTCCCGGGTTTTTCTCCCCCCCCCCGGGAGCCGCCAAAAACGGGGGAAAAAACTCCCCCCCAAAGGGCAGGCCCCCCCCCGGGCCCCGGGGGGCCCCCCCCCGGGATCCCCTTTTTTCCCCGTTTGTGGCTTCGACAAGCACGGCGGGGGAAAAACCCCAAAAAAAAGGGAAAAAAAGCTCCCAAAGGGCAGGCCCCTTTTTTTAGGCCCTTTTCCCCCGGTTTTTTGGCTCCCAAAAGCCCCGGGGAAAAACGGGGAAAAAAAAACCCCCGAACAGGCCCTGCCTGGGGCAGGTCTGGCCCCCCCCAGGGCCCCTTTTTCCCCGGGTTTTTTGGGTTTCCCCCCAAGCCCCCGGCCCCCGGGGCCCAAAGCGGGGCCGGGGGCCCCCGGGAAAAGGGCCCCTGCCTGGGGCGGTCTGGCCCTCCTGGGGCCCCTTTTTCCGGGGTTTTTGGGGGCCCCCCCAAAGGCCCGGGGGCCCAAAGCGGGAAAACGGCTCCCCCCCAAAGGAGGCCCCCTGGGCCGGTTTCCCCCCCCGGGGCCCCTTTTTTCCCCGGGTTTTTTGGGTTTCCCAAAACCAGGGCCCCCCCCCCAAAACGGGGGAAAACCCCTTCCCCCAAAACAGGCCCCCCCCCGGGGGGGTCTGGCCCCCCCCGGGGCCCCCTTTTTCCCCGGTTGGGCCCCAAAAAAACAGGGCCCCTTCAAAAAAAAAGGGAAACGGGCCCCCCCAAAAGGAAAACCCCCCGGGGGCCCTTTTTCCGGTTTGTGGGGGCCCACAAAACCCCCCCGCAAAAAGGGAAACGGCTCCCCCAAAAAAAAAAGGCCCCCCGGGCCCCCTCTGGCCCTCCCCCCGGGGCCCTTCCCTTCGGGGTTTTTTGGGTTTGGCAATCCCCCCCGGGGGGATAAAACAGGGGCCCCGGGGGCCCGAAGGGCACCCCCCGGGGGCCGGGGTTTGGGCCCCTCCCTGGGGGGCCCCCCTCCGGTTTGTGGTTCCGACAAGCCACAGGGCCGCAAAGCAGGAACCGGCCCCCCGAGGCCCTCCTGGGGGGAGGTCGGCCCCCCCGGAGCCCCTTCTCCCCTTTGTGGTTCCCCACAAGCCCCCCCGGGGGCCTTTTGGGGGGAAACCCCCGGGGGCCCCCAAAAAGGAAAAGGGCCCCTGCCCAAAAAGGGGGGGGCTGGCCTCCCCGGACCCCCTTTTCCCGGGGTTTTTAAAAATTTAAAAAGCACGGCGGGCCCAAAAAAGGAAAAATTTTGGGGGCCCCCCCGGGGCCCCCCCGGGGCCTTTTCCCCTTTTGGCTCGAAAAGCCCCGGGGGGCCCAAAAAGGGGAACGGCTCCCCGCAGGTGAGCCCCCGCCGGGGGGGGGCCCGGCCCCCCCGGGGCCCCCTTTTTGGGTTTTTGGTTCCGACAAGCCCGGGGAGTCGCAAAGCGGAGACGGCCAAGGAGCTGAGGCCCTGCACAGACGGGTCTGGCGACCTCCTGGGAGCCCTTCTTTTGGTTGTGGTTCACGGCATCAGCCAGAGGCGTAAAGCCGGGAGAACGGCTCCCCGCGCAGGCTGAGTCACTACAAAGGGCTGGGTCTGGCCTGCAGACAGTCTCTGGTTTGTGGCTCAACAAGCCTGAGACACAAAAGCAGGAAGAACCGCTCCACGCAGAAGCAAAACCTGCCTGACCACCTCCGGTTGTGGCTCAGACAGGCAATAGACCACAAAGGAGAAGAGCCATGAGGCTGAGCCTGCCTGGGCCCTTCTCCGGTTTTGCGTGGCTCTGACAAGCCGGTGAACCACTAAAGCGGGAGAAACGGCTTATAAAAACAGGCCTGCCTGGGCCCTTCTCCGGTTTGCTGGCTCCGACAAACCGGCGGAACCGCAATGAGCGGCTCCCATGACCCTGCCGGGCCCTTCTCCCAGTTTGTGGCTCCGACAAGCCAGCAGAGCATAAAGCGGGAAGAAACGGCTCCCCGCGAGGCAGGCTGCCCACCGGTGGCGGGTCTGGCCTGCCTGGGCCCGCTACTCCCGGATTTGTAAACAAACAGCGGCAGAGCCACAAGCGGGCAACTCCCACCGAGCTGGGCCTGCCTACGGGCAGATCTAGCCCTGCCTGAGACCACTTCTCCCGGTTTGTGGCTCCGACAAGCCAGCCAGACGCCGCGGAAAACGGCTCCTGCCAAAAGGAGCGAGCTGCGCAGGCCACCTGGTTGTAAACGCCCGGCAAGCCAGCAGGCATGGCGACGACTCCCGCAGGCTAAAGCTCACCTGGGCAGGTCTACTGGCTGCCTGACCCTTCTGGTTGTAACGGCTCGACAAAGCCCGGCAGAGCCGCAGCGGGGCAGCTCCCCATGAGGAAACGAGCCCTGCAGGCGGATCAGCCTGCCTGGAGCACTTCTCGGTTTATGGCTCAAACCAGGCGACGACCATAAAAAGCGAGGGAACGCGGCTCTCCCGCAAAAGGCTGAAGCCCACACCTGGGCGGGTGGCACCTGGAGCCTTCTCGGTTGTGGCTCCGACAAAGCCAGTAGACCTTAAAAGCGGGAGAACGGCTCCCGCAAGGAACAGGTTCTTCTCTGGTTTGTAGTTCCGACAAACCCCGGCAGTTTTGGTGGCTCTGATCCCGCGGCAGAGGCCTGCCTGGGCCTGAGAACAGCTCCTCGCAAGGAGCAGTTCAGAATGCCTGGGAGCCGGGTCTGGCTCCCGCTCTGAGGGAGCCCTGCCTTAGCTTCACCCTGAGGAGCCCGGGCGGAGCCTGGCTAAAAACGGGAGAACGGTTCCTCAGAAGGAACAGGCTCCCGCAGAGACAGGGAGCCCTTCTCCTCCCAGTTTGTGGTTCGACAAGCCCGCCGGAGCACCAAACGGAGAACGGGCCAGGCCACCTGGGGAACAGGTCTGGCCCTCCAGGGCCACTTCTCCTTCTTGTGAAGGCTCGACAAGCCAGGCAGAGCCGCAGGCCCCGAGAACGGCCCCGCAAGGAGCAGGCCCCGCCTGGGAGCTGGCCCTCCCTGGGAGCCCTTCTTCCAGTTTGTGGTTCTGACAAGCCCGGAGCCGCAAAACGGGAGAACGGCTCCCGCAAGGAGCAGGCCCTGCCTGGGAGCCGGGTCTGGCCCTGCCTGGGAGCCCTTCTCCGGTTTGTGGTTCGATGCCCGGGCGGAGCCTTAAAACAAAGCGGGAACGGCCCCCGCAAGGAACAGGCCCTGCCTGGGAGCCCTTCTCCCAGTTTGTAGGCTCGACAGAGCGGCAAGCCGCAAAGCCGGGAGAACGGCTCCCCGCAGGAGCAGGCCCTGCCTGGGAGCCCATCTTGCCTCCCGGTTGTTCTCCCGCTCCGACAAGCCCGGCAGAGCCGCAGGTCCGGGAGACCGCTCCCGCAAGGAGCAGGCCCTGCCTGGGAGCCCTTCTCCCGGTTGTGGGAGCCTTTCTCCCGGTTTGTGGCTCGACAAGCCTGCAGAGCCGCAAACGGAGAACGGCTCCCGCAAGGAGCAGGCCCTGCCTGGGAGCCCTTCTCCCCCTTTGTGGCTCCTTTCCCAGCAGGCCGTTCGGGCCGGGGGAGCCTTAAAACGGAGAACGGGCCCTGCCTGGGAGGGGTCAGGCCCTGCCTGGGAGCCCCTTCTCCCAGTTTGTGGCTCTGACAAGCCCGGCAGAGCCGCAAACGGAGAACGGCTCCCCCCGCAAGAGAACAGGCCCTGCCTGGGAGCCGGGTCTGGCCCTGCCTGGGCCCCTTCTCCCGGTTTGTGGCTCGACAAGCCCGGCAGAGCCGCAAACGGGAGAACGGCTCCCGCAAGGAGCAGGCCCTGCCTGGGAGCCGGGTCTGGCTCCTGCCTGGGAGCCCTCTCCCCGGTTTGTGGTTCGCAAGCCCGGGCGGAGCCTTAAAACAGGGAGAACGGCTCCCCGCAAGGAACAGGCCCTGCCTGGGAGCCCTTCTCCCAGTTTGTGGCTCCAACAAGCCCGGCGGAGCCGCAAAACGGGAGAACGGCTCCCCGCAAAGAGCAGGCCCTGCCTGAGCCTGGGTCTGGCCCTTCCTCCCAGTTTGTGGCTCCGACAAGCCGGCAGAGCCGCAAACGGGAGAACGGCTCCCGCAGGAGCAGGCCCTGCCTGGGAGCCGGGTCTCCCCTGCCTGGGAGCCCTTCTCCCGGTTTGTGGCCTGCCTGGGGAGCCGGGAGCAGGCTCCCCGCAGGGAACCGGGTCTGCCTGGGAGCCCTTCTCCCAGTTTGTGGTCCGGGCAAGCCCGGCGGAGCCTTAAAACGGGAGAACGGCTCCCCGCAAGGAACAGGCCCTGCCTGGGAGCCCTTCTCCCCGTTTGTGGCTCTGACAAGCCCGGCAGAGCCGCAAAACGGGAGAACGGCTCCCGCCAAGGAGCCCTGCCTGGGGCCTGCTGGCCTGGGAGCCCCCTCTCCCGGTTTGTGGCTCCGACAAGCCCGGCAGAGCCGCAAAACGGAGAACGGCTCCCGCAAGGAGCAGGCCCTGCCTGGGGCGCCGGTCTGGCCCTGCCTGGGAGCCCTTTCCCCCGGTTTGCGGCTCTGCCAGGCTCGGCGGAGCCGGAAACCGGGAGAACGGCTCCCCGCAAGGAACAGGCCCTGCCTGGGAGCCCTTCTCCCAGTTTGTGGCTCTGACAAGCCCGGCGGAGCCGCAAAACGGGAGAAGGGCTCCCCGCAAGGAACAGGCCCTGCCTGGGAACCCTTCTCCTGGTTTGCCCCTCCGCTGGGAGCCTGCCTTTCTCCCAGTTTGTGGCTCCTGACCCGGCAAAAGCGCAAGCCCGGGCGGAGCCTTAAAAAGCCCGGGAGAACGGCTCCCCCCTTCTCCCGCAAAGGCCTGCCTGGGAGCCCCTGGTCTGGCCCTGCCTGGGAGCCCTTCTCCCAGTTTGTGGCTCTGACAAGCCCGGCAGAGCCGCAAAAACGGGAGAACGGCTCCCAAGCCCGGCAGAGCCAACAGGCCCTGCCTGGGAGCCCTTCTCCCAGTTTGTGGCTCCGACAAGCCCGGCAGAGCCGCAAAACGGGAGAACGGCTCCCCGCAAGGAGCAGGCCCTGCCTGGGAGCCGGGTCTGGCCCTGCCTGGGAGCCCTTCTCCCGGTTTGTGGCTCCGACAAGCCCGGCGGAGCCTTAAAACGGGAGAACGGCTCCCCGCAAGGAACAGGCCCTGCCTGGGAGCCCTTCTCCCAGTTTGTGGCTCTGACAAGCCCGGCAGAGCCGCAAAACGGGAGAACGGCTCCCCGCAAGGAGCAGGCCCTGCCTGGGAGCCCTTCTCCCGGTTTGTGGCTCCGACAAGCCCGGCAGAGCCGCAAAACGGGAGAACGGCTCCCCGCAAGGAACAGGCCCTGCCTGGGATCCGGGTCTGGCCCTCCCTGAGAGCCTTTCTCCCGGTTTGTGGCTCTGCCGGGCTTGGCTATATATATAGAGAGAGAGAGAGAGCACAACAACACAACAGCACAGGCAGAAAAGCATGTCTGTGCAGGAGGGTGAACATTAGGAAGAACTTCCTGACTGTGAGAGCTGTTCAGCAGTGGAACTCTCTGCCTCAGAGTGTGCTTCCATCTGGCTGCTCACTTTCCAGCTGGCGTCCCTGAGGACCGGGTACATTTTCGTGTTTATGTTTACCAACTATTACTACATTCGGCATTGGCTAGACGTGATAGCCTTTCTAGTGACTTTGTATCAACTCTCCTGTTCAGGCCCAGGTTTCACACTGAGTGTATAAATACATTTAAAAACATATTAACTATATGTATGACTGTGTTAGGGTGTCATTTTGTGTCATTTTGGTTGGTGGTGTGGCCCAGGATTTGGTCAATGTAAAAAAATTGTGCCGCAGCTCAAAAAAGATTGAAAAACACTGCCTTTGGGGGAATTATAATGAAGGGATGCAGCTTCCCGATATGGCCACTGGGTGGCGGCAAAGGAGCGTACATTTGGAGCCGAGGCGTCCTGGGCGAAAAGCGCCTCAAGAGTGTGTAATTCCCGATGTGTCCATTGGGGGGCAGCAAAGGGATCTGTAACGAAATGTACAGTGACTGAGAATTCTAAACTCTTTTGGCCTCTCTCACCAAAAGACAGGCAGGGCTAGATCCCGCCTTCTGTCACGCCAAGGCATCCGATTGGCCAGCTGAGTGTTAGAGGGGCGTGGCCATGCGTTGGGAGTAAGGCGTGCCAAGCGCTCCCAGGGGGGAGGAGAGTGCTTTGTGACGTCATTGCCTTCTCTTCGCCTGGATTGGCTGCCGCGCGGGAATTCAAAAACGGGCGGTTGGAGGCGAGACTTGGGGAGGGATTGGTTCCTGTGCGTGCCTCCTGGACCAATCGGGGACGAGGCCTGGGAGGGTTGCCATGGCGACGCTGCCCTCCGCGTGCGCTAGGCCTCAAGCGAGACTTGGTTGCCATGGCTACAGAGTTAGGCCTCTGGGCCTTTCCTTGAGAAGGAAGGAAGGCGACGCGGGCTCGGAGGGACTGTGGGAGCCCTTCCCTCCCTCCTTTCCCGGGTAAATACCTTATTTATCACGCTTTTAAAGCCCCCAGAGGTGCCATTATCATTATTATTATGTTTGTTATGCTTGTCATTATATTTATTTACCTTTAAATCGTTTCTGACTCCTGGCAACTACGTCTACACTGTAGAATTAACCCGGTTTGGCACCCATCTTAGGCCCCTTCCACACAGCTGCGTGAAATAGCACGCTCTCTGCTTTGAACTGGGTTATATGGCAGTGTGGGCTCAGATAACCCAGTTCAAAGCAGATATTATGGATTATCTGCCTTTATATGGTGCATTATATGGCTGTGTGGAAAGGGCCCTTCACTTCCATGGGATCTGGGAGTTGTAGTTCTCCTGCATTGTGTGGATCTCGATCCCGCCTGCGTCACAAATCCGAGAGACAGGGCCTTCTCCGTGGTGGCCCCTCGGCTATGGAACGCCCTTCCGAAAGATACTAGCTCGGCCCCCTCCTTGTTAGCATTTCCATTTCGGAGGAAAGTTAAAACCTGGTTGTTTGAGCAGGCGTTTGAATAGGCAGTGCAATAAATACAGGGGCGTGGAATGACACGATGGTGAATTTATTTAGATATTATCTATTTATTTATTATTTCGATTTGTATACCGTCTTTTCCAATTGGCTCAGGACGGTTTACAGCAGGGGTGCTCCTTAGGTAGATCGTGAGCTACTACTGTAGTAGAACATAAGAACATAAGAAGAGCCATGCTGAATCGGGCCTCAGCCCATCTAGTCCAGCATTCTGTATCACACAGTGGCCCACCAGTTGTACACGGGGATCTCGAGCAGAAGGGAGGGCAAAACCCTGACCTGCTCCCGACCCCCCACAACCAGTACCCAGGGAAATCCTGCCTACCTCAACCAACTCCGAGGTGGCACTTGAATGTCCTTTTCAGTAACTACCGATACACTTGGTATCCATGAATCTGTCTAATCCTGCCTTGAAGTTGTTCAGGCTGACAGCTGTCACAACCTCTTCTGGAAGTGAGTTCCATAACCCAATGACCCTCTGGGTGAAGAAAGTAGGTAGCGCATTCCACCAGGGTGTGACTCGGCAACCTCCAAGGATCAGCTGCTGGCGTGGAGTTGCTTCCAGTTTTGTTGGGTTGCACCGTTCTGTCGCCGCTCCTGCTGCTGTTGTTCCAGCTGGGCCTTCGACCCCCGCGGGGTGCTGCCCCACCAGCCTGCCTTTTGGGGGGGGGGGGGGTACCTGCCATTTATTAGGTTCCCAGGTGTCCCTTCAACTCCAATCCCTCAGGAGTTTATAAAGTCCTCCTTCCTCTCTTTTATAATATCCCTTATGCCTACTTCGATTTTGTAATACTTTTAATTACTAAGATGTAGAGTCCATTCTTTTGTTATATTCCTCCTGTAGACTCCAGTCTGTTTGTTTTCTTGAGTTTCCTGTGTGCTTGCTTAAAAGGAATGTCAATCTGTCCATATTCTTTATATCATAAAGTTTTGCAAGCCATTGGTCAACATTAGGAATGAAGTCGGCTTTCCAATATTTGGCGTAGACCATTCGTGCTGCTGTCGTCATTAAACAAAACAATTTATCTTCCTTACCATCTAACTTTAATTCCTTATCTAATAAGCCCAATAGGTAATAGTCGGGTTTCATTGAGAATTTTCTTTGCAATATTATTTGAATTTGTACTGCCTTTACAGTATTCCATTTATCCAGGCATCAGCTCTCTGTTGCAGCCCCTGGCTTTTTAATCCACTATTTCGCCAATTACCATCTGTTGTGTGGTCTTCAAGATGGCGCCGACAAGTGAGCACCCTACGGGGGAGCTCCCTCGAAGGTTGTCTATTTCTGAGAATTTGGCCATACTACTCGGCCAAACCAGCCAGCCGATGTTTGAGGTTGACCTCCAGCGACAAGAGCAAGCGGTAGAAGGTCCCCCAAACCCTCCGAGTTCTCCAGCGAGCCGAGGGAGCTGCTTGCCTTTATTATCAGAACCGTGGAGGTACCGTCAGGGATTCTCAGCATCAGCATCCACACCAGGGGCTAGTCCCTCTCCCCAAGGCCTCAGTAGGCCTGCTGACCACCAGGACAGGCCCAAATGTACCCTTCTGACGGAAGTGGATGTCCATCCTGCCCTCCACCCTACCCTTTTGGACATTTATCGCCAATTCAACAAGCTAACCCTGGACCTCAGAGAGCTTGGCGACCAGCTGAGGACCCTTGGGAACCTAGGACACCAAGTACACCACTGGCCGCTGCCTTTGGGGACACCGCTGGGTTGTCGCCGGACCAACTCCCCTGGACCCCGGCAGGTGGAGCAGGGGATGGGGCGGAGCCCTCCACCCACGGGGGTGGCTGCCCGGTCCCCGGATGCCTACCGGTTCGAGCCCGGGTGTTCGTTTGGGCACTCGGATGCCTCCGGCCATATGGGCTGCCCATGGTCTTCTCGGCGCAGCTGGGACGCCGTGGCGGATGGACTCGATCGTGGGCGATGCCGAGAGAGCCCTGTCGACCTAATCGATGTGCCCACGGTCTTGGCTCGCCCACCCAGCCGTCGCCCTCACCAGCAACTGATTTTTCGGCCAGCGAGAGGGGCGTTGGCCCTGGACGCCAACATGGCGCCCAGGCCCGAGGACTCGCTGTCCGAGGCCCCTCCCCTTCCATCGTCTTCTCCCCTGCCTCCAACAGAGCTGGAACAGATACAGACCTATGGAAATACTGCCACCCAGTGAAAGCCAGAACCAACAACGACAAAAGGCTCAGACACGGCCTCAGCGGCCCAGCCTAACAAGGCGCAGAGCCTTCCCGCAACCCATGATCCCACCTTGGGTTATATGGCCTTCGATCGAGGGACTGGGGGGTCCGGAACATCTGTGGCAAAGCCCAAAGCTGGAACAACTGGGAAGCCCAGTGAGGTACAGTACCTTCTCTCAACCCCTGACTCTGCCGTGGCGGAGGGGCCTAGAACAACTCTGGCTCAGACAATTCAGACAGCCGGCGAGGAGCATGGACGCTTACCAGCCACCATAGAGCCCCAAGGTGGAGGGAGTTGTCCCCTTAAGTCCCCTCGGAAGGGGGGCCATTTGGAAGAGACACCGTGCGCGCTCGGTGACGACTGCCCCTTCGCAGGGCTAAGTGGTTGCCCTTGGTCCTGCTTGGGCATCCGGTGTGCCCATGTGACACTCCCTGAGAGCACTGGGAATGTACCCGGGGCCGCGGATGTCCCGGAGGTCCTTGCGAGAGTCCCGGGGGACCTGTACCCAGTTCGGGGGGGTTGGGATGAGTCTGACAGGATGGCGCCGGCCCCCAGAGATGCCGTGATGGAAGAGGGATTTCCGCCCCCTCCACCTCCTTCCTTCGGCCCTGCGCGGAGGGCGATTCCACCTGTCTCTCCGGGTGAGCGGAGGCGCTACCGGAGGAGGGGCCAGAGGCGCGGTCGGAAGAGGGGTCAGCGTATCCCCTCCCCCAATTGGCACCCTGTCGGCCTCTTCCCCCTCAGTTGGAGGTAAAGAGGTCTATGTCCAAGGGGTTCAGGACCCAGAGGTCATTTACATCTAGGACGCTCTGGAGCTCGTGCTACAAGCAGCTGGAGCCCCGGGGGATATGTTCTGGTCCCAAGAAGGACTACAAGGTGTTGTTTTTTTCCTTTTGGGACAGGTGCAGGTTCTATGTCAAGCGAAAATGGCTATGAAACAAGAACACTAAGTTGCCCTTTTGCTCTCTTTTCCCACCAGATGAAATGGCTGGCACAGGACAATTAAAGGCAAAATGCCAATGGATTTGGCCATTCATCTTTCCTTTTCCACCCGTTTAAAATTTGAGTTACCAGAGAGGAATCCCCTGTGGTTTAGCTAGATGGAATTTATTTATCATTATTTATTTAAAACTTTTATAGCCCGTTCTTCTCACCTGAGGGACTTACAACAAGGATTCAATGCTACTAATACAAATTAAAACGTCCTACAACAATACAAGGTTAAAATACATATATTAAAATACATATAGGTATTGGCATCCACTACTAATTGGCATCCACTACTAATTATATAACTAAATTTAGGGGGGAAATGTGGAACGAGGAGAAATTATTGTTTAAAGGGAAAGAGGTGGCAGATTTTATATATACACACAGAGGCAGTTCTTGTAACTCACACGAAGTCATCAGATACATATACATGGAGAAGGTATATGCCTCAATGATGTAAATAGCAGGATAATAGGCAAGGGCTGGTTCCACACTGCCATATAATCCAGTTCAAAGCAGATGTTCTGGATTCAGAAACTGAACTATATGGCACTGTAGACGAGGCCAAGGTCAAATCTGTTCAGTGAACATCTCCCTGTATTCCTCTGCTAAATGAAATAGAAATAAAGGGAGGTTGTGTCTGCTGCTTCTTTTCCTTTCCTGTAGTTCAGCAGAGGCTCCTTCCAGAACCTTGCCTGTTAAAGAGATGTTGCCACCCAAGAAGGAGCTGCAAGATCAGCGTCTCCAGAGAACAGCTAACGTGAAAAGAAGATCACAGTCAGCAGTAGTAAACTGGAATGTTTTGGCAGAGAGGAACCAGCTGGTGACCCCTGTCGGAGCTTGGGTGGAGTGTACCCAAGACGATGCAGAGCAGGAGGAGAGTCCAGCTTTTGTAAGTATTAAGAAAGGAATGTTTCTACTCTCGACAAAACTTCAGTCATACATCAACTTGTTTTTTTTTTTCTGCTGAGCCATCAAGTTCACCCAGTCTCATCCACTGGGTGGTGTCTCTGTGCAATCCCTGGGTTAGTTTTAGTCCACAAGGCATCAGCTGCCAATCTGTGGTGAGTTTTCAGGAAGGAAAGAAGCCCATTGTTGTCACCTGCATTTTACTTACGGGGACCTGCCTGCATTTGTTCATAGGGGATTTATCATTGCCTTCTTCTAAGTTTGGATGGGGGAAAGGGGGGTTGCTGTACTGCACTGATGTACCTGGTAGGAAACACATGTTAATAATATTTATTTATTTACAATATTTATAGCCCGCCTTTTTCAGCCACATGGCGACTCAAGGCGGGGTACAGATTAGCATAATTTGTTGCCAAGACATTCATAAAGGTTCAATAATATGGCACAAATAGGGCCCTGATTCCTTGAACCCCCGGGGGGGGGGGATACCAGCCCTTTTTCACCTGGAATTGACCAGTGGTTAACAGACGCATTGTAGTCTACCTCTTCTAGTCTGAACAGTTGGGTCTTTTCTTATTTATTTGTTTGTTTGTGACATTTCTACCCCGCCTTTGTCATCCCGGAGGGGACTCAAGGTGGCTTTACATACAGGCAACAATTTGATGCCCTAAAACACAATGTACACTTTTTTAGTCTATAGCAGCTCAAATTGAAGAAGAATACAAGGAGCAACGAAAAGAAAAAGAGTGGATGCTAAAACGTTTTCAGGAAGAAGTGAAACGCAGGGTGAACCAATGTGTTAAAATGCGGCGAAAGCAGCAGCTGCAGAAGTCCTATGAAGCAGTAAGACAATGTTTTTTTAATATTTGGTTCCCTCATTTGGAAATATAAAGCTGACCCTCTCTGCTTGTGTACACTTTTCAACCTCCAGTGCAAAGCTTTCCATTAGAACCTTGTGAGGTCGTCTTCACTGCAGCCTGATAAACATTTCTCAGACTAACTTCTCTTTTCCCATCTCACTTTTCTCAGGAAAACAATTTGCTATCGGAATCAGAAATTCATTGTAAAGTTATTTAGGCTAATTGGGCAAGCTGCCCCATCTCTTAAAGGAAAGTTTGCTATCAAAAGTTTACTTAATTGTGACCAAAACTATTAAAATAACTTTTCTTTCTTGTGTTGAGCAAAGCTTGGATGTATCTATCCCTCTTACTTCCCTTTCTTCTTTTGCAGGCTGAAAAGGAAGGTTCTGTGGTGATAGGATTTTCAGATTCTGCATTACAGTTGACCCCTAAGAAAAATACATGTTTATACAGAAGCAGCCCCGATTCTACCATCTGCAAGTCTGGTAGTAGAATCTCCCCTGTGGAAGGAGCTAAATTCGTGGTGGAACAGGGAGAAAAACCAAAAGCCAAAACTGTGAGTATTTCTCTTGGAAATGTATGATTTTGAATATTTATTCTTAATTGTCAGGAACATCATACTTCTCTGGTATAAAAGTGGTTGCATAGGATTTGTCTGTTGTGGTTTTAGGGTAATGATATGAAACATTAACATAAAAATTATAGAGGAAATGGGCTGAACTCATATTGCCACTGCCTAGCTCAGTGTTTCCCAACCTTTTTTTTAATGAATATTTTTATTGATTTTTTTACAGAATAAAAACCACATCCAAACAACAAAACATACCAAAACAGTGCACTGTGAAAGTGCCCCTTCCACCCTCACAATCATCCACACCCCTCCATCCCTTCTGAGGGTTTCATCGCCATTCTTCTTTCCCTTCAAGCCTTCAAGCCTTTGGACAGTTTACGTTACAAATTAAACAGTAGATCCAACTTATTCCTCGTATCTTGATCTCGGGTTTTCCAAACAATATATTGTCTTACCCGGTCCCATCGCCCCAACAGTTCCTGCAATTTATTCTCCTCCATCTCATTAACCCTAATCTCCATAATTTCAAATTGAATGTGTTCTACCAGGTATCGCAGCCAATTCTTAATTGTCCATTTGGAGGGGTCCTTCCAACCCAGAACTATAATAGACTGTGCGCTTTCAATCATGGCCTCCTTGATTCCTCCATATTCGCCCAAGTCACTTTTTCTCACCAATATCGCAATCTCCTTTGTAATTACCCAATTTATGTTCAGTGCCTTATTAATTTCCCCTTGTACCTCTTTCCAAAATCTCTGCACTACTGCACATTCCCAAATCAGGTACATGTATACCCCTTTCACTTGGCACCCGTGCCAACATTGACTGCTCACGTTTTGAGAGAAGTATGTCAATTGGGCCGAAGTCCGATACCACTTATGCAGGAGTTTCCTTCTCATTTCCCTCACTCTTGTGTTTTTAATTTTTGCGATATTTCCCATTATCCTTTCCATCTCTAATTCTGATACTTGTACTTCCCTCTCCCACAATTTGGTTAATTCTTGTACCGGGCTTTCTCCTGACACTACTAACAGCTTATATATCTTTCCCACCTGAGTCCTTTTCCCTTCCTTCCATTCCCTTACCAGCCTCTCAAAAGCAGTGTCCTCTCTTTGCATTGCCTCTCTAACCTCCCTCTGCATAAGAAATTCACATATTGCCCAGATTTGCAGCCACCGCCTTTGTCCCAACCAGTTCTCTAACTTATCTCTCCTAATTCTACCCCCTTCATCCACTAATTGCTCCAATCTTGTGACCCCCTTTCCTCTCAATTCCCTTATTACTCTGCTTAGATTTTCCTCCTTTTAGGGTTCATTACCTGTAGCGAGGCTACCTTCGAGACTCCCGGTGCCATCCTCCCTTGCCACCTTCTCCACACCTCCAAAGTGGCTCTCATAGGCCCTGTCAGTTTATCCACCTCACCTTTTCCCCATCTCCTGAATATCAGTTCCTCCGATCCAATTGCATTCACTTCTCTCTCCAGTTTCACCCATTTTTAATCTTCCACCTGTAGCTCTATCAGCCTTTCTATCTGAAACGCATCTCTATATAGCTCTAAGCTTGGAATTCCCCAACCTCCTTCCTTCTCACTCGCTATCAACCATTTTTTCCTTATCCGTGGTTTCTTGTCTCCTTCCACCCACTGGTTCACTTTTCTGTCCCATTCTTTTATCTTAACTCCTGAAAGAGCTCCTGGCAAAGCCTGGGCTAAATACAGGAATTTAGGCAATATCATCATTTTAATCGCTCTTATTTTTGCCATTCTCCTCAGACTTTTGTGTTTCCAACTTTTAATTTGTTTCAGGACTTTTTTCCAGATCTGTCCATAGTTTACATCTACTATTTTCTCCTCATTCTTATAAATCCACACTCCTAGATATTTCATTCTCTTTATTCCTAATTTTAACCCTGTCTCTTTCCTTACCTCAATCTGTTCCCTTGGGCCTGTGTTTATGAACATTATCTCCGACTTTTCCCAACCTTTTTTGAGCCACGGCACACTTTTACATTTGCAAAATCCTGGGGCACACCACCAACCAAAATGACACAAAATGACACTCGAACACAGTAATACATATAGTTAATATGTTTTTCAATGTATTTATACACTCAGTGTGAAACCTGGGCCTGTTTCGATGAACACAACATAGATATCCTGGCAGGAATGGCAGAAAGACACAAACTTCCCACACAGAACTCCCATATCCAAGTATAAGAGTTTGGTGGGCATTGACCTTGCATTTTGGAGTTGTAGTTCACCTATATCCAGAGAGCACTGTGGACTCAAACAATGTTGGATCAGGACCAAACTTGGCATGAATACTCAATATGCCCAAATGTAAACGCAGGTGGAGTTCAGGGGAAACAGATCTTGACATTTGGGAGTTGTAGTTGCTGGGATTTATAGTTCCTCTACAATCAAAGAGCATTCTGAACCCCACCAATGATAGAACTGGGCCAAACTTCCCACACAAAACCCCCAGGAGGCAAGAGGAGGTCTCTACTTTAGGAAAGGGAGGCGGGCCTTCCCAATGCATGGAGAGGGAGAGACCAAGTAGACAATGGGTGGGGAGGGGGTGTTAGTAATTTTGTGCCTTTATCAAGGTAGGTTTCTTAGGGTTTTTATACTTCAACACACTAGACTCCCCCCCCCCCCCCCCGGGAGGTTCCAATTTCCCACGGCACACCTGATGATCGCTCACGGCACACTAGTGTGCCCCGGCTCACTGGTTGAGAAACACTGGCCTAGCTATTCTTTCCCTTTCATATGCATTTGTCCATCTTGTTCATCCACATGAATAAGGATGTAGATGTTTATATTGTACTAGCTGTACCTGCCATGTGTTACTGTGGGCAACCCTCCCTCCTTCTATCCTTTCTTTCTCTCCATCCTTCCCTCTTTCTTTCCTTCCTTCTGTTTTGTTTCTTTCCTTCTGTATCTCTTTTATTCCTCTCCCTCCCTGTTTCTTTTTCTCCTTTCTCTACCTATTTTGCACTGTAACTCCCAGAAGTAACAACAACATCCCTTCATGTCTTTCATTCTTCCTCTGCTCCCTCTCTCCCTCATCCTTCAGCTCTTTCATCCTTACTTTCCTCCTTCCCTTGCCTCCTTCCTTTCCTTCCGCCCTTCCTTTCCTTTTCTCTCTCACTCCTCCCTCCCTTTCTTTCCCTCCCTCCCTTCCCTCCCTCCCTTTCTTTCCTTCCTTTTTCTCCTCCCCTCACCAACTTCACACTCCTTTATTAAATCTGCAATGGTTCCCCGGAGGCTGTAGGCCTCCTTGTCTTCAAAGGGAGCAGGACTGCAGCTCCCATCACCCCCCGAGAAGAGTGACATGATCCTCCTGAGGGATCATATTGCTGACATAATTCTTGGCCTGGGGGGGGGGGGGCTGCAATCCCGCGCCCTTTGAAGAGGAGGTCTAGAGCCTCCAGGGATACTGGGGGGATAGTAGGGCAGGGGATGATGGGCCGGCCCTGCCTGCCTGTCTGCTTTCTCGAGAGCGCCTCACCGGCAGCCGCAGAGCAATCTCGGCTGAGCAGCAATGGCAGAAGAAGCACCCTGGCTGCCCCTCCAGCAGGGCCCCGCCCCCCGTCAGGCCACCTCCACAAGGTGTTGTAGTGGGCGAAGGCCATGGCGTGCGTCTGGGCACCCAGCTAAGCCCGCTCCTCAGCCAAGTGCCCAGGATCTCTCCATAGAGCCTCTAGGCCCAGCCCGGACAGCCACCCCAGGTAGGCCTCCTCTCCCGAGGAAGAAGAATAAGACGGGGCCAGCTATGCCGCTAGACGTTTGTTTCCTCTGTGCCGGGGGGGGGCGGGAGTGGAGAGAAGGGGTTCGCATGCGTGCGCATTATGTCCACGCATGCACAGTCCATCTTTGGTGCGGGGGAGGCTGGGAAATTTAGTACCCCAGGTTTTTTGCATATTTTAAGTGTTTGTCTGGATGTTTTGGGTAATTTTCCGAGTGTTGGTCACACCTCGTACCTTTTGGCATTGTGTTGCCAATTTTGGTGTGTCTGCATTCAGGGGTTTTGCTGTTTTTCAGTGTGAAAGGACATATATAGATGATCAGACTCACCAAGCATGCCATGTTAATGAGACCAAGACAAATTTGTCAGCTACGCCTGGCATTAGCAAACACTTGATTTCTATCTATCTATCTATACATTTTGACTTTAATTATGGTACTTCAAATCATATATGACATCTTCAGCATCAACCGGGGCAACAATGGGCCATTTCCTGGAAACTTAGAACTCATGAGCAAATCTCTTAGTAGAGTTTTCCTGATGGCAAGTTCATTTATCCTACTTGAAGAAGGCCATATCGCTAAGTAAATTTGGCCAATTTGTCTTAGCACATCAAGTCAACAAATAATGCAAGTGGGAAATTGCAAAAGCGATATAATTTTATTTTTTAAAGCAGATTAATATCAATTGTAGCATTGTCTTCTTTGACTTTCCTCAAAACAAAATATTCAGTATGAATGTTACTTACCTGTTTCTCTGCAACAGATGAACAATCAAACGTCAGCCCAGTTTTAAAGTTCTCTCTGTCGTTTTATATATTTTTCCACAGGTTACGAAGACTGTGCAGCAGACTATCCGTCACAAACTTGCTTCACGAAAAGCTGCATCAGATGCTATTCCTCCAGAACTTCCAGGAGGTCCTTGGGAGAGCTGTCCAGATAAAGAGGTGATGATAAAAGACAGTCTTCTTCATTTGACTTTGTTCTGAGCTCAGATGCCTGCTGTGGTTGGATAGTCTGCCTTACTTGCATTGGCATTTTTATTTATGTTATTTATTTATTATTTAAAGTGAAATAAAAATTTACCTTGTAAGAACTCTTGCTGAACTGTAAATAATTGTGGTAAATAATGGGTGGAATTTTTTTTTTAGTTCCAACTTGAGTAGACTCATTGAATCATTGAGTTAGTGGTTCTAAATAGGTCAAGATTAACAATACAGTTCAGGCCTCGGAAGCAGGAAATCAGCAGAGAAGGCCAAGGCAGAGAGGGGACAGAGAAGAAACAAGGGCGCCACTGTATTGCATTATATCTTGACCAAAATATATAACATCTGCAATGGAATTGTGGCAAATAGTTTAATGCTTTTATATATTGTAATGCTATTTTAAATAGTAAGTTGCTCAGAGCTCTCCGGTGGAGAGCGACTAACCAAGAAATAAAGTAAAAGTGAAGTGAATAGAAAAAAGTTTAGCAATGCAGTTCAGGCCAATAGTTTCTCAAAACACATGCCCTTAAAAATATAACAAATGTCCAAAAGCCCAGAGCACAAGATGGGAGGATTTTTACCTCTTCCCAGCAAGTGTATGTGAAGTTTGACAATATATGATTTTTCAAACAGTCCACTTAAATTATTCCAAATATGTGTGTTGCCTTATCTCTCCCTATTAGGTGATTGCTTGAAGCAATGAGAATATTATGTCACGATAACATGTAGTAGACAGGTGAAAGTAAAAATGTGAACTCACCCTTCTGTTTATAATTGTTGCAGTTGGAAGTTGCAGTACTATGGTGCAACTTGGATAGAATAAATTTAGGACACCATATTGGCAAAAGGGACTCTGAAATTTTCAATGCTTGTTTTCTCTATCCAGCAGCTTAAAAAAAAACACAAGAATGTTTCCCAATAGTGGTGCTTCTAATATTCTAGTCTGTTAGTTTTGAATTTGTTGCATGTTTGAGAAGATCTGGTATTATCTACAGACGTGTTTAGCTCTCCATGCTTCCTTATGACTTTTTTTCACTTTCTTAGAATTTTAATTTTGGGGGTGACTTGACAGTGTTAGTTCACCCTCAGTCTGTGGAAGAAGGGCCTCAGTGTCTTAGTAGGCCTCAATATGAGAGGGCCTCAGTATGTGAGAGGCGTCAGTCTTAGAGAGCCCTCAGTGGGAGAAAGACCTCTGTGTGAGGTAGGCCTTAGTATGAGAAGGCCTTGTGTGTGCCGCTCCAGTGTAAAGGTTGAACTTTATTTGTGTCATGGAAGCCTTGTTCTTATAAATAGTGCAACCATATTACTTTACTATAAAGAAAAGCCTGCTATGGTCTGTGTGACTTTGGAGGAGTCTACAGACAATGCCGCCTCTTTGCTTAGAAATGGAGATGAGCATCACCCGCCAGAGTTGGACACAACTAGACTTAATGTCAAAGGGAAACCTTTCCCTTTTTTTGACATGGATCTGTTGTCAAGCTACACCTCAAAACAGAGGCAAGATTCAAGTTCTGTCTCCTGTTACCTAGTTTTTGTTAGCATGTGTAAACATCCTATTTTGACACATTATTGAAACTATTTACATACTTACACTTGTCTTACACATACATCTCATCAAAGCAAGCTCTCGCGATACACAGACTTTGGAAATAATACCTGTATCTGTCTTAGTTGCCAGAATCTTGCAAGACAACTTCCGCAAATGCAGAAGGTGAAGATTTTCTTCTTGTAGGACACCATGACCTTCCTGCAGAACTGCAAGATCAAGAAAAGAAGCAGTGGAGAAAGGATGTGGATTATATCATAGAGTTTAAAAAAGTAAGACTTCTCCAGCCAAACAGGTCTAGCGGGACAAATGCTTTGGTTTGTTTGTTTGTTTGGATTAGTAGCATACTCGTTGGTCCCCAGCTCATGTATTTTTGACAAACCTTGTTTCTTGGTGTCTTCACCTTGTGTAGGTTAATAGTGAGATACTGAAAGAAACCTGCCCAGAGGCCTATTCGGCATCTGGCGTCAAGACTTGGTCTCCTCAGATACTTTGGCCTGGAAGAGAGAGAGAAGAGTTGAAGAAGCAGGTATGACCCTTTAAGGTCGATATGGGCAGAATTTGGCCCTCCCTCCAGGCGTTTTGAACTTCAGCTCCCACAATTCCTAACAGCCATGCCTGCTTTAGGGAATTTGGTGGCTAGATAAGTAATCCTGTTGTATCACATAATGTGTGGAAGACGTTGAACATTTTAATACTGAAAGGAAATTTTACAGCCATACCCAAACTTTTTTGGCCTACCGCCCCCTTTCCAGAAAAACTTTTACTCACCGCCCCCCTAGAAATTGTTTTTTAAAAAAATTAATAGCAATTAAACAGAAAGATATATGTGTTAATGCAGTGGTTCTCAACCTTTCTAATGCCATTACCCCTAAAATAAGGTTTCTCATGTTGTGGTGATCCCCAACCATATTTTCGTTGCTACTCCATAAATAATTTTGCTACTTTTAGGAATTCTAATCCAAATATCTAATATGCAGGTCTAAGCGAAGGGGGCAGGTCCAAAGAAGAGGGCCGCACGACCCCTCCTAAATGGCCAATTGTTCACCGCCCCCTTAAAAGGGTTCACCGACCCCAAATTCCCCTGAGCCTCCCACCGCCCCCTTGGATTGCCTCACCGCCCACCATGAGAATCAGTGCCCTAATGCAAACATCTGATTCCTCCTGGACACCGCCTGAATTGCTAGATTTGTAGCTCTCTTTAGGCCTGGAGGTATCTGTTCAATTGCACAGCTGGATTTATTGTAATTGGGCTCGGCATTGATTCAGCTCCTACTGTATCTTATAAAGCTGTTTGTTACTGTAAACATATCCAGAACACACAATGAGTTGGTACGGTGTACCATCTCAATTATCATACTAAACAGTGATAGTTACAAATTCTATTCAATTGTAAACAAATGCACAATGATGCATTTCTGAACGCTCAGTTTTTATGAATTAGAGTTAATCAAAACACATAGTAGTGACTTAATTCACTGACAAACTGTTGCAACCTAAGCTTAACCGGACCCTTAGTAAACCAACACACAGCGGCTGCGGTTAAATGCTTTATTTAGAATAAGTAAAATAAGTAAAAGGCAAAGATGGAATAGTTCAGCAATGCTATTAGCATCCAATGGTAGCAAAGAAATAGTCTTTAAATGTTCCAAAAAGAAGCATTAATCTTGGCGCCGCAATTGGCTAAATCCACAGGCTCCTTGGCCCCAGGCTCAAAGTCCCAAAACAAGGAGGACCCCCTGGTCCAGGCAAAGTTCCATGAAGCTTGGCAAGGTAGCTAAAACGTTGGCACGAGATTCAGAATGGAGTCCGGGCCGAACCTTTATAGATTTCGGCTGCATTGATCCAGAAGGCGCTGACTACGCCGAAGCTCTCTCACGGGAACGGGTGAAAAGCTTTCTTTTCCCACCGTATCTGTACCCCTTTGGAATGCAAGCTTGTTAGCGGGACCAGCTGTGCTTTGGGGAGGATCTGCCGCTTCATGGTACCAGGTGCTCTTATCGGCCTGGGAACCCGCAGGGCTGCACCGCTCTCTGGCTATTTGGGGGTCAACTAAAGGTTGCTGCAAAGGCCTGTTTTCAAGCCTCTCTGAGTCCTTAGCTCTAACTTGGCGTTGGTCTGGTCTGCTGCGGGAACCTGGCTGAGGTGTGACACAAACAGAGGAATGTCTATTCCTTCCTAGTGAAGTGTTACAGTAAATTGTAATGTTATTACTCCACTTGCAGCATGCGGAGAATATGTAACAATCGTTCTTGAGTTCTATAAGCATGTCTTGTAAGATTGGACGACAGAAAACAACAAGCTCTAGCAAGTTCTCATTAAACTGTAAGATAGTGTGATACAAAGTACAGGACAAATGCAGGAGGACTCTTTCTCATTGACATTACATACACTTTGGATCCCCCAGACTATTAACAAAATCTTATATTAAGTGATTGGGAAATGGGCAAATGAGCAGATTTGTCAGATATTAATATAACTGTTTTCATTCATAATCTGTTTGAAATGAAAATATAATGTCATATCCTTCCTTATGGCCGGAGGCCCCGGTGGTGCAGTGGGTTAAACCCCTGTGCCAGTAGGACTCAAGACCGACAGGTCGCAGGCGTGGATGAGCTCCCTCTATCAGTTCCAGCTCCCCATGTGGGGACATGAGAGAAGCCTCCCACAAGGATGGTAACACATCAAAATATCCAGGCGTCCCCTGGGCAATGTCCTTGCAGACGGCCAATTCTCTCACACCAGAAGCAACTTGCATTTCTCAAGTCGCTCCTAACACGACAAAAAAAAAATCCTTCTGGCAAATAATCATCTGGAGACCACATTTTGAAAACCACTAGTCCAAACTGTATAACTATACTCACTGCTTCTCAAAGCAAAAGTTCAAATGACATCTGCTTCCAAAAGTCCAAAAGCATACTGCATCAATTGAGGTCGAAACACATACTCACAAACACAATGGAGTCTTGAACATCCTCAGTACAATCACATGTCTGTAGTCCCTCCCACACCAAAGAGGTCAGTCAAACTGGCAAATCAATATATGCATACAATACAGGTTAGCAAATATATACATTAACAAATAGTGAAGGATTGGAAGGTTGCTATTTCTAACAATGTATAGATGAAACAGCCAATTGCAGGCGAGTATTCGGAGAAAGAAATAATAATTTTATTTCTTACCTGTCTCTCCTCATGGTTGGAGGTGGGTTTCAAAACAATTAAAATACACGAACACAGTAAAAACACTACAAATAAACACACAAAAAGGAAGTGTCAAATAGTGGCCGGTCTAAGGTGAATCAGTAGCAAGGGACCTGGAAAGGCATTATTACTGTAGCCCAGTGGAACAGAACCCAAGTGATGCTGTGTAGCATTGAACAATTATAGTTTTCAGTGCTAATTCCAAGTTTTACCTAACACTAGTTTAAACCTCCTTTCTTCCTGTAGCGTCAAAGTCAGTACCTAAGATACAGGCGGCTCTTCATGGATATTGAAAGAGAGCAAGTGAAGGAGCAACAAAGACAGAAGGAATGTCAAAGAAAAATGGATAAGTGCGTATTCTATGTATTGCCATCCTTTCGCCTTTAATTTATTAGAGACAATTGTTTAGAAAAATATGCTGAAACTTAAAACAGGTAAAATATGAACCTAAATTTTCAAGGTATGTAGTTCAATGGAAACTCTTCAGAGCAACTTCCTGTCATTTCAGGCAGCCTTGTGAACTGTTCAAGCTTAATGCTTCTGTTTTGTTTTTGGTCACGTTCATACATAACAATGAGTGAGTGAATTGCGGATCATTTCATCTTCCATTGTAATACCATTGTAACGTCTGTATTGTTTTATTTTTAAGCCAATTTGATTTTATTTTTTGTAATTTGTTGTTTGGGCTTGGCCTCATATGAGCCACCCTGAGTACCCATTGGGTAGATGGGGACGGGGTACAAATGAAGTTTATTATTATTTTATTATTATTATTCTTATCCAGTTTTCAAAGGCAGTTTATTTTCATGGCTTTACTTGAAAAAAATATCAACCCCCCCCCCCCCCACATATTTTAGTACAGGAGCTCATTGCACTCATAAACACTTGTGATTTCAGATTCTTCTCCCATTATGGATTCTTGTTTTCCATCAGCTGTTCGAACTTGCCTTGCTGTCGAGTTCTTCACAAACATGGGAGCAAAGCAATCTTCTTCAGGTTGTTCTTTAGTATCAACTTGCCCTTGTTCCCACAGACATGTCCCAGTGAAACCTTTATGGTGCTGTAATAAAATTTGGACAAATATTGAATTTCAAGGAGATTGCTGGAGGGGGAAGAAGAGAGCTATCAAGTGGATGCCAGCTTTCTTTGGCAGTGTAGCTTGGTTAAGTAAACATGCTACCCTTTTTTAAAAATTCTTGTATTTTTCCTCTTAGTTTGAACAGCTTTTGTCTCAGAAAGCTAGCAAATTTTATAAGGTAGTATTATGTGTTTCATAAGAGGAGGTCCTATTGCAGGCATGGGCAAACTTTCTAACTTGGGGGCCACATGGCAGACCAGAGCGGAGTAGGCGGACCAGGAGGAAGAGGGTTTTCCCCAAGTCCCCTCCCTGCCTTTTCCTTCCTCTTCTCTTTTGGAGGCAGAAAGTGAAGGAAATATGGGAAAGGTTTGGATCCCAAAAGGGTTGGCCTTGGTCAGGATGAGATGGTGGACAGGAGAGGAAAAGATGTATCCATTAGACCCCGTATTGCCTACTCCTGATATAGAATCCTAGAATTATAGAGCTGGATGAGACTCCCAAGGGCTATCCAGTCCAACCCCCTGCCATGCAAGAAGGCACACTCAAAGCACTCCCGATAGCATATGCGGAAAAGCCTCCAGAGAAGGAGATGCCACCACACTCCCAGGCAGCCTATGCCGCTCTCATCCTATGTTCTTCCTAATATTTCCAGTTGAATCTCTTTTCCTGCCATTTGAACCCATTGCTCCCTTGTGCCCTGGTCTCTAGAGCAGCAGAAAGTCAGTGTTCCCCCTCCTCCTCAATTGCAAATCTTGAAACAGGGTTCTCATGTTCCCTCTCAATCGTCTCTTCTCCCAGCTAAATGTCCCCCAGGAGGAGAGGAGGAAGGAAAAAGAAAAGGAAGGGAGGGAGGGAATAAGAGAAGAATGGATGGAAGGAAAGGTGGAAGGGAATGGAGGGAGGGGAGGGAGATGGAAGGAAGTTGAAAGAGAGATAGAAGGAGGGAGGAAAGTGGGAAGGAAGGATGGACAAAAGGGTGGAAGGGAGGGAGGTAAAGAAAGGAGGGAGGGAAGAAGGAAGGAAAGATAAGAAAGAGAGGATAGGATGGTGGGGGGGGGGGGGGGGCTGAGAAAAGAGCCCAAGGGACCACATCCAGTCCCCAGGCCTGTGTTTATCCATACCTGTCCTATTGGATCAGACTAAAAAACCCATCTTATTCTACAATGCTATCCTACAACACAGGGCATGAGAGGTATAGCTATCCCTTTGAAACTTGTATTTGAAGGCGTGCTTCTGTATATTGACACCTCAGATCATTCTTAAAGCTAATAGCTTTTATAATACACCTCCATGAGCTTATCTAATTTTTTCCTGGAAATAATTAGAAACCTATTTAAATTGGTGACATATAATACTTGGAACACCCTGGTAGGAGGATTTAGGTTAACACCCTTGAATATTGTTGATTTGAAAAGTGTTGATTTGAATAGTGTTGAAGAAATGAACCAAAGTTCATTTCTTTTTCTAATAAGCTTGTGTTTTGTACGATGGGGATGTGTTTAGCTGTCCTTTGTCTTAATGTAGATTGGCCGGATAAAATTACTGTAATAAACTAAAACTACATAAAGATGATAGTTACTTGAATGTGCAATGTAGTATTACAATACAAAATGCTGGGTTTCTATGGTCAGATGTTGACCGGTCCCCAGAGATGGAGCTCCGTATTCAAATCAACGCCCCACTTTATTCCCTACCATGCTGAAACCATAAGAATGCCCTCTGAAGCACTGTTTACTATCTTCAGTGTATTTCACAGGGTTGTTAACAGCAGGACTGAGTCTGCATTGTGGTCAGCTTCTAATTCCTTTTTAAGTGGTTTAAGCAAGTGGCTTTTTTTTGTTGAAAGATTGAACAAAATTTCTCTTCTGCCTACAGAATAAAGAGAGTAAAAGAGCAACAACGCCATAGAGAGGAACAGAAAATCATGGAGAAGTATCAGGCAGAGAAACCGGCAACACAGGAAGTACTCTCTCAGGGAGATGCTTGTTCCAGGGGAAAGGCTTGTGAAAAATTTGAACATCTTAAGCTAGAAGACACAGAAGAGAGGAAAGGGATTGTGGAAAAACAGCAACGGACTAAGGAATATGCGCGGTAAGCTAGAACACATGTTCAAAAAATTTCAGATGTCGGAACTAAGGTCACAATTTATATATCCTGCTGGATCAGATCAGTGTACATTTTCTCCGGTCTCTTGTTATTATAGTGGCCAACTAAGATTTTAGGAGATGCACCAAGAAGGCAAGAGCCTTCTCTTGTTTGTCCTAGACCAGGGCTGCCCAGGAAGTCAATCGCGATCGACTAGTCGATCCCGGGACCGAAGGAGGTCGATCCCAGCCGGATGGGGCGCTTCTCAGAGGGGGCGGAGCCAGGTCACGCCAAGCCCCACCCCCTGCTTCGGCACTCCCAGCAGCTCCAGGCTTGAGGATGGCAATGCCAAGCCGGCCTTGTGCTAGCTAGGTCACCACTGGCTTGGCATTGCCATCCTCAAGCCTGGAGAAGCTGCTGGGAGCTCCAAAACCAGATGAGAGGGGTGGGGCTTGGCACAGCCTGGTTCCGCCCCCCTCTGGCTTCCGCTCTACCAGCAGCTTCTCCAGGCTTTCCTCAAGCCTGGAGAAGCTGCTGGTAGAGCGGAAGCCAGAGGGGGGCGGAACCAGGCAGTGCCAAGCCCCACCCCTGCCCCTCCCCTCTCCAGCCTTGAGGAGGTAGGTAGATCTTTCTGACTTGGTTTTATTATAAGTAGCTCGCATGCTGAAAAAGTGTGGGCATTAGGTCCTAGGCATTAGGTACAGAAATAAGATACACTGCATTGATGGAAAACACCACAGCACAAGCAGCTGAACTGTAGTAAGCCATGTTTCTTCTTGACAGCTATAATATCACACCAATATTAGATAAGAAATACTTCTTATATATTTGAGAGCGGGATCCTTCATCCCACCAACACTTAGAAAAAATAGACTACATTGAATGAGAGGTCCTTCTCAGCACCGACATAATAATCATCATCATCTTTATTTATACCCCACCACCGTCTCCCCAGCGGGGACTTGGGGCGGCTTACATGAGGCCAAGCCCAAACAACGAATTACAATAAAAGAAAAATTAAAGCATCAACAACAATACAGTAAAATACAGACATATAAATAAAAAATAGAAAAGCAATATACAAATGTAATATCTAAAAAAAAACCAACGCAGTGGACCACATGTACACGATAAAATGTTAAAAACTCAGAGTGATATAACAGGAGTAGATTCTTTGCAAAGGGAAGCTGTGTCGAGCATGGGTTGTAGGAGGCCTTCATATAAGGAGGGGGAGTGTGCTGCAAAGAGGAGAGCAATGTTATAATATATAATTATATAAAATATAATATATAATTATATATATATAATTACATAATATGTGTGTGTGTGTGTGTTTACAAATGCCTTCCACTGGTAGGCCCAGTAGGCATTATTCAGATGTTTTTCCAAACTTTTGAAGACCGCTGGTTATTGTAACTGTTTTACCACGGTTTTTAAGTTGTACTTTTAAAATAAGTAGAAATATAGCAGATTGCCTATTATATTTCTTGTTCTTCTTTAAATATAAACACCCACCAAAGATAACATAGCACACATCTCACAAACTAGGTTTTAGCTCACAAAAGTTTCTGTCCTAATAGATATGAGGCAACCTTTCCTAACTGAAGACCTCCAAATAATTTGAACTGCCATTTGCATTATTTGCTGCCATTGGAAAAAGAAATGTCTAGGAATTTGGTGAAGTTCTTCTGAAGAAATGGTTCATGTGATTGTAACTGAGCTTTAATGGGATCCCTAGCTCCTCCATGCAGTTCTTTCATTTATTTATTTATTTACTAGCTGTACCCGGCACGCGTTGCTGTGCCCTTTTTAGGAGATGCGAGAAAGTCCAATCATCCACGGTGTGCCCTCCTCTAGACTGCAGTTGGATGGAGTGTGGGTCATGGGGGGCATGGTGTGCCAAGTTGGGTCTTTATTGGTCTTGGTTCTGGGCCACAGTGGTCTGTGGGGAATGATGGGTTTTGAAGTACTACAAATCCCATTTTTCATGGTGGTACTTCAAGTCCCATCATGCATGGTCGGGGCTCTGTGTGCCAAGGTAGGTTACTGTAAATTCAGGCCATACACAATGTCCCATGAGCTGAGGCCTAGTCGGGAGAATCAAGTTAATGAAGCCTTACTGTCAATTCAGAGCGTAAACAGCTTCCCAGTAAGTGAGGCCTAGTTAGGGAAATCAAGTTAATGAAGTCTTACTGTCAATTTAGAGCGTAAACAGCTTCCCAGTAAGTGAGGGCTAGTTAGGGAAATCAAGTTAATGAAGCCTTACTGTCAATTTTGGGCGTGGTCTGTGTTTTTTTTTGGGGTGTAAATTTTCGGTTGGAAGTGATTTCGGTGTGTGTGTTGGGGATTGGCTCAGGCCTTTTCCTTATTTTGTTTTGGCAGTTTAATAAGGATTGGAATTTTCATGTTGGCTGGCCAGTGCAGCAGTTATGCAAATCCGCCCTTATTGGCAGCCAATCATGTTGTTCAGAATGTAGAGGCTGGGTGAGTCTTTAGCTGCCCCGGAGGATGCTGGTAAATGTAGTTTTATTTTTACTCGTTGTTTTGGGGGCCTTTTAGGTTTTGGGGGGGAAAGTTTCTTTGCTACAAACGTACCTTGCTTGAGGCCTATTTCTGTTGGCAAGTATTGTTTTTCTGCGTTGTAAGGTTTCTTTGTTTGAGGTATACATCACATGACGTGAACCCATTTATATAATAGATTATTTGGACTTGTACGACGTCACTCCCCGAGGGCTCGGAGCGGCTTACAATCAGGTAAAACACACAGAGGTAAAAGCATACATATTAAACTAGCTTAAAAAAGATTTCTGGCCTAGCAATCAAAGGCTAGCCGGAAAAGGTGAGTCTTGCAGGCCTTGCGGAAGGAGAGAAGGTCCTGCATGGCCCGTACATCGCTAGGAAGAGTGTTCCATATTGACGGCGCCACTACAGAAAAGGCTCTGCGCCAGGTCGATGTAAGACGGATTGCTTTGAAGGTCGGTACTTCAAGGAGGTTCATTTTGCCTTGTTGGGCAAGTGGGCTTATTAACAAGAGACCCTCCCTGTGAATGTATAGCAGAGTAACTTATTAGCAGCAGCGTGACCCAGCACCAGTAGCCCAAAGTGATAAAAAGTACAAAAACACACAGACCCATGTTATCTCTTCCATAGGAGGCTTTCCTTTATAGTAAAATAGTATGTTTGAAATAAAAAGGTTTCCACAACACAAATAAAGTCCTTTATACTTCCTTCTTTGCTTCCATGCTGGGCTTCTTCCTCATGCAGATAAACAGTTTCGCTCTCACAAAGCCTCCTCTCACAACGAACCTACTGTATATTGGAGTTTTACACAGTATCCCTTTACACACAGCAGCTCGAGCTTTACACAGGAGGCCTTCAACCTGGAGCTTCTCTCACCAAGCCTACTCACACTCTGAGGACTTCTCACAGATTAAGGCCTACCTCACGCAGAGCCTTCTCTCACAGACTAAGGCCTTCCTACCACTAAGGTTTACCCCAGACTGATGGCTGCCAAGCTACAGACACACCTGCTTATATTGAACTGCAGATTTTGCTGAGTCATTGCATCCATTTAACCCTTTCAGTGCTTCACTCACATTTTTGTAATTAAAAATACCTAGTTAATTTTTAATATTTTCTGACAACCTTCTCCCAGAACCAGTTGCAGCAGAACATCTTGTCGGTTCCTTGCCTGCTTAACTTCCATATTTTTCTTTATATATTTTCTCTTTCGAATTGTTCTTCAGATTATCTCAAGGGCATCAGATTTTTTTCTCTCTAAGATGCAACAGTGCTCCTTGTTTGTTGTGTTTGCTAACAACTGGCGGGTCAGCCATCAATCTTGTTCTGCTATTATTTATTTACTTTATTTATATTCCGCTCTTCTCACCCCGAAGGGGACTCAGAGCGGATTTCAGTACACATACTTGCAGACAATCCCTGCAGTTCAACATATGACATATAAACATGTGACATTTATCACAGTACAGTACATACATTTTGACATATCACACACATATATAGACTAACAGAGGCAAACTTTCTGGCCACCAGGGAGAGCTGACGCACCCCTCATCTCTGCATTTTCCAGCGCCCCTTGTTGTTCTTCCGCATTCCTCGACAATTCCTGGGTTCTTTTTAATGGCCTCATAAATCAGTCAAAATTTGCCTCCCCACTTTAATGTGGTACCTTTATCTCCTACTTGACAAATGTAACTGTCTTTTGAGCTGCAAAGGTCGACAGCAGGCTACACTTAAGGTCAAGAACCTACCTCGACCCAGGCAGGCCCCGAACTTGTGACCTACTGGTCAGAGAGATCTTATGCAGCTTACACTTAGCCAGCTGTGCCACATTCCCGGTAGCCAGTCCTTAACAGGGACGTCAAAGTGAGTTCTTTTTGCCTGTGTTTTGTTTTTCAGATATGCAGAAGCACTACGCGCCCAGATGCGGGAGAAAATAAAAATGTACAATATCAATTTGCCTCCGTTGTGCTTCTGCGGGTCAGATTTCTGGGACTCTCATCCAAATAGTTGCGCCAACAACTGTGTGTTCTATAAAAATCACAAAGGTACCTGACTGCCCTCTTGAAGTCCAAATTACTCCCTTCTTGACAATAGTAGTTGAGCATTCCGTGCATGGATTCAAATTCCAGCTTATTTTTTTGTGATAGTAACACCCCTTGATAAGCCGAGAAGTGCCAATCATATTCTGTTTATGTGGTTTCATTATGTTTTTATTGATGTTAATATATATGTGATTTTAAGCTATGTTGATTTTTATCTGTTTTTATATTGTTATGGGCATTGAAAAGTGCCGCTTTGTAAACCGCCCTGAGTCGCCCTCGGGCTGAGAATGGCAGTATAAAAATGAAGTAAATAAATAAATAGTATTAAAGGTACGATTCATTGTGGAGTCTGCAGAAATGCCGCATCAAGACCTTTAAAGAGTGACTTGTTGTGCCCACTTCCCAGAATTCACCAAAGAATTCTGGGAGTTAAGATTTTTTAAAGAATCCCTTTCTAGTCTCCAGCTATGAGTGCTTTGATTGTGCTTCATTCTCAGGCATGGCATTCTAGTGCGATTTTCTGTGTTGGGATTTTCCACAGACAAGTTATATGTTATATTTTATTATGCTCTTATTTTAATTGTGTTTTTATTTTAATGGATTGTTTTGCTTTTATATTTTGTGGGCATTTCGAGTCATATATAAGTCTCCCCAAGTCCCTTCAGGGAGATGGTGGTAGGGTATAAGAATAAAGTTATTAAAGTTATTATTATTATGACATCTGTTTAACCCAGTGGTTCCCAAACTTTTTTGGCCTACTGCCCCCTTTCCAGAAAAAAATTTACTCACCGCCCCCCTAAAAAATTTTTTTAAAAAATTAATAGCAATTAATCAGAAAGATATATGTATTAATATGTCTACCTTTTTCGTAAAATATAATAAATAAAATTGTAAATTTTATGTAAAACATTGAAGTTTGAAATTATGAAACTATTTATTGAACTTACAATAGAAAGATAATACAAAAAAAGTTAAAACATTCGAAATCGTCTTAATGAGAAGGATGAATCTGTCATGCTGCTACCAATCTAGTCATCCTCGGCTCTATTTTCGTCAACAGTAATCTCAATTCACCGCGATTGACTATTTTGCAATCTGTTTCTTTTTTTTGTTAATAAATTGGTTACCGCACGGAATCCACGTTCCACTAAATATGTTGAAGGACATTATTATTATTGTTATAAGACTCAACCAGTTGGAAGGGAACTATTATTATCCCTTGCTTGGCGGGAGGAGGAGGAGGGAGCAGGAGGAGGGAAGAAGAAGAGAGAGATATACACACAGAGATGGATGGTAGCCTGTCACCTGGCTCACGCCACTGCCCCCACCGCCCCATTACAGGGGTTCAGTGCCCCCCAAATTCTCCTGGGCCTTCCAGTGCCCCCTAGATCGGCCCACCACCCACCAGGGGTGGTACCGCCCACTTTGGGAACCACTGGTTTAAGCCAATGTCAACACCTATCATCAGAAATATTTTGCAGTACAATACCCATATCCACAGGGAATACGTTCCACGTCACTCTGTGGATACCTGAAACTGGATAGTACCAATCGCTATATTTTAACTACCTGGGCTAGAAAAATTCCATAAGTTTGCATTGGGGGACTTAGAGGAGTCACAAACGCATCTGGCATGAGTAGGAGATATTGTTTCGAAGCATGGGTAAATTAAACTGAATATTAAATCTGTGGATAAGGGTGGCAGATTGCTTTAATCTACAGTGGCTGGAGAGCTACTTTTTTGAAAAGTAACTGGATAAGTTAATATCTTTTCAGTGTCCTAAAACGACATATATTCAAGCAGCAAGGATTAGGTTTCCTATAGTTTCAAGACATTCAACACTCTGTGGCAAATTGTGACCTATCTATAAAAGCATTACAGCTCTATGATCCTGGCTGGTTGTAAGCAACTAAGGAAAGTTGCTACTCAGAGCAGAACCTAATGCTGTTTCCTTCTTTTTCTCAGCATATGCCCAGGCGCTGCAGTCTGTCATCTCATCTTGTAATGTTCTTGATGGTGGTTCAAACACAAGAATTGCTGTTCACACTTTTGCTACAGTATATGCACGTTCAAAGAATTCATGAAGAATGACTCTTAAGATTTTTGAAATACCAGAATCTCCTGTTTGCTGGATTGTGCCAAAGGTTTCCCTCCTCCGATGTCTGAAAGCCTACCTTTTGAAATGGTGGTCATGCAGGAAAGTTCTTTTAAAGACTCACTTCAATATGACGGTATTATTGCTAATAAAACTGCTGCTAAAATGCAGAATTGTTGACATTCTTATGTTTAAGGGATTTAGGTGAAATTATGCATCTTAACACATTCCCGGGTGAATCCTCATAAATCTAAAGAAGACTATATGGAAGATTTTGTTCTGTTTGATTGTATCCTGGACAACTGGAGACCTAGAAGTATACAATCACATCTTGAGAGGGTAACATTTTCTTTCTTATGAATATGAATTTGTATTTTAGTAAGGAATGGTGTTTTTAAGTGTTCTGTTTTTACCCTCTTCCACTGGTTCTTGTTAAGAGTGAAAGTCCCAAGAAAAAGAAGAAAAAAAGAATGTAGCTCCTTCTCTATTAAGAGTGAAACTCTAAAGTGTAGCTATTGGCAAAGGCTGGTGTTATCAGATACTGAATTCATTTAAGAACATAAGAACATAAGAAGAGCCATGCTGAATCGGGCCTCAGCCCATCTAGTCCAGCATTCTGTGTCACACAGTGGCCCACTAGTTGTACACAGGGATCTCTAGCAGAAAGGAGGGCAAAACCCTCACCTGCTCCCCACCCCCCACAACCAGTACCCGGGGAAAATCCTGCCTGCCTCCATCAACACAGAGGTGGCACTTGGATGTCCATTTCAGTAGCTACTGATTCCCTTGGTATCCATGACTCTATCTAATCCTGCCTTGAAGCTGTCCAGGCTGACCGCTGTCACAACCTCCTCTGGAAGTGAGTTCCATAACCCAATGACCCTCTGGGTGAAGAAATATTTCCCTTTATTAGTCCTAACTTTCCTACCTTGGAGCTTCAGGGAGTGCCCCCTAGTCCTAGTGTTGTGTGACAGAGAAAATATTTTTTCTCTATTCACCTTTTCTATCCCATGCATGATTTTATACACTTCGATCAAGTCACCTCTTAAACGCCGTCTTTCAAGGCTGAAAAGACCAATTTAATACTCAACTTTCCCATACCGTTTTGAGTAAGTTGCAGGAAGATTGTTCATTGACAAATCCAGTAAAGCTGTTTTAAATTTTTTTTATGTGTTACACAAACGTCTCATACACAAAATTATTTTTTATTTATAATATAAAATTACCTTCAAGCGATATATCTCTCTCTGGCATTACTTCGCGAACGAAGATACTTTGGAAGGACTCATCCCACGCTTTCTACAAGCGCTTTGATGCCTTTTCGGAGGTTGGATATGTCCTTCGAGCCTGTGCAATGGATTTTTCTGGTGGAGCGCAGCATGCACAGAACTGACCTCATCCTTTAAACCAGGTTCGTCTACTGGGGCCTAGCAAGCTGGGACTGTGGCAGTGAGGTCCTCAGGTCGTAGGTTTGGTTCGAGTTTCCTTCTCTAGATGGTTGACCTTACAGGGTTAGATGAGCACCATCTGCCCGGGTTTGAAATCAGAGTTTTCCTACTCCTAGGATGGTTGCCAAAAAGCTAGAGAGCCCATCCTGCCCGTTGACACTCTTTGTCAGACCCTTCAGTTGTGACCTGTCTGGCATGGGAGGCCCTACTGGTGGCTATTATACCACCGCCAGCATAGCTCACAACTTCATTAGGGTACGCAAGCCTCTCCCCCACGACAAGGGGGCGCCAATGAAGAGATATAGCGATATATACTGTATATATGAAACATAAATGATTTTCATGTTTAGATTTAGGTCCCATCTATATGAACTATGTATGTATATGAAAATACAGCTACCGTATATACCCGAGTATAAGCCAGGTGTTCTCAGGCCTTTTTTAGGCTTAACCCCCCAGTTTATACGTGAGTCAGAGTTATTTATTATTTCACTTTCCTATTATTATTTTTATTACATTTATTCTTTTACTCTATTTATTATTATTTGATACACAACAAGATTAGTACACAGCAAAGAAGAGCACTATGCTGACTGTTGTATTGGATCACACGTCAGACACTTGCCAAGTGTTTAGGACTATGTGATGTATTGGCGATTAATGCATGCAAATCCGAGTACGGTGACCTTTTGCAGCTGGCAGATGATAATTTTGTCAGTGCTGATTGTTTTTAAGTGCAGGCCAAGGTCTTTAGGCCCTGCACCCAGTGTGCCAATCACCACTGGGACCCCCTTGACTGGCTTGTGCCAGTACTCTATATACTATTATTACATTTATTATTTTACTCAATTTATTATTACAACATGTATTATTTACTCTATTTTTATTATTACATTTACATTATTTTATTCTATGTATTATTGTGCCATTTATTGTTTTACTCTTATTACTGTTATTACATTTCTTTTGTTATTTTTATTACATGTATTATTTTACTCCCTTTATTATTATTGAAAGGACACATAAGTAGATTTACACTGAAGAAGGTTCGAGTAATGGTTTAATCAGAGTTGGACAGTCTTATCTGAAATTACAGTTTATGCAAATATTCAAAAACATTTAACTTGCTGATACCTCGATTAACGTAATTTTATTGGTATTAATTTTTATTTTGAAATTTACCAGTAGCTGCTGCATTTCCCATCCCCAGCTTATACTCGAGTCAATACATTTTCCCAGTTTTTTGTAGTAAAATTAGGTGCCTCGGCTTATATTTAGGTTGGCTTATACTCGAGTATATACAGTATTCCAAAATCCAAACAATCGGAGCCAAAGCATTTTGGATAAGAGATACGTACTCAACTTGTCCCTGAAATGTGAATTCTCCTGTTGCATCTGTTTTAATGGATTCTTTGTAAAAAGAATGAAATGCTTTGTGGTATCTTATGGCTGGAACCAGCCTAATAGATTGCTATGGTTGATATATTCAGATACAGAAAGGTTAATCTACAGTGTACAATCAAATTAATGTGAGTGTATTAAGCATCTACAATGTCAAGATCTTATGTTCCCATGCTTTATCAGTTCACCAACTTTTCTATTTGTTACAGTTCAGGCTACATCTTCAGGTAACCACTAACTTTAGCCAGCACTGATTCTGAATAAGAATGCATATCCAGACAAGATAGAGGTACTCTTGGTCAGTCACAAGGCCCAACAGGGCATAGGGTTACAGCCTGTGCTTGATGGGGTTACACTCCCCCTGAAGGCGCAGGTTCACAGTTTGGGAGTGATCCTGGACTCATCGCTGAGCCTGGAGCCCCAGGTCTCGGCGGTGGCCAGGAGAGCTTTTGCACAGTTATTTATTTTTATTTATTTCCAGCATTTTTACCCCACTCTTCTCAACCCCCGAGGAGGGACTCAGAGCGGCCTGGCGCACAAGTTAAAGCTTGTGCGCCAGCTGCTCCTGTACCTTGGGAAGTCTGACTTGGCCACAGTGGTCCACACTCTAGTTACATCCCGAATAGAATACTGCAACGCTCTCTACGTGGGGTTGCCTCTGAAGACTGCTCGGAAGCTGCAATTAGTCCAACGCTCGGCTGCCAGGTTACTAACAGGAGTAGGGTACAGGGAGCATACAACTCCCTTATTCCGGCAGCTCCACTGGCTGCCAATTAGTTTCCAAGCACAATTCAAAGTGCTGGTTTTAACCTACAAAACCCTATACGGTTCCGGCCCAGTTTACTTGTCCGAACAAATTATCCCCTATGAACCATCAAGGACATTAAGATCGTCCGGAGAGGCCCTGCTCTCAATCCCGCCATCTTCGCAAGCGCGTCTGGTGGGGACGAGAGACAGGGCCTTCTCCGTTGTGGCCCCTCGGCTGTGGAACTCCCTCCCAAGCGATGTTAGATCTGCCCCCTCCCTGTTGTCCTTCAGGAGGCGGGTGAAGACTTGGACGTGGAACAAGGCCTTCCCAGAATAAGCTGAGATTGATTTCAATCCGAAATGAATGACCACTTTTATAGACCAAGATGAATGTGGTTTTAATGGCAATGTGCTTTATATGTATCTGTTTTTATGTATTTTAATACACTGTTTAAAGATGTTTAAAATTTGTATAGCATTGAATTTTGCTGTAAGCCGGTCTGAGTCCCTCCGTGGAGGTGAGAAGGTCAGGGAACAATTTTTTTTAAATAAATAAATAAATATAGTCTAAATCAGGCATGGGCAACTTTGTCCCTCCAGATGTTTTGGACTTTAATTCCCATAATTCCTAATGGCCGGTAGGCTGTTAGGAATTGTGGGAGTTGAAGTTCAAAGCACCTGGAGGGACAAAGTTTGCCCATGCCTGGTATAAATTCATGGTCGGGTGGCCATAACCTTGCTTAGCTCTAACACAGCATCACATCTTAGACTGTGATTGAATATAAGTGCAGGAAAATTAGGATTCTCGAGAAATAACAAGAACTATGATGTTTAAAGAAGGCTAGGTTCAAAATATAGATGCGATGGGGGAAAAATATAGTGCCTGCATAACGTAATAGAGTACACAAATAACACTTGCCTTATTGTGTTTAAGATATATGGAGGTCTATGGAAAGTTTATGTTACAGTGTATAGGATTTATGATTCAAGTATGTTTTCCAAGAAATGGGCCTCTCCCCTCTCTTAGCTTACCTGAGATAGCCTTGCTGGGTGGGGCCTGGACCCGCCTGTGTTTTTCCTCATCAGCGTAGGTGGCCACTTGATTCGACATGCAAAAGCATTGGCCAAAGTTATATCTTAACCTGCTAGTAAAACCGATATGTGCTCAATAATAGTAGTGTCCAACAAAAAATAAGGTTATTTTATTCTTTGAGGAGGTGGGGCAAAGGTGTCTTTTTCACTACATAACCTATAGTTTTCTTAGAATTAGCAATCTGCTGTCATATTTCTTGAGTGTTTGGACATAAAGCAAAATAGAAATATGTTAATAAATAACATACAGAATAATATGGTCTTTCAAAAACACCTCATCTTATTTCATATAGGGCTCTATGGATCTCTGCTGCTTGAACTGCGGGTCTTGGTCCCCAAATGGGGTCCTTTTAGCTGAATCTTGGGGTCCCTAAATAGTTGGCAACAATAAAAAAATTATGAATGCCACCTAGTGACTGTTTTGGACATTTACATGAACCTGTTATGGAGTTTTTGCAGTGGATACTTGCAGAAAATGCGTCAGCTGTACTTCATCAAAAGGAAAACCAACATGTTTAGCAAGCCTTGCAAATGCTGATTTATTTATTCGATTTGTACACCGCCACTCCCAGGGACTCGGGGCGGTTTACAGAATTTCAGCACAACAATAAAACAATAAAACCATACACATTAAAATATCATTAAGAATCGAAGGCTTGTCTAAACAAGGTCTTACAAGCTTTGCGAAAAGTTACCAAATTTCACAAAGCCCGAGTCTCAGGGGGCAGATCATTCCACAAAACTGGTGCGATGATAGAGAAGGCCCTTCGTCGTGTTGTTGTCAGGTGGTAAGCCTTCACGCCAGGAACATTATTATAAAATGGCTGGCTTTTATACCTATTTATATACAGTACCTACAGTATCTATATACCAGGGGTGCTCACACTTTTCCAGCATGCAAGCTACTTGTAAATTAACCAAGTCAAAAAGATCACCTACCTTATGCACGCACCTTCCTCCGCAGGACCAGCCGTCCTCTCCGCCCGCGCCTCTCTCGCCCAGCCCCATGGCAGAACCGGGCGAGAGAGATATGGCAGGAGCACCAGGCGGGGCCAGCAGAGGTCCAGCCTTCCTCTCTGCCGCCCCTCTCTCGCCCGGCTTCATGGCGGAACCGGGTGAGAGAGAGGTGGGAGAAGCGCCTTGCCTCCCCTGCAGGCCTCTCTATCGCCACCGGAGCCCCGCCCAGATCGGCACGGTGGGGCTCCGGCAGCGATAGAGAGGTGTACCGGGAGGGGAGGCCTGGCGCGGCTCCCTTTCCGATCCGGGCGGCAGGGAAAGGGAGCCGCGCCAGGCCTCGCCCCCCGTAGGCCTCTCCATCGCTGCCGGAATCTCGCCGTGCTGATTCGCCCATCGCGTCATCCACGCCTGCCCCCTCTTTTGCCCTTCTGCATTCCAGATACACCCAAATTTGAATACTGGTGAGGTGGGAGGATTGATATTATCATTTGGGAGTTGTAGTTGCTGGGAGTTTCTCTGATTCACCTACAATCAGAAAGCATTCTGAACTCCACCAATGGGGGAATTAAACCAATCTTGGCACACATGACCAACAGAAAATATTGGAAGGGTTTGGTGGGCATTGACCTTGAGTTTTTGGAGTTGTAGTTCACCTACATACAGAGAGCGTTGTGGACTCAAACAATGATGGATCTGGACCAAACTTGGCACGAATATTAAATATGCCCAAATGTGAACACTGTGGAATTTGGGGAAAATAGACATTGGCATTAGGGAGTTCTAATTGCTGGGATTTATAGTTCACCTACAACCAAAGAGCACTCTGAACCCCACCAATGATAGAATTGGGTCAAACTTCCCACACAAAACCGCCATGACCAACAAAAATACTATGTTTTCTAATAGTAATTGGCGACCCCTCTAACACCCCCTCACGACCCCCCGAGGGGTCCCGACCCCCAGGTTGAGAAACACTGCTATAGATCATCACCAACACTTTGACTTGCATCCAGAAACTCATTAAAACTGGTAATTAATGAAGTTACGTTTTCTCATCAGTTCTGGTGGGTAGTCTGTCATTCTCACCAAGTAAAATCTCTCAATATTTTGCCGAAATAACTGGAACTCACCCTGCTCCCCGGGTTTGAACCGCCAACCTTTCGGTCAGCGAGTTCAGCAGTTTAACCTGCTGCACCACTGGGGGCTATTATATGAAAATAGATCATGATTATTGCCATCTTGCTTCAGGGCTGAATGTACGCTAGTTGAAAATCTTAGAAAGTGTAATAGAAGCATATGCTACAAATTGTTTCAGTATGATTTCATAAAAATAGTTTAATGTTGACTTTTTGTACGTCTAAATTGTAATCCTGGCATTTGTCCTTCTCATGAAATACTCAGAATGTCACTATTGGTTTCCTTATCAATTAATTGGCTAAACTTTGCATCGTCGACCAAACCTTATTACAGATTTTTCTTGAAGCTTTGCAGTAAGCTGTGTTTAGAAAAATTGTTTGTTTGGACAACTTGAAACGGAAAGTTGTTTTAATTCCCAGCCAAACCAAAGTCAGAACTGTAAAATGTGGGCCATTCTTACCTGATGGCATTTTACATGTTACCACTTGTATAGCTGGGGCTGACTGGTTTGTGTACTACTCTTCTGACTCTTCCAAGTAATATTCCGTGTGCTTATATGGCAAGCATCAACAGGCAAGAGAGCTGAGCCAGCATACTCTAAGCCAATTTTATGAGCTTTTACTGTAACTATGTTGAATTCGATGCTGTTAACCTCGAGTTCCCTTTGCGGAAATCACAGATGAGGATTGAATTGGATTAAGAAGATTGGTTTCTACTGCAAAATACTTCTCACATTTGATGTACCTGATTTTAACAGTTTTTCATAGAAATAGCCTTTCCCACATTTATTATTTATTGCAGAGCTTGAAGAAGTTACTTTTGCCAGATTACATCTTCCCGAACCCTTCAGTGAGCATGACTGCCAACAAAGGAAGCTGTGACAGTCTAGGCCAGCGTTTCTCAACCTTCCTAATGCCACGACTCCTTAATACAGTTCCTCATGTTGCGGTGACATCTCCACCACCACCACCATAACATTATTTCCATTGCTACTTCACAACTAACTTTGCTATTGTTATGAAACATAATGTAAATATCTGATTTAAAGAATGTATTTTCATTCACTGGGCCAAATTTGGCACAAATACCCGATACGACCAAATTTATTGGTATTGGTGAGATTGGAGGTGGGGAATTGATTTTGCCCTTTGGGAGTTGTAGTTGCTGGGATTTATATTTCACTTACAATCAAAGAGCATTCTGAGCTCCAACAACAATGGAATTGAACCAAATTTGGCACACACAACTCCCATGACCAACAGAAAATGCAGGAAGGGTTTGGTGGGCATTGACCTTGAGATTTGGAGTTGTAGTACACCTACATCCAGAGAGCACTGTGGACTCAAACAATGATGGATCTGGACCAAACTTGGCACGAATATATGTCCAAATGTGAGCACTGGTGTAGTTTGTGAAAAATAGACCTTGATATTTGGGAGTTCCTGGGATGTATTCTTGGCTGTTCTTCACGAACGAAGATTCAGGAAGGACTCGTCCCACGCTTTCTACAAGCGCGTTGATGATTCGGGGGTTGGATGTGTCCTTCGAGCCTGTGCAATGGTTCATCTGCCGGGGCCTAGCAAAGGGGACGGTGGCAGCGAGATCCTCAGGTCATAGGTTTGGTTCGAGTTTCCTTCTCTTAGATCAGGGGTACCCACACTTTTTCAGCATGCAAGCTACTTTTAAAACAACCAAGTAGAAAAGATCTACCTGTCGCCCCCGCGGTGCTTCTTACACCTGCGCGGTGCACCTTCCACCCGCGGGGCATTGCGGGAATGATGGAGCGCGAGGCGAGGCCTCTGCCCTGCCTCTCTCTGCTTCCGGACGAGAGAGAGGCAGGCCGCCCTGTCTCTCTCTGCTTCCGGACGAAAGAGAGGCAGGGCGGAGCGCAAGACGGGACCTCTGGAGGCCCCGCCTCACGCTCCATCAGTCCCGCAATGCCCCACGGGCGGAAGGTGCGCCTCGTGGGCGGAAGAAGCATGCGCGCAGGGCAGAAGTGGCCCATCCGCCTGCGATCGACCTCATTTGGTCTAGCGATCAACGATCGCGATCGACTTCGTGGGTGGCCCTTTCTTAGATGGTTGACCTTACAGGGTTAAACGAGCACCATCTACCCAGGTTTGAAATCAGAGTTTTCCTTCTCCTAGAATGGTTGCCAAAAGGCTAGAGAGCCCACCCTGCCTATTGATGCTCATTGCACAGGTTGTGACCTGTCTGGCATGGGAGGCCCTACCGATGGCTATTATGCCACCACCAGCATAGCTCACAACTTCATTAGGGTACGCAAGCCTCTCCCTACAACAAGGGGCGCCAATGGAGAGGATGTATAGTTCACCTACAACCAAAGAGCATTCTGAACCCCACCAACGATAGAATTGGGCCAAACTGTTGACCCAGAACCCATATGACCAACAGAAAATGCGGTGTTTTCTGATAATCTTTGGCAATGTGGCCCAAATGCCAAACTTTTCCAAGGTCTGATTTTGCTCTCTTTTTACATGAAAGGGAATGAAATGCCTTTCTTTTTCCGTAATTACTCCCAAAGAGATTTCCTAGGGTATTCTTAAGAGTCCAAAGGTAGCTCCAGGTATTCTTAATCAATCTGTAATTTTCCTTGTAACCTTTTTTTGAAGCTTGAATTTCGATCGCTCTGTTCTCGTGTTCCGTCCGACACTAAGAAACCATTTATCTCTCTAATAGGGTTCTTGAGTGCTACTAATGAGCCGATAACTTTCTTGATTTGCGTCAGTGGAGCCACAAACAGCTAATAAAGTATTTAAGATACACAGAGACAATCCTTTTACTTATGTAGGGACAATTCTACTAAATCTTGCCTTGTTAAGGTCACACACTTGACAACGAAAAAGGACTTTAGCGCAGCCTGGAACACAGACTTGCTTTAAAGATTGGTCATGACAAATTGATTGGGATCACAGTTCCAAGAGTTCACATACTTAGAATGTGTTTTATATACTGTAGTTTCTCTGTTTTCAACGGAGCTTTGATTAATTGATGTGTCTTCATTCAAACCGATAACTGCCGTAATAAACCAGTCAAGTTGAAAACATTTTTTTCAAATATACCCCAGTATATACGTTTTTAGCTATTCATCAAGTAGCCTCTAGGAGGCATTGTTTTTTTGAAGCCGTGTGATAAAATTGGAACGGCTATTCCTTGCAATGGGTTATAGAGGGCTTTGCTATTCTTTGAAATTGGATAGGGAAAAAATAATTGTATTTTTAAGAAAGTCATGGCATTAGTCTTATCAGTATAGGTCCGAGTGGATTTTTAGTAATCTGCATCCCCAGTAAGGAGGGATACCATGGCAGATTACCACTTTCCAGGCCCGGATTAACAGTTTGTGGCACCCTAGGCCACACTCTGGAAAGCCGGCCCCCGGGGGCAGGGCGGGGCTGCTTGCGGGGCCGGGGCCGCTTACGGGACAGCGCAGCAGGGCGCAAGCGGCACGCCGTCCTCCGTCATGTTCCTGGGTGCTGCAGCGGCCGCCCGGGAGCTTTCCTTCCTTCCTCTTCTCCGAGGAGGAGGAAGGAAGGGAAACCCCCAGGTGGCCGCTGCAGCACCCAGAAACATGGCAGAGGACGGCGCGCCCTCGCACCCTGCCGCGCATGCCCGCCGTCCTGTGCGGCATCTGCCCCTTTTCAACGGGGCGGGGTGACGTCAGGTGCGGGGGAGGCGGCAAGGGCAAGGGGGAAGAGGTGGAGGGAAGGAATCAAAGAAAGGGAGGGAGGGAAAGAAGGAAGGAAGAAGAGAAAGGGTTTTTAATTGTAAAGCTGCGATTAATCCGGATTATCCTTGTAGACACTTGGATTCGCCACAACTCCCATAGATGTACATGGGTTCTGGTATGTCTTGATGAACCGTATACCTTTGCTCTAGTTCTGCATAAATTTAATAGTTTTATATTGAATTGACCTTGTAGTGTTACCTTGACTGTCTCTTTAACCCATACTCTATGATATTGTGAGATGGTGGCGGGGTCAGGCCCGGATTAACACCTTTTTGCGCCCTAGGCCACACTTTGGAATTACACCCCCTTTAAGCCAACCTCTACTGCCCCCCCACACACACACACACACCAAACTCAGACCCACACTTGGCTGGCTTTCGCCATGGTGCCTCTGGAGCAGAAGAGAAAGGCAAGTAGGCACCATCCCGCCACCTCCAAGGTCCCCATTCCCACCGACTGGAAAGCTCCGCTGTGCTCTGAAGGTCTCCTCGGGAGGCTTGGGGAGAGCGCAGCAAAGCAAACTTGCTCCAAAGGCACACATGAGAGAGAGAGAGAGAGAGAGAGAGAGAGAGAGAGAGAGAGAGAGATGTCCGCTTGGCGTGCGCTCCCGCAGACCGAGGGAGGATTCAGATTGGGGTTTGTGCAGCTTTTGTTCGGCTGCTCCCGAAAGAAGGAGATCCTTCCCTCCCTCCCGTGGCTCCCTTTGGCCAAGCAGCCCGCCCCGGTTTGGTCCAAGAGCGCAGGAGCGAGCCTGGGTTGGTGTGGTCTCGTCCTGGGGACCTGGGAGAGGTCCACCCAAGCAAGGCCTTTTCTTGCCCCTATCCCTCCCTCCCTCTCTTCCTTCTTTGCTTTCTTTCTTTCCTCCTAGTTGCCTCCTTCTCCTTCTCCCCTCCCTCCCACCACCCCCTCCCGGACTCTGCCGCTCGGCTCTGGCTGCAGGAATTTACAGCCGCCACCGAGGGAGCCGGGGGAGTCACCATGGAGACGGCTTCCTCGGGAGCCAGGAGGTCAGGCCAGCCAGAGACCCGCGGGCAAATCAATGCAAGGCCCCGCCGCAGCCCAGAGAGCGAAAGACGGAGGGGACGGAGCAGAGACTTTGCCGGGAGAAGGAGCGAAGAGGGGCATGAGAAAGGGGGAAAGAAGGGCGCAGAGCAGTTTATTATTATTATTTTGGTCCATGATCTCCCCCCCCCCCCCCGGCTTGCGCCCCTAGGTTGGCCTTATCGGTAATCCGGGCATGGGCAGGGTATAAATAAATTATTATTATTATTATTATATACCACAACACCAGACATCTCCTACCAAATGGATGCACATTTCATCCACACTGGAGGCACACTTTTGAAATAAAAAGCATAATGGACACATGGAACCGTGCCCTGTGTTTCTTACAAAGTTGGGATATCTTTGGTCTGACAGCAGCGCAAACAAAGCCTTCTATAGCTAGGTATAGTCATGTTTCCTAAATTAAGCAACGTCTCACGTGTCTATGTGGAATAGAGAAAGATAAGAGGATCTGGAAGAGGTCATGTACGGTAGTGAGTTTCAGTAGGGTCACTCAAAACTATATTACCCAAGTTATAGATGAAGATTATAGTGCGATTTCATTTGGTTCTCTGAGGAACAGAATAACAACTTGGTCACGTTATACAACCTCTTGTCCCCATGAAACCTTATAAATTTAAGAGTTACAATATGCCAAAACAAAAGAAGAGTTATAAAGATAATATGCCAGTATTTTACTTTGTAGATAGAATAAACATTGTTACAATGGGAAGTTCCTCAGCCAGCGCTTTTTTTCAAGGCCTCGACTTCAGGTGGTTATCATTAGGTCAGCGGTTCCCAAACCTTTTCAAAAGACATTTATTTTCTGCAGAACCCTATCCTATATATCAGTGTTCCCCAACCAGTGTGCCGTGGCACACTAATGTGCCGTGAGCAATCATCAGGTATGCTGTGGGAAATTGGAACCTCCAATACCCTTTCTTCCCCCTCTTCCCCACTTTTTCTTCTCCACTCAGGCTCCCTTCTTCCCAGCCTCGCTCTGCTCGCTTTGCTTCGCTTTGCCCTGGGACGAGTCTGCGCAGTAGCGCCCGCACGGGTCACGTCTTCCTCCCTCCCCCTTCCCTCCTGAACACGCTCCCGCTGCCCCCTCAGATCAAAATGGCGGCAGAAGCTGCAGTGTAGAAGAAAATGTAAGTGTTCGGCAGGAGGGGGAAGAAAGGGCGCGAAGGGGAAGGGGGAGTAAGAGGTCTCTGTCGAAAGCTGGCATGGCCAAACTTGGACCTTCCAGGTTTTTTGGACTCCAACTCCCATCATTCCTAGCAGCCTCAGGCTCTTTTCCTTTTTCCCACTCAGCCACTCAAGCAGGAAAGGGCCTCAGGCTGTTAGGAATGGTGGGAGTTGAAGTCCAAAGCACCCAGATGGCCGAAGTTTTCCCATGCCTGTTTTAGGGACCTTAAAGTGGTGAGCCTCCTTCCAACATTGTGATTCTGGATAGAAAACAAACAATAACATAACATTATTTGAGTCCACAGTGCTCTCTGGGTGTAGGTGAACTACAACTTCCAAACTCAAGGTCAGTTCCCAAGCAAACCCTTTCAGTACTGTCTGTAGGTAATGAGAGTTCAATGTGCCAAGTTTGGTTCAATTCCATTGTTGCAAGAGTTCAGGATGCTCTTTGATTGTGTGTTAATTATAAATCCCAGAAACTGTAACTCCCAAATGTCAAGGTCTATTTCCCCCAAACTCCATCTGTGTTCACATTTGGGCATATTGAGTATTCATGCCAAGTTTGGTCCTGATCCAACATTGTTTGAGTCCACGGTGCTCAACTCCAAAACCCAAGGTCAATGCCCACCAAACTCTTAGAGCATTTTCTCTTGGTTAAGGGAGTTCTGTGTGGGAAGTTTGTGTCTTTCTGCCATTCCTGCCAGGATATCTATGTTGAGTTCATCGAAACAGGTCCAGGTTTCACACTGAGTGTATAAATACATTTTAAAACATATTAACTATATGTATTACTGTGTTAGAGTGTCATTTTGTGTCATTTTGGTTGGTGGTGTGCCCCAGGATTTTGTAAATGTAAAAAATGTGCCGCGGCTCAAAAAAGGTTGAAAAACACTCATATATATATATATATATATATATATATATATATATATATATATATATATGAGATCAATTTACGCCAATTCAAATACATTTCCCAATTTCCCATAACATATTTAGTTTTTGAGTAAATTCTACTCTTGACATTTTATTAATATCCCAATTTCTCAAATATCTTTCCTCCCAAAAACTGTAGAAGAAAGGAAAAAAATGTGGAAACCAGGTGAAAAGTTGAATACTCGTGAATCACTCTTCTTCAGATGGCAAATACAGTATTGACTTTTATTTTATTTCCTATCAAAAGCATTGCATAAATTAGTATAAAACTGATAAAAATAGGAGTGCACGTGGCTAAATATCTTTTGACCAAAAACGGGCAATAGCAACGGCATTGTCTGTAGCCTCCAACAATTCTTCCTCCATCCGTACATGAGGCAGGGCAAAGTGGACAAGCCTTCAGATGTGGAGTTGTCTGTTCTGCTCCACAGTCACACAAGGTGTGGGATTCTTTTAGGTAGTGCCATTTGGCCAGGTTGTCTTTTGATCTGCCCACCTCTCCATTGGCACCCCCTTGTCGTGGGGGAGAGGCTTGCGTACCCTAATGAAGTTGTGAGCTATGTTGGCAGTGGCATAATAGCCACCGGTAGGGCCTCCCATGCCAGACAGGTCACAACCAAAGGGTCTGACAAAGAGCGTCAAAGGGCAGGATGGGCTCTCTAGCCTTTTGGCAACCATCCTAGGAGAAGGAAAACTCTAAATTCAAACTCGGCCAGATGGTGCTCGTCTAACCCTGTAAGGTCAACCATCTAAGACAGGGCTGTCCAACTGGTGGCCCGGGGGCCGTATAAGGCGCCCCAGCCCCTTCCCTGTGGCCCCCTAAGCTTTTTAATAAAAAATTAAAAATAAATAAATAAATTACATTATAATATTTAAAAAATTACCCACTTCCGGGTTCCGGAGCAAGTATCACGAGACTACGGAAGCCACACGGGATTTCGCTCTCAACGTGAGATCACGCCTGCGTTGAGAGCAAAATCCCGTGTGGCTTCCGTAGTCTCGCGATACTCCTGTTGCCGAAATCTCGGCTACTTAATCCCTGCGGCCCACGCAGACACGATTTGGACCTTCTCGGCTACTGCCTCGGTCGGTTTTCACCTCTGCTCGTGGTCCGGCTACTCCTGGATGCTGCACATTTGGGAAGGTAGGCTAACCTTTATGTTATTATTATGTAATTGTGTATGGATGCCCCTTATGTATTCCCTCCCTGCATTTAGTAAAAGATTATATTTGATTGTATGGATGCCTCTTATGAATTGTAAGTAAATTGGAGTCGGGGGAGGGGCGGGGGCGGGGTGGAGCCAGGACGGGGGCGGAGCCGGGGGGACCCTTCGGCCCCCCAGGTCATCAGTGACTGGAATTCAGGCCCCTGGACCGGTAGAAGTTGGACAGCCCTGATCTAAGAGAAAGCAATTCAAATCAAACCTATGACCTGAGAACCTCACTGCCACCGTCCATGCTTGCTAGGCCCCGGCAGACGAACCTTTGGTTTAAAGGGTGAGGCCAGTTCTGTGCATGCTGCGCTCCAACAGAAAAATCCACTGCACAGGCTCAAAGGACACATCCAACTTTTGATCTGCCCACTCCACTTCTGAGTCTTTTCAGGGACTTCCAAATTGCCCATTCTTGGTAGGCCCGGATTAACTGATTTTGGTGCCCTAGGCCACACTTGGGAAGCCCCGCCCCCGGAGCGCTGCTGGGCATGCGCGGCAGCGGCCCTTGGGGCAGGGCTTCCCTCCATATCATCCTCGCCCCACTGTCCTTCCTTGGGCACCCAGGGACACGTCGGAGGAGGCAGAGGCGCCCTCCTGCCGCGCACGCATGCCCGCCAGGCGCCAGCAGCCCTGGGGGCAGAGCTTCCCTCCGCATCATCCTCCTCGCGCCCTCATTCCTTGGACACGAGGAGGATGATGAGGCGGAGGGAAGCCACGCCCTGGAGCCGCTGGCAGGCATGTATGCACGGTAGGAGGGCGCCTCTTCCTCCTCCGCCGTGTCCCTGGGTGCCGCGCATGGCCGGCAGCGGCACTGGGGGATTCCCTTCCTCCCTCCTCCACTCGCCCCCCTCCCCCAGAGGGAGTGGCGTCGCTCGGGCTGCACTCCTCCTCCCTCCCTCCTTCTGAGACCACGGCAAGTTGAATGAGGCGCCGCGTGGAAGTGTGATGAGCAGCTGCCGCTGGGACAACTCGGCGTGAGTCATCGCCAATTTTTTTTGTCTTGATCTGGCACCCCCTTCGTCTTACGCCCATAGGCCACGGCCTTGCTGCCCTCAATGATAATCCGGGCCTGAATCTTGGCTTGCCCCTGGAAGACGACCCTCCAGTTGGGATTTCCTGGTTTAGCTGCCCAGAGGGATGCCCTTGCTGTTGCTTGGGGGACACCAAGAGGAGTGGTAGTTCTCATGAAGCTTTTCCTTGATTTGAGTCTACTGGGAGGAGGCTGGTAGTCATGTAGTGGCTTTCACAGTGTTCAACCTTATTTCTCTCACATTTAGCAGCAACTTCTCATTGCGCATCGAGAGGGGGGGAGGGGGCAATGCCAGCTAGATTGTAGAACTTATAAGCATTGTTTGTCGACCTTACAGCAGTCTATGACACAGTGCAACATGGGAAAATGCTGCAGAAAGTCTACTATATCAGTGTTTCCCAACCAGTGTGCCGTGGCACACTAGTGTGCCGTGAGAGATCATCAGGTGTGCCGTGGGAAATTAGATTCTTATCTATCTGATGTCATGTATAAAGTTTGCTACTCTGTCTCCGGAACCTCAGCGTGGGTTCCTGTTTCTGGGAGGGCCGTACAGTAGGGCAGACCTGTTTGGGCCCGTTCCCTTCCATTCAGCTCCAGCGGGGAGCACTTCCGGTCCAGTCCAGCCCAGCCCTGTTGGCGCTATGCAAGGTGTGAGTCAGAGAGCAGCGGAGCCCGAGCACTGAAGGCAGGCAGGCAGTCAGGCAAGCAGTCGGAGGGGCAGGTAGGCAGGCAGGCAGGGAGTCAACCAGCTAACGGGGGAAAGGAGGGAAGGGAACTCGTGGGAGAAATATGGGTCCCCCAAAGGCCATCCAGCCTGACCCCCTTCAGCCAAGCAGGAAGGCACCACCCAAGCCCTCCCAACAGATGGGCATGGAGGCTCTGGCTATACATTAAGGCAGGTAGCATCTTTATTAAGGGATTGGAAGAAGATTTAAACTAGATATGGTCAAACTTGGGCCTTCCTCCAGGTGTTTTGGACTTCAACTAATATTGCGATATAATGGTTATAATACAATGTGGTATGTAATTGTTGTACTGTGATAATGCATTTGATATTTGATATTATAGTAATATACGTATATTGTGTATACATATAATATTGATAATGTTGTAATGTAATGCAATATAATAATAATATACTATATAACTATATATTTTGTGTTCATTGAAACAGGCCCAGGTTTCACACTGAGTGTAACAATACATTTAAAAACATATTAACTATATGTATTACTGTGTTAGAGTGTCATTTTGTGTCATTTTGGTAGGTGGTGTGCCCCAGGATTTTGTAAATGTAAAAAATGTGCCGCGGCTCAAAAAAGGTTGAAAAACACTGTACTATATTATCCAAAACAATGATTTTACAAAAAGTGTCCAGACTCTCCTAGAAAACTGTAGCTTCTATGTGGAGTTTCAAGGCCAGAAAAGTAGATGGAGGAGGCAAAAGAATGGTTTACTTCAAGGCAGTGTTCTCGCACCAACCTTGTTTAATATCTTTATTATCGATCAGCCACAACCACCACTCACAAAGAGCTTTATATATGCTGATTACCTTGGTCTAACAACACAAGCAAAAGACTTCAAAACAGTTGAAATCCAACTTACTAATGCCATGAAATATCTCTCCAGCTACTTCAAAGATAACCACCTGAAGCCTAACCTGGCCAAGACACAAATGTGTGCTTTCCACCTACGTAACCGTGAAGCTAACAGGAAATTGAAAGTCACCTGGGAAGGTCAAGAGCTTGAACATTGTTTCCATCCTAAATATCTTGGTGCCACCTTAGATCAGGCCTGGGCAAAGTTGGGCCTACCAGGTGTTTTGGACTCCAACTCCCAGCATTCCTAGCAGCCTCAGACCCTTTTCCTTTTCCCCCTCAGCCGCTTAAGCAGGAAAGGGCCTCAGGCTGTTAGGAATGGTGGTAGTTGGAGTCCAAAGCACCCAGAGGGCCGAAGTTTTCCCATGCCTGTTTTAGGGACCATAAGTGGTGAGCCTCCTTCCAACATTGTGATTCTGGATAGAAAAAAAACCAACATAACATAACATTGTTTGAGTCCACAGTGCTCTCTGGGTGTAGGTGAACTACAACTTCCAAACGCAAGGTCAATTCCCAAGCAAACCCTTTCAGTACTTTCTGTTGGTAATGAGAGTTCAATATGCCAAGTTTGGTTCAATTCCATTGTTGCAAGAGTTCAGGATGCTCTTTGTTTGTGTGTTAACTATAAATCCCAGAAACTGTATCTCCCAAATGTCAAGATCTATTTTCCCCAAACTCCATCTGTGTTCACATTTGGGCATATTGAGTATTCATGCCAAGTTTGGTCCTGATCCAACATTGTTTGAGTCCACTGTGCTCTCTGGATATAGGTGAACTACAACTCAGAAACTCGAAGTCAATGCCCACCAAACCCTTATAGTATTTTCTCTTGGTGATGGGAGTTCTGTGTGGGAAGTTTGTGTCTTTCTGCCATTCCTGCCAGGATATCTATGTGGTGTTCATTGAAACAGGCCCAGGTTTCACACTGAGTGTATAAATACATTTAAAAACATATTAACTATATGTATTACTGTGTTACAGTGTCATTTTGGTTGGTGGTGTGCCCCAGGATTTTCGATTTAAAATATTTTATTGATTTCAATTTTTTTTAAAAAAATAGAATAAACAAAACACAGTCACGACAACCCCCTTCACCATAACACAAAAAGTACTAACACACTAAAAGTTATCATGCAGGTACTTCCTGTCCTCCCCCCCCCCCCTTCTTTCGTCCAGCAATGGTTGTTCTATTATATACAAAAACATCCCCGACCTCTTTTGGTCTGGTACTTGATTCTTATAGCACGATTTTATGTTATAGTCCAATCTAGTTCCTTCTTCTTAAAGTGATTGATAATCATAGTCAAGTCAGTGTTCTTTGGCTTTATATCTTGTTTTAGCGTCTGGGTCAGCCGATCCATATTCATGATGTCTATCATCTTTAGTCTCCAATCCTCGATCTCAGGGGTGTTATCTTCCTTCCATCTTTTGGCTAGGACTAATCTGGCCGCAGAGATACAATAGACCAGAGTTTCCCAACCAGTGTGTCAGGGCACACTAGTGTGCCGTGAGCGATCATCAGGTGTGCCGTGGGAAATTTGAACCTCCAGGAAGGGGTGGGGGAGAGTCTAGTGTGTTGAAGTATAAAAACCCTAAGAAACCTACCCCGATAAAGGCACAAAATTACAAACACCCCCCTCCCCACCCGTTGTCTACTTGGTCTCTCCCTCTCCAAGCATTGGGAAGGCCCGCCTCCCTTTGCCCAAGTAGAGACCTCCTCTTGCCTCCTGGGGGTTCTGTGTGGGAAGTTAGGCTGAGTTCTATCATTGGTGGGCTTCAGAATGCTTTTTGATTGTAGGGGAACTATAAATCCCAGCAACTACAACTCCCAAATGTCAAGGTCTATTTCCCCTGAACTCCATCTGCATTCATATTAGGACATATTGAGTATTCATGCCAAGTTTGGTCCCGATCCAACATTGTTTGAATCCACAGTACTCTCTGGATATAGGTGAACTACAACTCCAAAACTCAAGGTCAATGCCCACCAAACTCGTATAGCATTTTCTCTTGGTTATGGGAGTTCTTAATGCAGTAAATCTTAATGCAGCTGCATTAGCGGACTATGTTCGTAATAATTTGATCCCAAGGGGGCTAAGGGTGGATCTCCCTCCAGGCACCTATTGTGATGATGCTGAATTTACTGCCAGTTGGAATGGGATTCTAGATAAATGTGGATTAGATATTATGATTCTCTTAATTGAGAGGTCTATGAAAGAACTATCGGAGCTGAAGGTAGAGATTTCTAATATAAAAGAGACCTTGAAGGACCAAATCACTGCACCTGATTTGAACAAAATCAAGGAGCAGTGTGACAAGTTGTTTCTGGATCTAAAAAAATCTAAATCTGAAAAATTTGCCAGAGACTACGATAAGAATAGAGTATACAACTGGAAAAAACCCAATCGATATCGTAGCAGGTCGGTGCATTTCTCTCGTGAATCGTTACATTCTGGATCCTCCAGAGAAGATGTAACCAATACCAACCCGCCACCTGAGGACTCGAGCCAACAAGATGGCAGAGAAAGATATAATTTCAGAGAAAGAGGAAGCAACCCACAAGATCAAGGTACCGACAGAGGTAGGGGGAATGGAGCCCCCAGAGAACAGCCAAATTTTCGGCGGGGCCAGTCCAGAAAACACAAGACTTAGTAGTCAATCTTTCTGACCACAATCTCTCTCCCTTGGAAAGGAGATTATTAAACAAAGGTTTATCATTTGTTATGACCCCCCTCTGCAAATATACCGATATTAGGAAAGACCTTGCATCTTTATTTCGGGTCATTAGACTTAAAGATTTTTTTGCTAGCTCTCAACCCTCTCCGGACACTACTATTAATGCTGGCCCTTCTGACATGGGCTCTAAGATATATCTAAAAAGTACTTTCACACCACCAGCCACTAATAATTCCATTAAGACCTTTGAAGAAGTGGTACTACGTGAAATCGACAAAATTGATCACCATGAGGACAAGCGACACTCCAACTTATCGGCAGAAGAACGGGACATTTTAACCAAATTGGGCAACAATCCTGAGTTAGTTATCAAACCAGCCGATAAAGGTGGAGGAATTGTCATTTTAAATACTAATGACTACATGACTGAGGCCATGAGGCAATTATCCAATGGACGATACTACAAGAAATTGCAATCTGATCCCACCAATAAATATAGGCGTATTGTCCACAATATCATTGCGGATGGTGAGATAATGGGGTATATCGATAACCGTCTAGCCAGATTTATGACGAATCACCATCCACGCATACCGGTGTTCTACCATCTTCCGAAAATCCATACACCCACTAGACCGGTAGTAGGGCGACCCATTGTCTCAGGTAGCAACAGTCTATTGCAAAATGTAGCCATGTACCTGGACTCTCTACTACAGCCTCTGGTTCAATCCAGACAGGCATATATACAGGACACCAGAGACTTCATCAAGAGAATAGAGGGACTCACCTTGGATGAGGGAGATTTGCTGATCACGGCAGATGTTAATTCTTTATACACCAACATCCGCATTGAAGATGCCAGACTAGTCCTCATGGACTCCTTTGACAGCATCCCCACCACCCACAGACCTCCCACATCATTTTTGATGGATCTTCTAGACTCGGTGCTAGAATACAATTATTTTGTGTTTGACCAACAATACTACTTACAAATAGGAGGAGTGGCTATGGGTAGTCCTCTAGCGCCCTCAGTGGCCAATTTGTACATGGATAGCCTTGAAAAAATACAAGTTTTTGGACTACCCAAACACCCTATGGCCCAAAGGATCAAAATTTATCTCAGATTCATTGATGATGTATATGTAATAGTCAGCAGAGGCACGGACCCCTTATTATTCCAGAATTGGTTGAACTCGTGGGCAGAGTCCATCACTTTTTCTATGGTTTATAATCATCAGTGCGTGGACTTCTTGGATGTCACCACCTACCGCCATCAGAACAGACTTCTGGTCAAATGTTTTCACAAGAAAACAGATAAAAACGCATTACTACACTATGGTAGCTTCCACAATCACGCCTTGAAAAGGAATCTTCCTTTTACACAGATTTTAAGATTAAAGAGAAACTCCTCCCAGAGATCCCATTTTGATGAAGAAGTCGACTCGTTGTCCTCCAAACTATCCCAACGTGGATATCCCTCTCACATCATCAATTCAGCCATAAGAAGGGCCGAATTGGTCCCCAGGGAATCGCTACTCATCAACAAGGTTAGAACCCCTCCTGATAGAACAATATGGCCACTTACATTGACTAAACACTCCAGTACCATCATTGATGTGATCCACAAATTTTGGCCTCTTGTTCAAGACATTCCAGGGTTAGCTCTTCCCCCGATGATTGCCTACAAACGGACCAAGAATCTCCGTGATTTCTTGGTCCATACCAACATCAGTACTCCTTCCAGATGAAGTTCTTTGACGGTATGGAATCCGGTGTCCCTGTGGACTAATTTACATAGGTGAAAGTAAAAGAATGCTGAAAACCCGTTTTGAACACAAATCCCGGATCCGACACTCTTCAGAGGACTCTCCATTCTACGTCCATTGTAAAACCTTTTCCCATGGCCCAGAGTCATTACAGTTTTTGGTATTGAGAAAGTGACTCCTCCTCCCCATGGAGACCCCCATGCATCTTTAATTCGGGCTGAAACCCGGATTATAATGAATATCGCACAGAAATCCCGCTAGGGTTAAATGAAAAGCTGGGAGTAACAGCTCTACTCATGTGAAGGGCTTCCCACCTTCCTTTATAAGCAGGCAGCCTAGTTAGCTCATTCAGGCTCTGACCATGAGACGCTTTGCGCCTTAGCTATTGAGCTTCTACATCCAGGTACTGTGTTCCTCATGCCTTATCTCTCATTTCATATTATGATTGTATCCGTGTATTAAGAATTGCATGCTTTGTATTATATTTTATATCTTCCAGATATTATTCTTCAGCCGCACATGCATGTGTATTGTACACCTGATATTTGATATTACCACGTGGCCTTGAGAAAGACCAAGAGGTCGAAACGAGAAGTGGCCAAGGCAAATGCCCCCTCGTCGGCCCGCATTTTGTGGTTTTTTGTTTACATACGCGACTGTTCCCTGCCTGGATTTCCAGGAACAGTGCGCGATTCTACAGCGGCTTTTCTGCCCGAACAGCCAGCTCCGTGTTTGTTCACTACTACAGGCACGGCATACTGGACTGCTCCGGCCTCCCCAACCACTCTCACTGCTCGGAGGCTTCCACGTGTGAGTTACAACCCTACAGTGAGCATTACCACTGAGTTGTTTCTGCCCCTGTGGACATTATCATTTGGGACGTTCCCTTATTCACTTGTCCTTTTCAGGGACTGAATCTCAACTTCAGGGTTTCAGAGACTATTCTTTCTCTCCTCCTGAGAGTGTGTTGGCCGTGTTATGACTCTTATGTTTATTTGTATGTATGCTACATCTCACATTGATGTCATTATGATATTTACTCTTGATATATAAAGTCTACACGTTTGCGATAATTAACTGTGCAGTGATTATTTCCATTCAGTTCTATTGTGTTCTTTCTGCCATTCCTGCCAGGATATCTATGTTGTGTTCATCGAAACAGGCCCAGGTTTCACACTGAGTGTATAAATACATTTTAAAAACATATTAACGATATGTATTACTGTGTTAGAGTGTCATTTTGTGTCATTTTGGTTGGTGGTGTGCCCCAGGATTTTGCAAATGTAAAAAGTGTGCCGCGGCTCAAAAAAGATTGGGAAACACTGCAATAGACAAATAACTTCTCCATATTATCCTCCACCTTAATATCAAGTAGTCCCAACACCAGGCATTCAGGTTTTAGTTGTATTTTGATTCCCAAGGCCTCTTGGATTTCTTTATGAACAGATCTCCAGAATATCTTTACTTTTTCACAATCCCACCACATATGGATAAAATATCCTATTTCTTTCTGACATTTCCAGCATCTGTTACTATAATTTTTGTTAAATTTGGCGATCTTTTCTGGGGTGAGGTACTACCTGTGGAAAATCTTTAGGCGGTTTTCTTTTAGATCATATGAATGCGTATATTTCAGATGTTTATTCAAGAACCTTTCCCACATTTTGAATGGGATTTGATGGCCTACATCCTGGGCCCATTTGACCATCCAGTCCTTTTATCATTTCCTCCTCCGTCTGCCATTCTAGCAGTTTATCATATAAATGAGATATTTTCCCTTTGGTTTTTTTTGCTAATTCCTGCCAATATATATCTGACAATGTAAACCCCAGAATTTTATCTTTTTTATATTGTTCCTTTATTTGCATATATTGCAGCCAATCAATTGTTTTAGCAATTTCTTTCACTTCCTCCCTATCTTTCAAAACTGTACAATCACCCAAGATTTTCAACAGCGCGTCATACCTCACCCAGTCAGATTGCCCCAGGATTTTGTAAATGTAAAAAATGTGCCGCGGCTCAAAAAAGGTTGAAAAACACTGCCTTGCTGTATTGGTCCAAGAAGCTGTAGCTGAAAAGCTCTCTGAGTCTTTTCTCTCTCAATGGCCTTGAGGTCGGGACACTCGCAGCCCCAGTCAGGTGGCAGAACTTGACGTCATGATGACTTCCTCTGGTTTGGAGGCACTTGGAACTCCCCAGATTTACTCAGCCTTCTGATATGCTGAGCATTCTGCTTGAATTCCAAGGAAAATCAGACCTGGTATTGAAAGATGGCCTGACCAAGGGCCTGGTCTGGCAAACCTTCTAAACACGTCCTTTCAGGAGAAGTCCTGGAAAGCTCTGGAACGCAAAATGGCATGTTCCCCAGATCCCTGGGAAAGGGGGCGGAACAAACTCAACTGGGCTCTGCAAACGATGATTGGCAGGTGCTGAGAACCAATCAATGCAACCAAACCTTTTGCAAAACTGTGCAGGCTGCAAAAACACAATTCAACAATGCAAACCCTTTAGAACTCAAAGTTTTCCATGCAGGTGCCACCCACTGCGCCATCACAGTATTAAAGAAACGGTACATCGAACACTTCACTTCATGTTGTTTTACTTTAAAATCCATTTCAAATTTGATTAATTTTCTTTTTTGGTGGAACCACTAGGATGCTTTTGTGGAACCTTGTAACCCTGGAATTCCACAGGATGTTCCATGACATTTAAGGGAGGGCCATAGCATTATTATAGTTGTGTAATGTGCAAGGACCAAGACTGCATTGCAAAATTCAGTGTTATTCCTTAAGACAATTCATCCAGAAACTTAAATTTCCAATTAAACCTAGATTTGAAGACAGGGCTGACATGTCTTGAGGCAGATTGAGTCTATCACTGCAACACTTAGGGTTCCCATATGTCCCTTATTCTAAGGGACGTCCCTTATTTTGGCCCTAAAATTTGTGTCCCTTATTTTCAGGCCCTGCCCCTTATTTTTGACTAGCAGGACAGGACTGGGCGGGGTTCACCAGAGGAAGGTGCGCACTGTGGTTTCCACGGCAATGCCTGCCCGGGGATTCCAACTCGCAGGGCAGCCTGCGTCCCCGTTGGAAGGAAGAGGCAATACAGAACTTTTTCAACAGCAACAACAACTTTGGATCCTTTGGTAACTCACTGTGCCTATCCCAAATAGTTTGCAAACTCCTCCTCCTTGCTTGGCAGTTATTTGATCCAGTGACCTTGAAATCTTGTGTCACAACCTCTAACCTGAATCAGGGAGGCTTCTGGGACACAAAGCCTATTTGCTCCACCCCATCTCCCTGCTCCAAGTTTCCCTATGAACAAACCTTGCCAAACCAACTGCACAAACAAGTTGGGAACCTTGAAGCATGGATGTGAGGGAAATGCATGATGCATCCCTGATTTGTCACAGTTTCAAGTGATGGATGGACGTGGGTAGGTGGAAAATACAACCAGGCAGACAACTTGCCTAACTGCTTACAAAAAATAGTCCCGTGCAATGAAACACAGTGGGTGTGGTAAGAAACTTTTGCTCTCCAGCCTACAAAGACAGAGAAGGTGCTCTAGCTGTCCTGCTCTTCAATGGACAGTGTTTGCACAGGGCCCACTTCCTTGTAGCTCTGTTGGAAGGAAGAGGCGATACAGGACTTTTTCAAAGTACAGTAGACTAATTAACCGTTACCCAAGGGGAATGTTGGATCATGTTGGATAAAAATAGTTTCTGGTTGCTTGAGAGTTACTCTTAAAATAGGCCTAGCTGTGCATCCCAATACTATACAATGCTGTGTATCCCATACTATACTATACCATTAACTATTGACAAAATAATAATGAAGATGTACTGTCTTATAAAATGTATTTTATTTTAATGTTTAGACAGTGCACTTTTAAAGTCAGCAAAGTCACGTACTAAATACAGATGGAGAAAATAAGGTAGTTCTAATAAAGTTTTTTCCGCATGACAAAACATGCAGAAACATACCATGTCCTGTTAAGAGGGTGTAAGTCAGTTTCTTTTGTGAGTTCCAATCATTATCTTATTCTGTTAATAAAACTATTTCTACCTAATGTTTGAGTTTCAAGTTTTTAATGAAGTGTCCCTTATTTTTGTGAAAAATCCCGTAAATGTCCCTTATTTCTTATATCAAAAAGTGGCAACCCTAGCAACACTGCGAATGTCAAATGCAACAGGGTAACAACAAGCCCAGCAATAATTCTACCCGAGCCCTCTGGTCAATGAGAGAAAGAATGGAAAGTTACTTTTACAGTCCACGCGTTGTAAATTCTAAAGAACCTTTTTACAACACTCTGATTCCCTATTATGATGACTGTGAATCTTGAAGGCAAGGGTATTGAAAGCTGATATGAACATAGAAGATTGTGGTATACAGAGAATTCAAGGCCAAACCATTTTCTGCTATATATACAGAAGCAAACTGAGGGTGCAGTTACAATGTATTTTAAAACACAAACAAAGTTAAAAACTTGGCATTATGCTAAGTGTCCTTTGACCAGAAGCTGGACACTTGCAGTGCCTCTGGTGTCGCTGTGAGAAAGTCCTCCATTGTGCATGTAGCAGGGCTCAGCTTGCATGGTAGTAGGTGGTGTGTGGTTTGCTCTTCTTTGCACTTGCATGTCATGAACTCCACTTTGTAGCTCAATTTTTTAATCATAGAATCATAGAGCTGGAAGAGACATTGTGGGCCGTCCAACCCAACCCCCTGCCAAGAAGCAGGAACATTGCATTCAAAGCACCCCTGACAGATGGCCATCCAACCAGACAGATGGCCATCCAGAGATACTATCACAGCCCTGCATGCCAGATTTAGGTGTGCAAGTACCTTGTTGCAATGTGTGTTGTGCTGGCAAAATTCTCTTTGTCACCAGTAATAGCAACTTTAAATCCTACATTTCAAAACTAAACCCTGTCCATATAACTTTATTGGAGCTTATCGAAAGCACCTGAATGTTCTCAATGGCCTGAGATAACGGAATAAAAGTCTTGTCTATAAAAATCGGAACCCAAGCACACACCTCATGGGACACCCATGCTCAGTTTCACATGGCCGGAGGCCTTCTAGATCACTGGTTCCCAACCTTTGGTCCTCCAGGTGTTTTGGACTTGCAACTCCCAGAAATCCTGGCCAGCTCACCAGTTATTAGAAATTGTGGGAGCTGAAGTCCAAACACCTGGAGGACCAAAGGTTGGGAACCACTGATCTAGATGCATAGGAGTATAATTGCTAACATATATGGTTCATGAAAATTACTCATTGCATTCAACTAAAGTGTGTTCACTTGGAATCTGAAGGAAAGCCAAAAAAGCCATCATAGGCTTCCTAAGGAAGGAGTCCCAAGTCTGGAGCAGCCACCAAGAAGGTCCCTCACTTGTGCCCACCAAATGCGTCTGAGGTTAATGGGCTTTGTCGCTAGACCTGCCCTCTTCTTGTTAGCAGCTACATGACTTGTGGTTACAAAACGATCCCTTCCACATTCGACATAGCTCCACCTATTGAATTCGGTTATGTATATCAGTGTTTTTCAACCTTTTTTGAGCCGCGGCACATTTTTTACATTTACAAAATCCTGGGGCAACCACCAACCAAAATGACACAAAATAACGCTCTAACACAGTAATACATATAGTTAATATGTTTTTAAATGTATTTAAACACTCAGTGTGAAACCTGGGCCTGTTTCGATGAACACAACATAGATATCCTGGCAGGAATGGCAGAAAGACACACACGAAGGTCTTGCTCAACAGCTGTCAGTCTCTTTCTGTGTTTAGTTTTTATCAGAGTCAAGCTAGAGAAGCTCATCTCACACAGATATGTGATTTATAGTTAACACACAATCAAAGAGCATCCTGAACTCTTGCAACAATGGAATTGAACCAAACTTGGCATATTGAACTCTCATTACCAACAGAAAGTACTGAAAGGGTTTGCTTGGGAATTGACCTTGAGTTTGGAAGTTGCAGTTCACCTACACCCAGAGAGCACCGTGGACTCAAACAATGTTATGTTATGTTGTTGTTTGTTTTCTATCCAGAATCACAATGTTGATTCTGGATAGAAAAAGGAAAAGAGCCTGAGACTGCTAGGAATGGTGGGAGTTGGAGTCCAAAACAGCTGTAAGGTCCAAGTTTGCCCATGCCAGCTTTCGACAGAGACCTCTTCCTCCCCCTCCCTTCAGGAGGGGAGGGGGGAGGGAGGAAGACGTGACCCATGCGGGCGCTACTGCGCAGACTCGCCCCACGTCTTCCTCCCTCCCCCCTCTCCTCCTGAACACGCTCACGCTGCCCCCTCGGATCAAAACGGCGGCAGCGTGAGCAAAGTGAGGCAAAGTGAGCAGAGCGAGGCTGGGAAGAAGGGAGCCCGAGTGGAGAAGAAAAAGGGGGAAGAAAGGGTATTGGGGGTTCCAATTTCCCACGGCACACCTAATGATCACTCACGGCACACTGGTTGGGAAACACTGATGTATATGGATGAATTTTGCTTTGGCTGTTGTTGTTTGGCCAACATAGGTCGTTGGAGGGTTTTATTGTTGATAAGAATGTTCTAAAATTAGCACATTTCTTATAAATGTAATTCAAACAACTTTGAAATTTTAAAAATTGAATGTACAAGAAAGGGAAACAAACATGTTTATTCGTCCTTAGCCAATACAAAAACGTTCTCATCGTTTTCTGTATCCCAGGGGCGCTCAAAACGTCGATCGCAATCGACTGGGTGATCTTTGGGTCTTATCCGGGTGATCTTCAGGCCCTGACCGGTCAATCGCTCATTGCTCCTCTTGATGCGCCACCTGCACACAAGCTCCCCTGCCTGGCCTGGCTGCTGCTGCTGCTGGGAGAGCCCGAGTGGGCAAGAGGGCTCGCTCGCCACCCGCTCGGGCTCTCGTCGGCACTGGGAGAGCCCGAGCAATCTGAGGGGCTCATCGCCATGGCAACCCGAAAGACGATGAAGTCTTAGACAGATTCATGGATACCAAGGGAAGCAGTAGCTACTGAAATGGACATCCAAGTGCCACCTCTGTGTTGATGGAGGCAGGCAGGATTTTCCCCGGGTACTGGTTGTGGGGGGTCGGGAGCAGGTGAGGGTTCTGCCCTCCTTTCTGCTCGAGATCCCCGTGTACAACTAGTGGGTCACTGTGTGACACAGAATGCTGGACTAGATGGGCTGAGGCCCGATTCAGCATGGCTCTTCTTATGTTCTTATGTTCTTATGTTCTTCCGGTTCGCCATGCCGATCAGCCACTGCAGGGAGGGAAGGAGGAAAGAGAGAGGCAGGAGAGGAGGAAGGAAAGGAAAGGGGAAAAAGGAAGGAACGAGGGAAAGAAGGAAAGGAGGGGGGAAAGGGAGGGACGAAAGAAGGAAAGGAAGAAAGAAAGAGGGAAAGTGGAGGAAGGAAAGGAAGAGGGAAAGAAAGTTGAGAAGAAGGAAAGAATGGAGAGAGGAAAAGGAAGGAATGAGGGAAAGAAGGGAGAGAAGAAGGGAAGGGAAGGAAGGAGAGAGGAAAAGGAAGGAACGAGGGAAAGAAAGGAGGGAACATAGGAACGCAGGAAAGTAAGAAGGGGAAAGGAAGAAGAATGGAGGAGGGAAGGGGTAGGAAAAGAAGGAAGGAAAGAGAGAAAGAAAGGAAGAACACAGGGAAAGATGAGGAAGGAAGGAAGAAAGGAAACAGAAAAAGGAAGGAAGGAGAGAAGACAGAAAACAAAAGAAAGAAGGAAGGTTGGAAAGTAAGAAAGGGGGAAAGAGAAGGAAAGAAAGGGGGAAGGAAAGAGGAGAAAAAAGGAAGGAGAAGAAAAGAAGAAAACACACACACGCTGGGCCCGCTTGGCCATCCTCTGGGCTGGGTCCATTGGGCCATTCCATCTTGGGATCCTTCCTCTCTTCAGGATGTCAGCCTTCATCTTGGTTTGCACCTTGTCTTCTTGAATTTTATTTTATTTTGTTTTAGTGGTTTTTATTATTATTGTATAATAATTTTATTATAATAGTATAATAAATAATATAATTATGATATTAGTACTAATAATATATGAATATTTCTTGATATATTAATATGTTAATATTAATGAGGTGTATTATATAGTTAATAAAGTAAATAAATAAATAAATACATTAGAATGTAGTTCAGCCTTTAGGTGTGGCCCTCCATAATATTTTTTGGCTCTTGTGTGGCCCCCCTGGGAAAATATAATTGCCCACCCCTGGTGTAGGTGATCTTTGTGACTTGGTTGTTTTATAAGTCGCTCCCATGCTGAAAAAGTGTGAGCACCCCTGCTGTATCCATTACACGCAAATATAGAAAAAAATGCATCTTTCTCCATGTGTCCAAAATGGAAACACAGTTCTATTCCTCTTCTACAAACCCAACAGCAAAGGCCTGAGTTTCTTTTTCAAGCTAGCAACGTCGGATGATATATTTCCAAGATGTAAGAAAATGAATTATCACGCAATATAGATTGGTACAACAACATATTAAAGATAAGAAAGTCAAACATTGTTTCTTTTCTTTTTCTCAGGTGAGGAGTGATGGCAGCGGCGTGCATGTGGACAAAGAATTGGGCCAAATGGAATCCAATCTAGCTGTCCACGTGGTTACTCACACTCCAGAGTAGCGATGGGCAATTATTTTTTCCAAGGGATCACACGAGAGCCAAAAAATATTATAGAGGGCCGCACCTATTTACTTACTTACTATATTTACTGTATGTTACACATCATTAACATTAACATATTAATATATCAAGAAATATTCATATATTCATATATTATTAGTATTAATATCATAATTATTATATTATAGTGTATATATATAGAGACATTATAATATATTGAAATTATAATATAATATAACTTTATTATATTATTATATTATATTATTATTAATATTATTATAAAATAATAATAAAAACCACTTAAATTAAATTAAATTCCGCAGCTGATCGCCCTGCCATGGAGTATTTGCCATCCCGGCTCCTTTGGACGGGATGCAGGTTTGGAGCCTCGGAGCCAGCGGAAAAGGAACCGGGAGGGCGCCTTGGAGAAGGAAGGAAGGAACCGCGGTAGCAGCACCGAGGCCTTCGCTTTCCTCTCACCCAAAAAGCCCTCCTACTTCTCGGCTCCTTCTCTCCTCTGCCCCTCCTTCGTTCAGCCTTCGCTTTCCTCTCACCCAAGCAGGCCACCGTCGCCGCCGCTGCTCCTGGCTCTTCCTCTTCTCTCCCGGCGACAGTGGCCTGCTTGGGTGAGAGGAAAGCGAAGGCCGAACGAAGGAGGGGAGGACAAAGCCGGGGCCGGTTTGAAGCAGAGCAGCCGGGGCTTCCTTCCTTCCCCTCAGCCACACTCACTGCTGAAGGAAGGAAGTCCCAGCTGCTCTGCTTCGAACCGCCCCGGCCTCCCCTGCTGCCGCTTCCTCCACCTTCCTCCATCACGGGCTCTGTGGGGCCTGTGTCGGCAAACAGGCCGGAGGAGCGGTGGCTTTGGAATGCCTGCAGGGGGAGCAGTTGCGATCTGAGGTGGCTATTCGCCCTCGCGACCAGAAGACGATGAAGTCTTCCAGTTCGCCATGGCGATCAGCCCCCGCAGGTTGTGAGTGCTCCTGCTGCAGGACTAGATCGCCTCCAGGAATGGCAGGCACTCCGAAGCCACCGCTCCTCCGGCCTGTCTGCCGGAGACAGACTCGGCCCCACAGATGGCATGGCGGCAGTGGCACCCCTTCCTCTTGGCCCTGCCCCCGACGACTTCTCCCCGGGCCGGAGAGAAACAGCTGCCGGGCCGCATGCGGGCCGCGGGCCGCAGTTTGCCCATCCCTGTTCCAGAGTATTCCATAGCTTTGCATACTGTGAGACAAAATCTGGTCAAAGAGGGAAAGGTCTGAATTCTGCCCAGAAGTTATTGTGGGTGAACATGGTATGTTTACTCACATGGGCTTGCTTTCACTTAAATCTCATTTATTTATTTATCTACAACACCTTTATGTCTCAGCCCGAGGGCGACTCAGGGCAGTTTACAAGTTGGCAATAATTCAATGCCACAACACAACTAACAGTTAAAAACAACCATAAAAAGCAATAAACATTACCATACAGTATAAAAGTAAAATTTAAAAATATTACAAAGCATTAAAACCGTACAAACCTTAAAAACATTATCATGAGCGTTACCACGTCGGGTTATCCTTCAATCTCATCGCTGGGTCATTCCATAAATTCATAGAGCTATGCTGTGCTCGGAACAGCCTGTTCGAAAAGCCAGGTTTTCTCCTGCCTTTGGAAAGATAGTGGCAGGGAGGGGGCCGATCTTATCTCCCTAGGTAGGGCGTTCCACAGCCGAGGGGCCACCACCGAGAAGGCCCTGTCTCTCGTCCTCACCAAACGCATCTGCGAAGAAGGTGGGAGCGAGAGCAGGGCCTCCCCAGAAGATCTTAATGTCCTAGTTGGTTCATAAGGAGAGAAACGTTTGGATAGGTAAGTTGTACCAAAACCGTTTAGGGCTTTAAAGCTAACACTTATTCCAGTGGGCATATTTATTTATTTATTTATTTATTTATTTATTACTTAGGCTTCTATGCCGCCACTCCCCAGGGGGCTCGGGGGGGGGGGGCTCACAAGCGCCGTACAAACACAGTAAAAACACAGTAACAATTAAAAACAACAGCAGATTAAAACACATAATGGATCACATAATGAATTAAAAACTAGTGTACAGATACGACACAACAAGTGGCGGATAAAGGCATGGTGGGTTGCTCGCGGGCAAGCTAAGGGTGCATCTGCATTGTAGAATTAATGCAGTTTGGTGCCACTTTCACTGCCATGAATCAATGCTATGCAATCATGAAAGTTTTAGTCTATTGAGGTACCAATACTCTTTGGGAAAGGGAAAGCAAAAAGTTACAACTCCCATGCTTCGATAGCATTGAGCCATGGCAGAGAAAATGGTACCAATGGTACCAATGGTATTCATCTTCTTGTATTTAATGGTTTTATCCATTCTGTGAGGGGCTGTGGTGGTGCAGCGGGTTAAGCCGCTAAGCTGTAGACCTCGCTGTCCGGAAGGTTGGCTCTTCAAATCTATGGTGATGTTGCATGACTACAGCTCCCAGCACTCCTCCTCTCTGGCTCTGATGGCTGGGGTGCCTGAATTCTCATTTCTGGCCTATAGAAGTACAGGCAGTCCCCAAGTTCTGTAGCTTTGTTTTTAAGTTGAATTTGTATGTAAGTCAGAACAGGGACTTTTTTGAAGTGTAACTCCCCCTGGTGGCACAGCGGGTTGAACCACTGAACTGCTGAACTTGCTGACCAATAGGTCAGTGGTTCAAATCCATGGACAGATTGAGCTCCTGCTGTTAGCCCCAGCTTCTGCCAACCTAGCACTTCAAAAACATGCAAATGTGAGTAGATCAATAGGTACCGCTTCGGTGAGAGGGTAACAGCGCTCTATGCAGTCATGCCAGCCACATGACCTTGGAGGTGTCTGTGGACTTTTCGGCTTCGAAATGGAGATGAGCACCACCCCCAGAGTCAGACACAACTGTACTTAATGTCAAGGGGAAACCTTTACTTTTACTATTCATTTTGTGGGTTTTGAACACATTTTAAAATTGCACTGGGAATGTGGTGTAGCTGGCTAAGTGTCAGCTGCATAAGATCTCTCTGACCAGTAGGTCATGAGTTTGAGGCCTGCCCGGGTCGAGGTGGGTGCTCGACCTTTAAGTGTAGCCTGCTGTCGACCTTTTCAGCCCGAAAGACAGTTGAATCTGTCAAGTAGGAGATAAAGGTACCACATTAAGTGGGGAGGCAATTATGAGGCCATGAAAGAACTCCAGGAACGCAGAGGAATGCGGAAGGAACAACAAGGGATGCTGGGAATGCTGAGAGATGAGGAGTGCGCCAGCTCCCCCTGGTGGCAAGAGTTTGCCTCTGTTCGTCTATATGTGTGTGTGTGGAAATGGCAGGGATTGTCTGCTAAGTATGTGTACCTGTAATCCGCTCTGAGTCCCCTTCGGGGTGAGAAGAGCGGAATATAAGTAAAGTGTGTGTGTGTGTATATATATAATTTTAGTAATAATTTTATTCCTTAACTGCCTTTCCTCATGGCTTGAGGCGGGTTACAACATAGCTAAAAACACATAATCATTATATAAAATACACATATTGAAACATATTCCTACAAAATACATATATTAAAAACTAGCTTGGGGACCCGGCGGTGCCCGGGTTATTTGAGAAACGTATTAGTTGGTCTGTAGCAATTTTTTATGTGGCTCGCAGTGGTGTCAGGAAGTTAGTGAAGGCACTGCAAGTCCCATTATCCATGGTGTGCCCTCCTCCAAAGTGCAGCAGGATGTAGACTGGGTCATGGAGGCTCTGTCTGCCAAGTTTGGGCTTGATCCATCATTATTGGGAGTTGCAGTGGTACCATGAAATTACTGAAGGTACTGCAAGTCCCATCATCTGTGGTCCACCCTCCTCCAAATTGCAGTAGGATGTAGATTGGGTCATGGGGGCTCTATGTGGCAAGTGGTCTGTATTGGTGAATGGATGAGGGTTGCATTGTTTTCAGGAAGTGAGTGAAGGTACTTCAAGTCCCATCATCCATGGTCCATCTCACACAAAACTGCACCAGGATGTAGAGTGGGTCATGAGGGCTCTGTGTGCCAGGCTTGGTCTTGATCAGTCATTGGATTAGGTTTGCAGCAGTCTTGGAAAGTGAGGGAAGGTACTGCAAGTCCCATCATCCATGGTCTGCCCTCCTCCAAACTGCAGCAAGATGTAGAGTGGGTCATGGAGGCTGTGTGTGCCAAGTGTGGTCTGTAGTGGTTCTTTTAGGTGGCCACAGTGGTCTGTGGAAACCAAAGTGTTTGAAAGTACTACAAATCCCATAATCCGTGGTCCATCTCCCCCAAACCGCACCAGGACATAAAGGGGTTCAGGGGGGTTATGTGTACCAAGTTTGGTGCAGGTCCATCACCCGCGCTGGTTGCTGTGGCCTGTGAAAGTGGCAGCCAATCAGAACGCTGCCACATACTGTACATACAAACAAACATACATACATACAAACATTCAGCTTTATTATATATAGAGATACACAGAACAATGATAAAAATATAGTGGAAATAATAATAATAATAACAACAACAACAACAATTTTGACACGTGATATAGCCCTAGGGTTGCCATTTTTTGATATAAGAAATAAGGGACATTTACGGGATTTTTCACAAAAATAAGGGACACTTCATTAAAAACTTGAAACTCAAACATTAGGTAGAAATAGTTTTATTAACAGAACAAGATAATGATTGAAACTCACAAAAGAAACTGATGTATACCCTCTTAACAGTACATGCTATGTTTCTGCATGCTTTGTCATGCAGAAAAAAACATTAGAACTACCTTATTTTCTGCATCTGTATTTAGTCCTTGACTTTGCTGACTTTAAAAGTGCACTGTCTAAACATTAAAATAAAATACATTTTATAAGACAGTACATCTTCATGATTATTATGTCAATAGTTAATGGTATAGTATAGTATGGGATACACAGCATTGTATAGTATTGGGATGCACAGCTAGGCCTATTTTAAGAGTAACTCTCAAGCAACCAGAAACTATCGTTATCCAACATGATCCAACATTCCCCTTGGGTAATGGTTAATTAGTCTACTGTACTTTGAAAAAGTCCTGTATCACCTCTTCCTTCCAACGGGGACGCAGGCTGCCCTGTGAGTTGGAATCCCCGGGCAGGCATTGCCATGGAAACCACAGTGCACAGCTTCCTCTGGTCAACCCCGCCCACTCCTGTCCTGCTAGTCAAAAATAAGGGACGGGGCCTGAAAATAAGGGACACAAATTTTAGGGCCAAAATAAGGGACGTCCCTTAGAATAAGGGACATATGGCAACCCTATATAGCCCTGTCATATAAGAAAACATAATTGCACACACATATTTCTGATCACATTCACTTACATACAATGACATTTAAAAGATGAGCAACTGAATGAATTGCGCCCCGTTGAGCCTGGCAAATCTGGCGATCCACTGTGACCATTCATTCGTTCTGATAAGCAGAGAACCGCCTTGAGGATGGGAGAATAACATGGTAGCAAGCTAAGGATTTGCTGTTTTTAATCTCTTTAGAAATGTCATAAAAATAAAAAAAAAGTAGCCAGGATTCTGGTACTTTGTTTCTGGAACGTAAATAAAGCTACATTCAATTTCCAGTGCTTTGTTTCAGTGTGTGTGTATATATATATATTAAAAAAGTGCTCGATCGGACTTTACATCGCAATAAAACATGAACATAAAGCCTTGTAAAAACAATGTAAAATCAAATGAGCCGCGGTCGAAAATTGGAGGAAAGACTTTATGTCAAGTCAGGTGTGGATCTGGAATCTGCTCAGGTGGATATGCTACAGGTAGCACTAATGTTCCTGTTGCATAACAACAATTTCCTCTACTACTGAACTATGCCCTTTACCCACTTGTTACTTAATCGTCTTTTATCGGTATTCTTATCACAGTCTTCGGGAAGATTCAGGTGAACTATAAGTATGCGTTTACCCTTGGCCTCTTGCCAGCTACTTGTGAGCATGGAACATGATGTTTCCCCCAAAGTCTATCGCCCACAAGCTGCGATGTTACCTTCTTTCTTTTTTTGGTCGGGGTCTTTCCAAACTCTGGCATTATCCTTTTTCAAGTAATGTTCTGCCCATGGAAAGGAAAGGCCGGTGTGTAAGTAGGACTTCTCTAAGAATATAGTCAGGCATGCCTGCTGAATTTTTCAATACTTTTGGATGAGGTTCAAACAGGTCCCGGAGACCTGAGTGTTCAGGTCTGTGTTCCTTATGCTCTTCTCATCAGGCTGATCACTATTTTCCTTTGGCAGGAAGACAAAGGCAGCAAAGCAGTTGCTGGGCAGTTCACTTCCTCTTGCAAAAGTTGCCCATATATTATTTTTCAGATCTCTCAAGAGTCTGGGCTCAATATGAGCTTTAGCCTTCAGCGGCACATACACTGTCGAATCAATGCAGCTTGACACCACTTCAACTGCCACGGCTGAATGGAATCGTGGGAGTTGTAGTGTGGCAAGGTCTTCTTTGCCAAGGAGTGCTGGTTCCTCACCAAACTACAGCTCCCATGAGTCTCAAAATAAATTTCCAAATAAACAAAAAGGCAGAACACCAAATATACGTTTCAAACTTCAGGACACTAGGTCTGGACCAGTGGTTCTCAAGTTTCCTAATGCCGCAACCCCTTAATAATGCCCCCAAGTGAAATATTACTTCAGATTACTAATGGACACCACAATGTTGAATTTAGAAATGGAAAAGAAAAAATTGGTGATTATTTTACTCACAGTGGCAAGAATTATAATAGCAAGGAAATGGAAAATAATAACTAATCTTACACTGGAAGCTTGGTATAGGGAGGTATGGAACGTAGCCCTAAATGATAAACTAACAATGGAAATTAGAATATTTGGGGGACGGGGGCACTAACAGATCAGATTTTGAGGCATACTGATCTGGCTTTATTAAATACACTTTAGAGAGTGAAAATAGAAAACAATATAATCTTGTTGGTCAGGAATTTTGCATATATTATATTATTTTGCATACAGCAGCGTTTGATACAGTCGATTACGATCTTTTGACCCACCGCCTTGCCGGAGCCGGGGTGAGGGGGACAGCTTTGAGTTGGTTGTCCTCCTTCCTCTGGAACCAGACACAGCGAGTGAGGAGGGGTGAAGTAGTCTCTGAGGGTTCCCCCCTAATTTGTGGGGTCCCTCAGGGGGCCATTCTCTCCCCTTGCTCGCTGAAGCCGGGCGGAGGAGGAGGAGCATGAGCGGGGGATGGGCTTAAGAGGGCGGGGCTGAAGCTGTCCCCGGCGCCGCTCTCCACCGTGACTCGCCGAAGCCGGGCGGAGAAGGAGGAGCATGGGCGGGGATGGGGTTCAGCCCCGCCCACTTAAGCCCGTCCCCCGCTCATGCTCCTCCTCCTCCGCCCAGCTCCAGCGAGCAAGGGGCCGAAGTCATGCAGAGAGCGACGCCGGGGACGGGGAATTGCCGCCTTTTCCCTCTCCCCCGCCGCCCCTTTCACCCGTGTGCCGCTACCCGTGGCAATGGGAGCGGCTGAGGCTAGCGGAGCCTGGACTTGGTGGCAGCCCTCAGCCTGCTCTACTGCCTGAGGGGCCCGCTTGCCAAGTTTGGTCCATATCCATTATTGTTTGAGTCCACAGTTCTCTCTGGATGTAAGTGAACTACAACTCAAAAACTCAAGGTCAATTAACTATATATATTACTGTGTTAGAGTGTCATTTTGTGTCATTTTGGTTGGTGGTGTGCCCCCAGATTTTTTTAATGTTAAAAGTGTGCCGCGGCTCAAAAAAGGTTGGGAAACACTGGACTAAAACAATGATTGATCTGAACCAAACTTAGTACAGATACTCAATATGCCCGAAGGTGAACACTGGTGGAGTTTTGGGAAAATAGACCTTGACATTTGGGAGTTGTAGTTGCTGGGATTTATAGTTCATCTGCACTCAAAGAGCATTCAGAACACATCAAGGATTGAATTGGGCCAAACTTCCCACCTAGAACCCCCATGAACAACAGAAAATACTGTGTTTTGTGATGGTCCTTGACAACCCCTCTGAACCCCCCTCGTGACCCCCCAGGAGTCCTGACCCTCAGGTTGAGAAATGCTGCTCTAGCACATACATGAAGCTGGGGTCCTCCAAAAATGCTCAATTTGGGATTGCAGTTTGGGTGTCCAAATGTTCCCTTCCTTTAAAAGTGGAGGGCTCCTATATTCCTGCTCTCTAAAATATATTGAATCAATTTTACAATTTGCAGATATCCGTGTTCATGTTATCCATTCCTTCCTAGCTTCAAACATCGATACTTCCAATCAGATCCTATTTCAGTCCTGAATGTTAGCAGTATTAATCACACAATTGTTATTTCTGTCCCATAAGATCTTCCATATGGAGCAAAAGAAGAATTAGTGGATTTAAGAGAGGTCATGCCATATAATCTCCTTTGACCGGAAGCCTATAGGGCACTTATTAGAGAGGCTACACTGATGAATGCTGAAGGTTTACTCAAAACAGTGGGAACAGCTGTCCAAGGTCCTGAACCTTGTTGGAGCATTGGGTTCAGTATCTTGGACGCCTCTTTTAGGGTTCGGACTCAAAGCCAAAGTGGATTCATTTTCTCAGGGACATTTGGGACACCACCCGATACTGCTTCTCAGCTGCTTTAAGCAGGGAAGAAACCCTATGAGGAGCGGCTTAAAGAGCTAGGCATGTTTAGCCTGCAGAAGAGAAAGCTGAGAGGAGACATGATGAGAGCCATATATAAATACATGAGGAGAAGTCAAAGGGAGGAGGGAGCAAGCTTGTTTTCTGTTTTCTAGGATGCGGTACAATGGCTTCAAACTACAGGAAAGGAGATTCCACCTGAACACTAGGAAGAACTTCCTGACTGTGAGAGCTGTTTAGCAGTGGAACTCTCTGCACTGGAGTGTGATGGAGGCTCCTTCTTCGGAGGGTGGATGGCCATCCATCGGGGGTGCTTTGAATGAAATTTTCCTGCTTCTTGATAGGGGGATGGACTGGATGGCCCACAAGGTCTCTTCCAACTCTATTTACTTACTTACTTACTTACTTACTTACTTACTTACTTACTTACTTATTTACTTACTTTATTTATTTACTTTATTTCTATTCTGCCCTTCTCACCCCGCAGGGGACTCAGGGCGGATTACAATGTACACATTACATTTACACACACAAACACACAAGACAGACAGAGGCAATTTAACATCTGGCCACCAGGGGGAGCTGTCGCACTCCTTCATTCCTCAGCGTGTTTCCTGGAGATCTTTTTATGGCCTCGTAAATCAGTTAAATTTAGCCTCCCCTCTAAGTGGTACCTTTAATTTCCTACTTGACAGATGCTACTGTCTTTTGGGTTGCAAAAGTCGACAACAGGCTACACAATAGGTCGAGAACCCACCTCGACCCGGGCAGGCCTCGACCTCATGACCTTCTGGTCAGTAGAGATCTTATGCAGCTGACACCCAGCCAGCTGTGCCACATTCCCGGTGCTGATTTTATGAAAAGGACATTGTTATTATGATGACGATTATTAAAATTATCATGAAAATATTTATATACAGATTTCAGGAGGAAAGCAAGTCAATATATTACACAGCCCAACAAAAGCATTCTTTTCTTAGTGTCTTGGTGTTTAGGCCTGTTCCTGTCATTATTTGGGGTGCTGATTCAGAAAAATGCATTGGATAAACCACATCAGTTCTAGTTTCTTGTTAAGATTTTCAATGTGCCTTCAGATCGTGGCTGTTAGATTGCATATGTTCTGTATCACCGGGACTGTGGTGCAGCTGGCTGGGTGTCAGCTGCATTAAAGATCACTACTGACCAAAAGGTCTTGAGTTTGAAGCCATCCCGGGTCAGAGTGAGCTTCTGGCCAATTGTGTAGCTTGTTGTCAACCTTTGCAACACAAATGACAGTTGCATCTGTCAAGTAGGAAATTTAGGTACCACCTCTGTGTGGAGAGGCTAATTTAACAACATTTATGAGGCCATAAAAAATCTCCAGCAAAAGCATGCAGGGAATGCAGAAAGTACTTCATCAGTGTCGCAGATGGACGGTGAAGCGACAGCTCCCCTGGTGGCCAGAAGTTGGAATGTTAAATAGCCTCTGACTGTCTGTCTATATGTGTTGTGCGTCTATAGCAGTGTTTCCCAACCAGTGTGCCACGGAAATTGTAACCTCTTGAGTCTTGAATAAGCCCCGCCCTTTATTCCCCGTAGGCCAATCCCATCGTGGTGGCCTTAAACTCCAGTGAAGGTGGAGGCAGCGGGACAAGAAGCGCCTACCCTGAGGGGACGCCAGTGGAGCGGAAGTACCTCATCTGAGGCGATGTGGCAGCGGGTGTGCCTGGTGGTGCTGGGCTTGGCAGCGAGCCTGGAGCTGGTCCAGCTGGCCGTGGCCATAGAGCCCTTGAACCTGAGCCTGGCCCTGGCCGGCGGCGGCACCTCCACCTTCACGGGCTTCCTCTCCTACCCGCGGCTCTATTGCCTTTTCGCCCACTGCTGCCACGACGTGGGGAACAATGGGGCCCACCTTCAGGTTGGTACGTGAGCGGCCTACCAGGCCTCAGAGACTGTGACATGACATGGAAGGAGCCTCATGAGCTATATTATTATTATTATTATTATGAACTATGTATTAACATAATATTATTATTTCCCCTTAGTATATGCTATTATATTGTTATATTATCAGTATTTGTCATAGTCATGGTCAGGGGCGGTCTCACCTCTCCCGGGGGGGTAGGCGAGCCTTATTTTTGCACCCCCCATGGCTGCTGGATGCCGCCGCGGCCCGCACGGTGACGTCACGCGCAGCTGAGCGGCTGCGTCACGCGTGCCTGTGCATGCACGGTGACGTCACGCGCAGCTTGCGCGCTGCGTCACGCGTGGCTGCGCATGCGCTGTGATGTCACACGCAGCTGCGCAGTGCGCCTGGGCGCGGCTATGCCACCGCCCGGCGCCGCCCGGCGGCGGAGGCGCTGAAAGCACTGGCTCCCGGTTAGAGGCGCAGCGGAGGGGCGGGGCAAGGCGGCCAGCGTGGTGGCGCCCCTCCCAGGCGGCGACGCCCCTCCCAGGACCCGTCGCCCTACGCGGCCGCTTACTCGGCGGAATGGCAAAGGCCGGCACTGGTCATGGTGTATATGACCCCTGTGGGTCTGGTGATGTGGAAACAACTGAGCACGTGCTTCTTCAATGCATGTTCTACAGAGATCTTAGATCCAATCTCATTGGACCATGGCTTTTAAAGTACCCGGGGCGCAGTGAAAGATGTTATTCCACTCTGCTGCTTTCGGACTCTAACACTGCAATGACTTACAGTGTTGCTAAGTTCTGTGCTGCTGCCCTTAATATCAGACGGGTGATGATTGACACCGTAAGGCAACAATATCCTGTCTCTTAAAATATATTTTTATACTGATTTCTAGTCTGATTTTAAATAACTGTTTACCGGGGAGTTGTCCTTCTCCTCTTAGGGCGCTTGTGCTCGCTTTGTGCTGGTCTGTGACCGTAATAAAGTTTTTGATTTCCGAAAAAAATAAGTCTAATGTATAAAAATATGGATAACAAATGCTGGAAATGCAAAGCCCATGAAGGGTCATTCTACCATATGTGGTGGACGTGCCCCCGAACAAACCAATTTTGGCAAATGATACATAAGGAATGCATGCAGATTTTAGGTTTGGTCTACCCAATGAAACCAGAGTTTTACTTACTCGGACTTTTAGATGAAAACATATTTGAGCAAGAAAATACACAAAAATTGTTTATATTTCTCTCAACAGCAGCGAGAATGATATTTGCAAGATATTGGAAGGAAAACCAAATACCAACAAGAGGACAATGGCTACAGAAAGTCATGGATATAAAAGATATGGACGAGCTAACCTTTTGGCTGGAAAGGAATGATGGGAAAGGTGCGAAAAGAACAAACTGGGAGGGAGTGCAAGAACACATTGACAAGGAAATATAACCCACCCAGGACAAGATAAATAGAGACGGGCATTAGTAGGAAAGGATGGAGGACGAACTGGTTTAAGAAAAATACGAGTAGTAATACCAAACACTATGGAAAGACTTAAAGTGAATAGAATGAACTAAAAATGGACTAGTTAGTTACATGTTTTCCTACTTTCCTATGACTCTATGATTGTTCCCCCTCTTTATCTGTTTTTTATTTACTGCATAAAATAATAAAAATTGATGGAAAAAAAGTTTTTGATTTGATTGACTATGAGAGTAATGATAACAGGCAGGATCAACTCCTGTGCTTTACTGATAATATATTGTATGTACCTATAATATTTATATTATTATAATGTAATACAAGATAACACTTTAAAAAATAATACAATATTGAAATTATATATTTTATATTACTTGTAATAGTACTAATAATATTTTAGTATAATGGTATAGTACAATATAGTACGTTAGAGTGTCATTTTGTGTCATTTTGGTTGGTGGTGTGCCCCAGGATTTTGTAAATGTAAAAAAATGTGCTCAAAAAAGGTTGAAAAACACTGGTCTTTACAGCATTGAATGTTTGCCATGCATGTGTGCATTGTAATCCGCCCTGAGTCCCCTGCAGGGTGAGAAGGGCGGAATGTAAATACTGTAAATAAATAAATAAATATCACAAAACTAAAGCTGGTAGTGGAAAAGTGGTGTCATCAATCAGTCAAATATATCCATAAAGAAGGCTAACATTTAAGGCACCAAAATGTGTGTCAGCCAGTGCTATCAGTGCTGTCAACTTGATATATTGCACAATGTAACAAAATCTTGGGGGGGAATCTGTTCCTGGTTTGAAAGTGTTATTTTCTAGTTTGAATGTGTTGCATTTACTTTGAAAGTAGTTGTTCTACTCCAGAAACTTCACTTTTGTGGCTGCCACAAGCTATGTTGAATTGGTTGAGACTCGATTAGACATTCATTGGAAAAAAACAAAACTATAACGAAATATGCTATGGCAGGATGTCCCGTAAAAACAACAAAAAAAGTATTTTAATTAACTTTTCCCATGTTTTCACAATAAAACCAATTAGAATAATGAGATTTACAACCCAGGAACAAGAACTGCGTTACATAGTGAAAATCATTTGATATGCATGTGTGAGCTTTCGCCTGTTGACATATGGCGGCCCCATGAACCTCTCCATCTTTTGCCTTTGCTTTAGTGAGCTCAAGGGACATGGATGGTTGTTCTCCTCCTCACTTTGCCTTCACAACAAGGTAATGAGAGAGTTCATGATGGAGACTGGCTTGGTGCTTTCCCTAAGTCCTAGCCCAACACTCTTCAACCCGACACCACAATGACTCTCAACTTGTGTCCACCTTCTTGCCTTATATATATGGTGGAATGTCTACTTAAGAGCATCCCAACATAGGAGCATTTTGAGTTAAGATCTGTTGCCCGGTTTGGGTTTAGCTTTGACATAAGAGCAGCATTTTGAGTTAAGAGCTAGCACCAGTGGGAGTGTTATGGCGAGACAGGGCCGTAGCCAGGATTTTGATTTGGGGGGGGGGGGCTGTGTTTGGTTCCGGGGGGGGGGCGGAGACTGGGTGGAAGAGGGTCTACCCTAGCAAACCTTTTGTATTGTTATCCCAATAACCCCATTAATGTGGGATATAATGAGCATGGTGATCAGATCATGTTATGAATAAACATAACAGTTTAAATAATGTACCAGTACGGCCTTTTCGCGGACCACCCTGAGAATTTCGGGGGGGGGGCTGAAGCCCCCTTAGCCCCCCCCTGGCTACATGCCTGTGGCGAGAGTACATGGCTTTGGGTCTTCAAGGGAGCAGCCTCTGTGTCTCATACTCTTGTCTGCTTTGGGAGATTACTGCCTGCTTTACTGTTGTCTGCTTTGAGGAACTTTGGGTTAATTGATTTTGTGCACTTTTTATTCCTGGCCTGTTTGGCTTCATGAAGAGAGAGAGAGGGGGGAGGGAGGGAGGTTGGAATAAGGACAGTATTTATTTTATTTTTATTATTTTATTTACAACATTTATATGCCGCCCTTCTCACCCCGAAAGGGACTCAGAGCGGCTTACAAGTAAAATGTAAATACAACATATTCTATTATTGCCATGGCACAATATCAATATTATATATTACATTGTATTATAACATTCTACTGTAATATTATTAGTAATATTACATGTAATATAAAAATATAAAATTATAATATTGTATCTGGAGAGCAGGGTGAGCTCCCATCTCAGCTCTAGCTTCCCATGCGGGGACATGAGAGCAGCCTCACGCAACGATGGTAAAACATCAAACATCAAGGCGTCACCTGGGTGGCTTCCTTGCAGACGGCCAATTCTTTCACACCAGAAGCAACTTGCAGTTTCTCAAGTTGCTCCTGATACGGGGAAAAAAGGGAAGAGGCCACTAGGGGGCGCTAGAAAGAGAAGGATAGTCCATTTTATGGAACGGGGGAGGGGGGGAGTTGATCCCTTGTTTTCGCTGGCTATTCCCTCTCCCCCCTTCCCATATCATAAATGAGGGTGGGTTCCATGATGGGGCCATGGGTGGGGGTAGTACCGTAGCCAGGATTTTGATTCGGCGGGGAGGGGGTGAGTTTGATGGGGGGGGGCTGAGTCTGAGTGAGAGAGGATCTACCCCAACAAACCTTTTGTATTGTTCTCCCAATACCCCCATGCATGTGGGATATATTGAGCATGGTGATCAGATCATGATATGAATAAACATAACAGTTTAACTTATGTACCAGTAAGGCCTTCTCGTGGGCCACCCTGAGAATTGCCCCCCCCCAGCTACGACCCTGGGTAGGGGGAATAACAGGAAAACAGGGGAAGTGGTTTTCCCCCTTCAATTCCCCCACCCCCATAAAATGGACTATCTTTCTCTCCCTAGCGCCCTCTAGTGGCCTCTGCCCAGATAATGGAACAGTACCACATCTATCTCTCAGGCATGGGCAAACTTTGGCCCTCTCTCCAGGAGTTTTGGACTCCAGCTCCCACAATTCAGGCCTCTTCCTTTCCCCCCTCATCTGCTTAAGCCTGTGGCTCTTAGGGATTGTGGGTGTTGGAGTCCAAAATACCTAGAGGGAGGGCCAAAGTTTGCCCATGCTTGCATTCAAGATTATATACGGTTCTGGCCCAGCTTACTTGTCCGAACGCATCTGCCTCTATGTCCCATCTTGCATCCTAAGATCATATGGGGAGGCCCTGCTCTCGCTCCCGCCAACATCGCAAACGCGTTTGGTGGGGACGAGAAACAGGGCCTTCTCGGAGGTGGCCCCCCACCTATGGAACGCAATCCCAAACGAGATAAGATTGACTCCATCCCTCTTGGCTTTCAAAAAAAAATTAAAACTACAACTTCCAAACTCAAAGTCAATTCCCAAGCAAACCCTTTCAGTACTTTCTGTTGGTAATGAGAGTTCAATATGCCAAGTTTGGTTCAATTCCATTGTTGCAAGAGTTTAGGATGCTCTTTGATTATGTGTTAACTATAAATCCCAGCAACTACAACTCCCAAATGTCAAGGTCTATTTCCCCTGAACTCCATTTGCATTCATATTTGGGCATATTGAGTATTTATGCCAAGTTTGGTCCTGATCCAACATTGTTTGAGTCCACAGTGCTCTCTGGATATAGGTGAACTACAACTCCAAAACTCAAGGTTAATGCCCACCAAACTCTTATAGCATTTTCTCTTGGTTATGGGAGTTTTGTGTGGGAAATTTGTGTCTTTCCGCCATTCCTGCCAGGATATCTATGTTGAGTTCATCGAAACAGGCCCAGGTTTCACACTGAGTGTATAAATACATTTAAAAACATATTAACGATATGTATGACTGTGTTAGAGTGTCATTTTGTGTCATTTTGGTTGGTGGTGTGCCCCAGGATTTAGCAAATGTAAAAAGTGTGCCGCGGCTCAAAAAAGGTTGGGAAACACTGGTATAGTATAGTACGGGATATACAGCATTGTATAGTATTGGGATGCACAGCTAGGCCTATTTTAAGGGTAACTCTCAAGCAACCAGAAACTATCTTTATCCAGCATGATCCAACATTCCCCTTGGGTAACGGTTAATTGAGTCTACTGTACTTTGAAAAAGTCCTGTATCGCCTCTTCCTTCCAACGGGGACGCAGGCTGCCCTGCGAGTGGGAATCCCCGGGAAGGCATTGCCGTGGAAACCGCAGCGCGCACCTTCCTCTGGTCAACCCCGCCCAGTCCTGTCCTGCTAGTCAAAAATAAGGGACATGCAGGGGCGGTCCTACAAGATAGGCCAAGTAGGCGGCCGCCTAGGGCGCCATCTGGGAAGGGGTGCCATCCTGGCCGCATGGGGCGCCATCCTGGCCCTGCCGATGTTCCTCAGACAGTGCTGCAGCTTCCTGCTTTTTGACCCCGGCCTTGTGCGCTCCTACGCCGCTTCTGGGCATGCGCGGAGGTTTTCACGCAGGCGCAGTTGCTCTGGAGCTGAAGTTGAGCGCAGGAGCAACTGCACATGTGCGAAAACCTCCGTGCATGCCCAGTAGCTCCCTTGCGCAGAAGCCTGTAAGCAAAGCACTCCCTATCGGGCAGGCAGGGAGTGCTTCCCTCTCCCTTTGTCTCCGCGCGTTTGCAGGGAAGGAGAAAAGAATCAGCGAAGGAAGTGTAAGTGAAGGAATGAATGAAGGGCTTTCCTCCTCCTCCTCTGTGACCTCTTCTCTCCCTCCTTCCTTTCTTCGGCTCTATTTCTGTCTAGACCTGAGGGGCCTGCGGCTATGAGGAGTTGTGGGAGTTGGAGTCCAAAACACCTAGAAGGAGGGACGGCGGGCCCAAGTTTGCCCAGGCCACGCTGCTTGTATTCGACCTCATTTGAACATTTTGGCTGTTTTTCTATTTACATTTACATTGGGATCCTAATTTTGACTTATGGGAGACTCCTATGGATTATGAGACGGGTGGTAGGTAATATATTCTGATTTTGATGCATTTACATTGCATTTCTTGTTGATTATTATACAGTTCTGCTTAATATTGTCATACAATATAATACAAATACAATATAACAATAGAATGATGATATATTTTATATTACATGTAATATTACAAACAATATTGCAGTATAGTGGTATTGTACAAAATAGTAATATATAATATTTTATTTTACTTTATTTTGGGTTATTTGAGTTTTATAGGAGTAATGAAAATATTTAGTAGAGGATAATTTTATTTAAATAAATAATTTTATTTATTATTTTATAATAATAATAATAATAATAATATAATAGAATGTTATATTATATTATAATGTCAATATATTATAATATAATTATATTGTAATGTAGTATAATATTTATTTATTTCGGGATTTTACCCCGCTCTTCTCAACCCCCAAGGGGGGACTCAGAGCGGCTTACAGTACGGCACAATTCGATGCCCACATACAGGGCTGTAGCCAGGATTTTGATTCGGGGCTGAGTTTGGTCTGGGGCTGAGACTGGGTGGAAGATGGTCTACCCTAGCAAACCTTTTGTATTGTTATCCCAATAACCCCATTAATGTGGGATCCGGCCCCGTAGCCTGTTGGACACGGCCCCACCTATGCCCTCAGCCACCATTTTTAATTTTTTTAAAAAAATCGATTTTTTTAAAAGGCGGCTGGGGGGAGGGGAGGCGGGGCAGGGAGGAAGAGAGCTAGCTCCTCCTGCGCCCTCCCTACCTAGGAAGGGGGGGCGCCGGGGTGGGCAGAAGGCGGCGCCAACGGCAGCGCGTCACAGGCCTGGCGTGACGCGCTGCTCTTGGCGCCGCCTACTCCTCCTTTTCGGCGGCTTTAGGAGGGGCGGGGCCTGGCCTGGGGCGGGGCCTGGGGCGGTCCGCGCGGCCCCGCAGGTCATCAGTGACCTCTTATCCGGCCCTGGACCTGCCAGAAGTTGGACAGCACTGGTATAATATATTGTATATACATTGATACAATATAATACTACTAATGGTATTGTGATATTATAATTGTATATTTGATTTACATGGGGGGCGGCAAAATAATGTTTTTTGGGGGGGGGCACCAAAATAATGTTCGCCTACCATTTAAAATTACCTTAGACCGCCCCTGGGGACAGGGCCTGAAAATAAGGGACACAAATTTTAGGGTCAAAATAAGGGACGTCCCTTAGAACAGTGTTTCTCAACCTTTCTAATGCCACAACCCCTTAATATAGTTCCTCATGTTGCGGTGACCCCAACCATAACATTATTTTTGTTGCTTCTTCAAAACTGTAATTTTGCAACTGTTGATGAATTTGAATGTAAATATCTGATATGCAGGATGTATTTTCATTCACTGGATCAAATTTGGCACAAATACCCGATACGCCCAAATTTGAATACTGGTGGGGGGGGGGGGGGGAAATGGATTTTGTCATGTGGGAGTTGTAGTTGCTGTCATTTATAGTTACCTACAATCAAAGAGCATTCTGAAATCCACTGATAGAATTGAACCAATCTTGGCACACAAAACTCCCATGACCAACAGAAAAGACTGGAAAGGTTTGGTGGCATTGAACTTGAGTTTTGGAGTTGTAGTTCACCTACAAGCACTATGGACTCAAACAATGATGGATCTGGACAGGGCCGTAGCCAGGATTTTGTTTCGGAGGGGCTGAGTTTGGTTCGAGGGGGGCTAAGACTGGGTGGAAGAGGGTCTACCCTAGCAAATCTTTTGTATTGTTATCCCAATAACCCCATTAATGTGGGATATAATGAGCATGGTGATCAGATCATGATATGAATAAACATAACAGTTTAAATAATGTACCAGTAAGGCCTTCTCGCGGACCACCCTGAGAATTTCGGGGCTGAAGCCCCTAACCCCCTGGCTACATGCCTGGATCTGGACCAGACTTGGCATGAATACTCAATATGCTTATCTGTGAACACTGGTGCAGTTTGGGGAAAATAGACCTTGACATTTGGGAGTTGTAGTTGCTGGGATTTATAGTTCACCTACAACCAAAGAGCATTCTGAATTCCACCAACGATAGAATTGGGCCAAACTTCCCAGACAGAACTCCCATGACCAACAGAAAATACTGTTTTTTCTGATGGTCTTTGGCGACCCCTCTGACACCCCCTCGCGACCCCTCCAGGGGTCCCGACCCCCAGGTTGAGAAACGCTGCCTTAGAATAAGGGACATATGGTAACCCTAAACACTGGCCTAGGGGGATCCTTTACATTGGGAGCCCACAACAAGGCTGGCTCCAATTGTCGGGAAATGAGGCGCCAAGATAAAATAGCTCTGGGTTCAGGGAAGGAGTTGGAAGAGTCCCAGGGCAGGCGGTGGCTGGTCTCCTGGGGAGCACAGCTTGTGGGCGGAGCCTCGGCACAGGCCCCGCCCTCCTCTTCCTCCCCCTCCCTCTGCTGCGGGGCCCTGATTCAGCCGCGGCACGTGCCGGATCCCCGGGCATTTAAACGCCGGCCGGCCGGCCTCCAGCACCAAGCAGGGACTAGATCCTCCTCCTCCTGGCTTTGCTGCCTTCTCCGCTCCCTCTCTGCCTCTCTCTGCGGGAAAGGAAGGCCGGCCCCGCCATGAAAGCCATCCCCGCGCCCGGGATCCGCTTCCTCCGCTCCTTCTCCAGGGACAGCTGGTAAGCAAGGCTTGGCCCAGCATGCCTCCCCTAGGCAGCTGCTTCTCCGGCTCCTTCTCCTTAGCCGCGGCCTTCCCGGGCGGCCCTTCCCTCCTGCCACTCTCGGCCTGCCTTCCCTTTTGTTCTCCCCCAAAACAAAGCGCCTCTGTGCGGGAGATGCTGCTGCTGCTGCCCAGAGGGGAAGCCACCCGCTGGCCTTTTCTGCGCCTGCGCAGCCAGGTTTGGGCATCTCCAGCCTGTGTTTTGGACAACTAGGTTCCCAAATCGTGGTTTGTTTCTGAACGTCAGTTCCAATGGGGATGGATCTGGGTTTCTCTTCTGCCTCCTCTCATGGTTATTTATTACTAGCTTGGGGACCCGGCTCAGCCCCCCTGGTGCCCGGGTCATGTTATTTATTTATTTATTTATAATTTGTGATTTGATTATGTAGACCGCTGTATGTTTCTCTGGAGCCCAGAGCGGTTTACAACATAAAATCAATAAAAACATCAAAACAGATAAAAGACGTATACCCCAAAGCCCCACTCCCCGCAATAACCCCGGCAAGCAGCACTATGCAGAAGCAATACATGGCAGGACGGTATGTTGGCAGCTGGCAAATAGGAGGCATCAGTTGGGACCAAATGCCTGCCTATATCAGTGTTTCCCAACCTTTTTTGAGCCGCGGCACACTTTTAACATTAAAAAAATCCGGGGGCACACCACCAACCAAAATGACACAAAATGACACTCTAACACAGTAAAGAACGGCTGGGGGTTGGTGGCCTGCTGGGAGAAGCTGCTGGGAGTGCCGAAGCCGGGGAGGGGGCGGAGCCAGGCTGCGCCATACCCCGCCCCTGCCTCCGGCTTCACCTCTCCCAGCAGCTGCTCCAGCCTTGAGGGGGCAGTGCCAAGCCAGCGGTGCCAGAGCCAGCACAATGCTGGCTTGGCACTATCCCCTCAAGGCTGGAGCAGCTGTTGGGAGTGCCGAAGCCGGGGGAGGGGGCAGAGTCAGGCCGCACCATGCCCTGCCCCTCCCCCCAGCTTCAGCGCTCCTACAGAGGAGATGAGCGGTGGACGGGCTTCAGTGGGCAGGGCTCCTCCTCCATGCGAGGGGCGAGAGTCATAGTGGGAGTCATGGCGGATTGGAGGCTGGCTGGGGAAACGGCCGAAGGAGGCGGTGCCCCGGTCCCTTCTTCTTTTTCTTCGCCACTGCCCGGCCCTTCCTCCTCCTCCTCCCCCAAGCAGCAGGAGTTCAGCAGGAGGGGGGAGGAAGGGGGGCAGAGAGCTTTTCTCGTGGCACAGCAAGAGGTCCGTCACTGCACACTAGTGTGCCACGGCACACTGGTTGAGAAAGACTGGCCTATATAACCAAGTCTTCACAGACTTGCGAAAGGCCAACAAGCCCCGTAGTGCTCGTATCTCCTCCGGCAGAGAATTCCAGAGGGTCGGAGCGGCCACTGCAAATGCTCTCTGCCGGGTGCTCGACAGCCTACAGATCTTAATACTAGGGACCTCTAGTAGATTAAGCCCCTCTGAGCGCAGTGATCTTCTGGGTTTGTATGGGGTAAGACGCTCCCTCAGGTACACTGGCCCCAAACCATGTAAGGCCTTGAAAGTTAGAACTAACACCTTGAAGGAGACCCGGAATTCAATGGGAAGCCAGTGCAGTGCACGCAGGAGTGGGGTCACATGCGCAGATCTTGGGGCTCCCGACAGCAGGCGCGCTGCTGCGTTCTGCACCAGCTTAAGTTTCCGGATCGCCGGCAAGGGTAGGCCAATGTACAGCGCATTACAGTAATCGAGCCTCGAGATGACCGTGGCTTGGATCACTGTGGCCAGGTCGCAGCGGGAGAGGTAAGGAGCCAGGCGTTTCGCCTCCCGTAGATGGTAGAACGCTCTGTTTCAAGCGCATGCAACGTGCACTTCAATCCATTGTTGGGTTTCCAGCTGGACCCCAAGGCTCTAAACTAGGGGCTGTGGGCGAAGTGCCACACCATCAAACGTCGGCAACTGGGTCTCTACCCCCCGCCCCCCCGGGCGGCCCAGAGAAGTGCAGCAGGATGTAGATTGGGTCATGGGGGCTCTGTGTGCCAAGTTTGGTCTTGATTAATCATTATTGGGAGTTGCAGTGGTATCATGAAATTACTGAAGGTAGTGGAAGTCCCATCATCTCTGGTCCACCCTCCCCCAAAGTGTAGTAGGATGTAGATTGGGTCATGGGGGCTCTGTGTGCTAAGTTTGGTCTGTATTGGTGAATGGATGAGGGTTGCATTGTTTTTAGGAAGTGAATGAAGGTACTTCAAGTCCCATCATCCGTGGTCCGCCTCACACAAAACAGCACCAGGATGTAGAGTGGGTCATGAGGGCTCTGTGTGCCAGGTTTGGTGTTGATCAGTCATTGGATTAGGTTTGTAGCAGGCTTGGAAAGTGAGGGAAGGTAGTGCAAGTCCCATCATCCATGGTCCACCCTCCTCCAAACTGCATGGGGTCATGGGGGCTGTGTGTGCTAAGTGTGGTCTGTATTGGTCCTTTTTGGTGGCCTCAGTGGTCTGTGGGAACCAAAGTGTTTGAAAGTACTACAAATCCCATAATCCGTGGGTCATGTCCCCCGAACCGCACCAGGACGTAAAGGGGGTTAGGGGGGTTATGTGTACCAAGTTTGGTGCAGGGCCATCACCCGCGCTGGTCGCTGTGGCCTGTGAAAGTGGCTGCCACATATCCGCCCTTCCGCCCACATCAGGGCAGCCAGGATTTTGTTTCGGGGGTTAGTTTGTTTTTTGGGGGCTGAGACTGGGTGGAAGAGGGTCTACAAAACCTTTTGTATTGTTATCCCAATAACCCCACTAATGTGGGATATAATGAGCATGGTGATCAGATCATGATATGAATAAACATAACAGTTTAAATAATGTACCAGTAAGGCCTTTTCGCGGACCACCCTGAGAATTAGGGCTGCCCCCTTGGCCCCCCTTGGCTACATGCCTGGCCCACATACATACATACATACAAACATTTCGCTTTATAAAGGTATACAGATACACAGATATACAGATTATGTTGGATGGGGTTACACTCCCCCTGAAGACGCAGGTTCGCAGCTTGGGAGTGATCCTGGATTCATCGCTGAGCCTGGAACCCCAGGTCTCGGCGATGGCCGGGGGAGCTTTTGCACAGTTAAGACTCGTGCCCAGCTGCGCCCGTACCTTGGGAAGTCGGATCTGGCTACGGTCGTCCACGCTCTGGTCACATCCCGAATAGATTACTGCAACGCACTCTACGTGGGGCTGCCTTTGAAGACAGTTCGGAAATTACAACTAGTCCAACGGGCGGCAGCCAGACTACAAACGGGAGCTACATACAGGGAGCATACCACCCCTCTGTTGTGTCAGCTCCACTGGCTGCCGATCCACTTCCGAGCTCAATTCAAAGTGCTGGTTTTGGCCTTTAAAGCTCTATACCAGTGTTTCTCAACCTGGGGGTCGGGACCCCTGGGGGGGTCGTGAAGGGGTGTCAGAGGGGTCGGCAATGACCATCAGAAAACAGTATTTTTGTTGGTCATGGCGGTTCTGTGTGGGAAGTTTGACCCAATTCTATCATTTATATTACATGTAATATTACAAACAATATTGCAGAGTGCTGTTTGATTGTAGGTGAACTATAAATCCCAGCAATTAGAGCTCCCATATGTCAAGGTCTATTTCCCCCAAATTCCACCAGTGTTCACATTTGGGCATATTTAATATTCGTGCCAAGTTTGGTCCAGATTCATCATTGTTTGAGTCCACACTGCTCTCTGTATTTAGGTGAACTACAACTCCAAAAACTCAAAGTCAATGCCCACCAAACCCTTCCAGTATTTTCTGTTGGTCATGTGTGCCAAGATTGGTTCAATTCCCCCATTGGTGGGGTTCAGAATGTTCTCTGATTGTAGGTGAACTATAACTATAATTCCCAAATGGCAATATCAACTCACAATTCTTCCAAATGGCAATGAATCAAAATACCCCTGTATATCCACCTCAATAGCAAAATAGTATTCAAAAAAAAATTTTTGTGGTTGGGTCACCGGGTAACTTGTAAGCCAAATCTGGCCCAGAAATACTGCTCTATACTTCTGGCCCAGCTTACGAACATCTGCCGTTACGTCTCACCTCGTACTTTAAGATCATCCGGGGATGCCCTGCTCTCGCTCCCACCAGCTTCTCAAATTCGGCTGGTGGGACGAGGGAGAGGGCCTTCTCGGTGGTGGCTCCCCGTCTGTGGAACGAGCTTCCTAGCGACATACAATCAATTCCATCCCTCCAGACATTCAGGAAAAAAGTAAAAGCCTGGCTATGGGACCAGGCGTTTGCACATTAGCACAAGGCAGCATTTTAGATTGGATTTTAATGGAAATTGATGAACAGGGCTCAATGCTTTTTATGGATGGAACACTGTTTTTAACAAAAATGAATGCATAGTATATGTTAATGTAATTGTATTTTAATTGTATTTTATTGTTGAATGTTGGGGGTTTTATACTGTATTTTACTGTGTGGGCATAGAATTGTGCCTTTTTGGAAGCCGCTCTGAGTCCCGTCCCCCACCCCCCCGGGGGTTGAGAAGAGCAGGGTAAAATGCCAAAAATAAATAAATAAATAAATATATTATATTATTTATTTCAGGGCTGTCCAACAGGCGGCCCGCGGGCCAGATCCGGCCCCCCAGCCTGTTGGACACGGCCCCCGCTACCCCCGCCACCCCCAACAAGATTTTTTTAAAAAAAAATTTCAAATTTTTTTTTGAAAAAAAGGCAGCCGGGGGAAGGAGCGGGACAGGGAGGAGGAAGAGAGCTGGCTCCTCCTCCCTGCCTGTATCGCCCCCTCCGTCCCTCTCTCGGCGGCGCCGATGCAATGCAGTTTGCATTAGCGCCGCCGAGAGAGGGAGAAAGGGCGGTACAGGGAGGAGGAGCCAGCTCTCTTCCTCCTCCCTACACTGCCCCCTTCTCTCTCTCTCGGCGGCGCTAATGCAAACTGCATCGCATCGGCGCCACCGAGAGAGAACGGAGGGGCGATACAGGCAGGGAGGAGCAGCTAGCTCTCTTCCTCCTGCCTGTATCGCCCCTTCTCCCTCTCTCAGCGCCATTGCGTGGCAGTTTGCAGCGGCGCTGCTGAGAGAGGGAGACGGAGGCGATACAGGCAGGAGGAAGAGAGCTGGCCCCTCCTCCCTGTACCGCCGCCTTGTCCCTCTCTCGGCGGCGCCGATGCCTTGGAAGGGAGAAGGGATGCCCCGTGGCTCCTCCCTCCCTTCCAAGGCACCCTGGCAGCAGCTGAAGGCGGCGAAATCGCCGCCTTCAGCTGCTGCCAGGGTGCCTTGAAGGAGGGAGGGAGCCACGGGCATCCCCCCGCCTTCCAACGCCTCCCGTTTGGGACGCTGCCGCCGGGAGGAAAGGAAGGACGGAGGGTCCTGGCAGGGAAGAGGCAGCGATCCGCTGCCGTCTCCCTGCCAGGGCGCCTCCCTCCCTCCCTTTCACCCTGGAAGCGGCGTTCCGTTTGGGACGCCGCCTCCGGGAGGAAAGGAAGGACGGAGGGGACCTGGCAGGGGAAGAGGCAGCGTTCCGCTGCCTTCTCCCTGCCAGGACGCCTTCCTCCCTCCCTCCTTTCCCCCCTGACCAGAGGGAGGCGAGATCTGGGCGACAGCTCTCTCGCAGGCGTGGATGGCTCGTGGGGGAAGCGGCGCCTGGTTCTCGCTTCCCCACGAGCCATCCAGGCCTGCGAGAGAGCTGTCGCCCGGCTCACGCCTCCCTCTGACCAGAGGGAGGCGAGATCCAGGCGAAACCCCTCCTGCAAGCTTGGATGGCTCGCGGGGGAAGCGAGAACCCGGCTTGCGGGAGAGTTTTCACCTGGATCGCCTCCCTGGGTGACGCCTTCAGCTGCTGCCGGGGGCGTGGCCGGGGGCGTGGTGGGGGTGTGGTGGGGGCGTGGCCGGGGGTGGGGCCGAGCGCCCCCCCAGGTCATCAGTGACCAAACATCCGGCCCCCGGTCCGGAAGATGTTGGACAGCACTGATTTATTTCATATCAAAAGCATTGCATAAATTAGGGCTTGTTGATTTTTTTAAAAAAGGTTCAAAACTCTTTTCGGATGTGTGGAGAGAATATGATTGACTTTCAAAAATTTCCGAAATTTCGGAATGGCTTCGTTAATGGCGGACACGCGTGTGTAACCCAGATTTCTTCCCTCCGCATGGGAACTGGAGGAAACCCGTCTTTCCCCCAGTTCTCATGCCGAGGGATGTTATCCCACGTCCAATCTGCAGCTAAAGAGGGGAATCAACATATACATGAAGCCGTTGGGGCAGATCATCCTGAGTTTGGGGTGCGGTGTCATCTGTACACAGATGATGTCCAACTCTGCCACTCCTTCCCACCTGCTACTAAGGAGGCTGTTCAAGTCCTGAACCAGTGCTTGGCCGCTGTAACGGACTGGATGGGGGCTAATAGATTGAAACTAAATCCAGACAAGACAGAGGTACTCCTGGTCAGTCGTAAGGCCGAACAGGGCAGAGGGTTACAGCCTGTGCTTGACGGGGTTACACTCCCCCTGAAGGCGCAGGTTCGCAGCCTGGGAGTGATCCTAGATTCCTCGCTGAGCCTGGAACCCCAGGTCTCGGCGGTGGCCGGGAGAACTTTTTCACAACTAAAGCTTGTGCGCCGGCTGCGCCCGTTCCTTGGGAAGTCAGACTTGGCCACGGTGGTCCACGCTCTGGTTACATCCCATATAGGTCACTGCAACGCTCTCTACATGGGGTTGCCTATGAAGACTGCCCGGAAGCTGCAATTAGTCCAGCGTGCAGCAGCCAGACTACTAATGGGAGCGGGGTACAGGGAGCACACAACTCCTCTGTTGCGCCAGCTCCATTGGCTGCCAATTAACTTCCAAGCACAATTCAAAGTGCTTGGAAGTTACCTACAAAACCGTATACGGTTCCGGCCCAGTTTACCTGTCCGAACGTACTCTCCCCTATGAACCGCCAAGAGTGCTAAGATTGTCTGGAGAGGCCCTGCTCTCAGTCCCACCACCTTCGCAGGCACGTCTGATGGGGATGAGGGACAGGGCCTTTTCTGTGGTGGCCCCCCGGCTGTGGAATTTCCTCCCAAATGAAATTAGATCCGCTCCCTCCCTCCTGACTTTTAGGAAGCAGGTGTTGCACCTTAGACCTGAAGGACCCCTCAGTAAACCTCTTGAGACCGGCCGTGATTAAATGCTTTATTTAGAATAAGTAAAAAAAGTAGTAAAGAAGAGAGAGTTATAGTCCATGGATGCTTCCAAGCACCAGGGTATTGCAAAGCAATAGTCCAAAGGCAAAACAGGATAAAAATGTAAAGAGTCTTGATGCCCCAATGGGCTAGATCCAGGATAAGTTCTTGGTACAAAGACTTGGCAGTAGATTCCAAAGGCTGGAACAGGGGCGGTCCTACAAGATAGGCCAAGTAGGCGGCCGCCTAGGGCGCCATCTGGGAAGGGGGCGCCATCCTGGCCGCATGGGGCGCCATCCTGGCCCTGCCGATGTTCCTCAGACAGTGCTGCAGCTGCCTGCTTTTTGACCCCGGCCTTGTGCGCTCCGACGCCGCTTCTGGGCATGCGCGGAGGTTTTCACGCAGGCGCAGTTGCTCTGGAGCTGAAGTTGAGCGCAGGAGCAACTGCACATGCGTGAAAACCTCCGTGCATGCCCAGTAGCTCCCTTGCGCAGAAGCCTGTGAGCAAAGCACTCCCTATCGGGCAGGCAGGGAGTGCTTCCCCTCTCCCTTTGTCTCCGCCGCGCGCGCGCGTTTGCAGGGAAGGAGAAAAGAATCAGTGAAGGAAGTGTAAGTGAAGGAATGGATGAAGGGCTTTCCTCCTCCTCCTCTGTGACCTCTTCTCTCCCTCCTTCCTTTCTTCGGCTCTATTTCTGTCTAGACCTGAGGGCCTGAGGCTATGAGGAGTTGTGGGAGTTGGAGGCCAAAACACCTAGAAGGAGGGAGGGCCCAAGTTTGCCCAGGCCGCGCTGCCTGTATTCGACCTCATTTGAACATTTTGGCTGTTTTTCTATTTACATTTACATTGGGATCCTAATTTTGGACTTATGGGAGACTCCTATGAATTATGAGACGGGTGGTAGGTAATATATTCTGATTTTGATGCATTTACATTGCATTTCTTGTTGATTATTATACAGTTCTGCTTAATATTGTCATACAATATAATACAAATACAATATAACAATAGAATGATGATATATTTTATATTACATGTAATATTACAAACAATATTGCAGTATAGTGGTATTGTACAAAATAGTAATATATAATATTTTATTGTACTTTATTTTGGGTTATTTGAGTTTTATAGGAGTAATGACAATATTTAGTAGAGGATAATTTTATTTAAATAAATAATTTTATTATTTTATAATAATAATATAATAGAATGTTACATTATATTATAATGTCAATATATTATAATATAATTATATTGTAATGTAGTGTAATATAATTATGATATAATATAGTATGAGTATGGTATAATATATTGTATATACATTGATACAATATAATACTACTAATGGCATTGTGATATTATAATTGTATATTTGTTTTACATGGGGGGTGGCAAAATAATGTTTTTTTGGGGGGGGGCACCAAAATAATGTTCGCCTACCATTTAAAATTACCTTAGACCGCCCCTGGGCCGGAAGGCCCACTGGCCCAGGCAAAGTTCCGTGAGGGCTTGGCAAAGAGTTCCAACGTTGGCGAGAGATACCTAGAGCCAACGTGAAGCAACTTAAATAGGTTTCTCTCCTTGAAGATGCAAACTGCGTCGGAACTTCTTCTCAGGCTCTCTGGCTGAGCTGACCTCTCCCGGGCCTCTCGGCCGAGGCTGAAATGTAAGCTCACTAGTGAAGACACCTGGGCCTTTGGGAGGCTCCGCTGCTTTGTGGTACCAGGCCTCCTTATCGGCCTGAGAAACAGTAGGGCTGCGTTTGTCCTTGAACGCTTGGTGAACTAGAGGCCTCTGTAGAAACTTGCTTTCAGGCCTCTCTGGGGCTTTGGATTTAACATGGCGTTGGTCTTGCTGTAGGCCAGAGACAGGCATGGCAGCGGGTGAAAACGTGGCTGTGCAATGAGGCCTTCGCAGAATGAAGGAGGAGATCGCGAAGCGACTAAAGTCGCTAACCACTTGATACGGACCAAATGTATGGATTGAGTTGGACTTGATTTTACTTTGGCGAAAGGCTATTAAATGTATTTATTGTATTGTATTTTATTGTAAATTTCATTGTAAACTTATGATGTTTTTAGGTTTTAAATGTTAGCATTGAATACTTGCTGTTTGCCGGTCTGAGTCCCTCTTCGGAGGTGAGAAGGCCGGGGTATAAAAGTTTTAAATAAATAATAATAAAAATGACTCTCACTCTAGAAGGGCGGAAATCTGATCAGAGCCTTTTTTGAAAATGGCGGCCGCGGCTTCGAATGCGCAAAAACACTTCTGGGTTGCTTCAATCGCTTCAAAAATAAATTTAATTAGATCCAAATTCATAACTACTTTCATAGCGATCCAAAAAACCTAACCAGGCCTATAAATTAGTATAAAAACTGATAAAAATAGAAGGCGCACAGGTCACTAAATAATACATTTTGAGCAAAAACGGGCAACAGCAACGGCATTGTCTGTAGCCTCCATTAATTCTTCCTCTGTACATGAGGCAGGGTGCAGTGGACAAGCGTACAGGTGCGGAGTTGTTTGTTCTGTTCCACAGTCGCACAAGGTGTGGGATTCTTTTAGGTCGTGCCATTTGGCCAGGTTGTCTTTTGATCTGCCCACTTCGCTTCCGAGTCTGTTCAGGGACTTCCAAGTTGCCCATTCTTGGTTGAGCTGCCCAGAGGGAGACCCTTGCTGTTGCTGGGGGGGGGGGGGGAAGAGGAGTGGAGGTTCTCATGAAGCTTTCCCTTGATTTGAGTCTGCTGGGAGGAGGCCGGTAGCCATGTAGTGGGTGGCTTTCACAGTGTTCAACCTTATTTCTCTCACATTTAGCAGCAACTTCCCGTCGGACATTGGGACGGGCAGGCATGCCAGCTAGCTTGTAGAGTTTATCAACAGGTGTAGGTTTAAGACATCCTGTGATTATCAAGGTCAATCAGGGACAATATGGCTGGGCAGGGAGATGGGATTTAGCTGCTTTTATACTGCTGTGAGCCCCAGCTTCTGCCAACCTAGCAGTTCGAAAACATGCAAATGTGAGTAGATCAATAGGTACCGCACTCCATGTAGTCATGCCAGCCACATGACCTTGGAGGAGTCTAAGGACAATGCCGTCTCTTTGGCTTAGAAACTGAGATGAGCACCAACTCCCATGACTGGACTTAATGGGGAAAACTTTTACCTATAGCGTAGGAATCTGAGAAGTCAGGCAACCTATCAATTAAATTTTTTCAGGATTTGCTGTGTGGGTGGACGTGGAAATTAGCCTGGTTTTTTTTTCATGTCGATTTTTCAGTGAGCATAAAATGGCCTTGCATGTCCCTTAGAATCCGTTTTAATGAGTTCTCAACCATATTTCTTCACGTCCATCTGAGGGCCCTTCCACTTAGCCCTACATCCCAGAATATCAAGGCAGAAAATCCCACATTATCTGAGTGTGGACTCGGATAATCCAGTTCAAAGCAGATATTGTGGGATTTTCTGTCTTGATATTATAGGATAGAGGGCTGTGTGGAAGGGCCCTTAGACCGAACACTAACATTTAGGAAACGCTGCATGAACACCAAGCAAAAAGTAGCTGCACGCAATAACATCCTGTGGAAACTTACTGGCAGTGTATGGGGTGCAGACCCAAAATTTAAAAAATCAGTCCTGGCCTTGTCCTACTCAACGGCTGAGTCTGCCTGCCCTGTTTGGCACAAGTCTGTTTGGCACGTGAAGCAGGTGAATATAGCACTGAGCAAAACAGGCAGAAGAATCACGGGATGTCTCAAATCTACACCTGTTGATAGACTCTGACCTATAGCAGTTCAGGCAGTTCCCAAGTTTACAAACAAGATTCGTTCTGTAGGTTTGTTCTTCAGGTGAATTTGTATGTAAGTCGGAACAGATGCATTTTTAAGTGTAACACCACCCATATATAGAGAGAGAGAGAAAGGGGGGGCTGCTTGATTTTAAAAATGGTTCAAAATTTGTTTCAGATGTAGGGGGCGCTGGTGCTTCAAATCTGAATGACTTCCAAGTTTTTTCAAATTTTTTTGGAATTTCTCCAAAAAATTTTCCAAAATTTCAGAATGGCTTCGTCAATGGCAGACACACATGTTTAACCCAGTTTGGATGTGGATGTCTTCCCTCCGCGTCAGAACTGGGGCGACAGCTGTGTTTAACCCAGTTTGGATGCGGCTGTTGCTCCAGTTCTGGCGCAGAGGGAAGCACATCCGCCTCCAAACTGGGTTAAATACCTAATGAGGGGAAAGTACCTCGGGAGGGGCAGGAATCTAATGCCGATTCCTTTCCGAAAATGGTGGTGGCCTCTAAATGGCAAATTCACTTACATCCAGGTTGCTTGCATCATTTTGAAACTGCTTCAAAGGTGAATATAAACTGAATTCATTCCGATTTTATGACCATTCCCATGAACCTACCCAGGCCTGAGAGAGAGAGAAAGAAAGAGAGAGAGAGAGAGAGAGAGAGAGAGAAGAACGTGCTTTGGATAGCATAGAAAAGAGTTAACACTCCTGTGATGTTTCCTTTGCTGTCTGTGTGTTCACCTCATTTTCTGTCCCTGTAATAATTGGATTTTGAAAAATTTGGCTTGTTGTGGAAACAAGAATTGGATATAAAGCTTCATTGGAAACCCCTTTTCCCCGTGATAATAACTCTTCCAGGAGCAAATTTCCCTTCCTATAGGTATATTTCTCTCACTTGCTGTTGTCTCACCCCTCGTTCTTAACTATGATGTTTGCAATTCGGGGACTGTCTGTAAAGGTTCGCAGTTTGGGAGTCATCCTGGACTCATCACTGAGCCTGGAGCCCCAGGTCTCGGTGGTGGCCAGGAGAGCATTTGCACAGTTAAAGCTTGTGCGCCAGCTGCGCCCGTACCTTGGGAAGTTTGACTTGGCCATGGTAGTCCATGCTCTGGTTACATCCCGAATAGACTACTGCAACGCTCTCTACGTGGGGTTGCCTCTGAAGACTGCTCAGAAACTGCAATTAGTCCAACGCTCGGCAGCCAGATTACTAACAGGAGCAGGGTACAGGGAGCATACAACTGTCTTGCTGTGCCAGCTCCACTGACTGCCATTTAGTTTCCAGGAACAATCCAAAGTGCTGGTTTTAACCTACAAAACCCTATACCAGTGTTTCTCACCTTTTTCAGACCCCTGGAGGGGTCGCTACTTATCAAAGCAACCAAAGACCAAAAAAACATCTACCTTTTCTGTTGGTCATGAGGATTCTGTGTGCTTTGGCCAAATTCTAACACCGGGGTTCAGAATGTTCTTTGATTGTAGGTGAACTATAAATCCCAGCAACTACAACTTCCAAATGTCAACGCTATTTTCCCCAAACTCCACCAGAGTTCATTTGGGCATGTTAATTTTCAAGCCAAGTTTGGTCCAGATCCATCATTGTTTTGAGGCCACAGTGCTCTCGGGATGTAGGTGAACTACAACCCCAAAACTCAAGGTCAATGCCGGAGTATTTTCTGTTAGTCATGGGAGTTCTGTGTGCCAAGTTTGCTTCGATTTCATCATTGGTGGAGTTCAGAATGCTCTTTGATTGTGGATTAACTTCAAATCAGTAACTACACCCCAAATCACACCATTGTTCAAATTTGGGTGTATCAGGTATTTGTATGTATGTATGCAATTTGTTTGTATGTAATTTGGTGTTTAAGTTTTTAGTAATGTTGTTGTAACAGGTTTTAATTTGTATAGCATTGAATTTTTGCTGTAAGCTGGTCTGAGTCCCTCTATAGAGGTGAGAAGGTCAGGGTTCAAAATTTTAAATAAATAAAATAAATAAATGTGTGCCAAATTTGAATGAAAATACATCCTGCATATCAGATTTTTACATTACACTTCATAACAGTAGCAAAATTACAGTTGTGAAGTAGCAACGAAAATAATTTTATGATAGGGGGTCACCACAACAGGAGGAACTGTATTACCATTAGGAAGGTTGAGAACCACTGCCCTATACGGTTCCAGCCCAGTTTACCTGTCCAAACGGATTCTCCCCTACGAACCATCAAGGACATGAAGATCCTCCGGAGAGGCCCTGCTCTCGGTCCTGCCATCTTCGCAAGCGCGACTGGTGGGTACGAGAGACAGGGCCTTCTCTGTGGTGGCCCCTCGGCTATGAAACTCTCTCCCAAGTGAGGTTAGATCTGCACCCTCTCTGTTGTCCTTCAGGAGGCTGGTGAAGACCTGGATGTGGAATGAAGCATTCCCAGAACAGGCTGAGATTGGTTATAGTCTGAATGAATGACCACGTTTACAAACCGAGTGGAATTGTTTTAATGGCCATTTGGTTTTATGTCTTGGGCTTTTTATGTATTTTAATATGTTGTTGTAGATGATTTAAATTGTATAGCATCGAATCTTGCTGTAAGCCGGTCTGAGTCCCTCTATGGAGGTGAGAAGGTCGGGGTACAAAAGTTTTAAATAAATAAATAAATAAATAATCTTCTGCCCAAATGCTGGTTGCGACCACAAAGCCTGCTTATGCTTGAGTTTTATTGATTGTATTGTTTTATTATTTGCTTTTGTGTTGTTATTATGGGTCATTGGGCTTGGCCTCATGTAAGCTGCCCCGAGTCCCCTTGAAGAGATGGTGGCGGGGTATAAATAAAGTTAATAAACAAATAAATAAATAAAAGCCTCCTTGCCTGGCTTGCCCTCCTTTTTCCAAGATTGTTTTGTGCTCTTAGTCCTCACTTCCTCCTTGCTTCTCTGCTTAGCAGCAGGAAAATAGCTGACGTATAGAGGGAAAGGACCCGCGCTCCTAAACATTGTGGTTGCTATCATGTGAGTGCAGCATGAGAAGGATTGCCCAGGGTGTGCGTCTGGATTCAGGGAGGAGGTTTGACAGCAAAAGGCAAATTCTTTCCTTTACTTATACAGTCTTCCCTGATCATAGAGTTGGAAGAGACCTTGTGGGCCATCCAGTCCAACCCCTTGTGGGCCATCCAGACTTACCCCCTATATGCCTGCGAGATCACTATGCTCCGAGGAGCTCAACCTCCTTGTGGTGCCTCCCCTCGGAACCTGCCGACTAGCCACTACACGGCGGAGGGCATTCTCTGTAGCCGCCCCAAGTCTCTGGAATGGCCTCCCGGAGGAGATCCGCGCCATCCGCGGAGGGTGTGCTCTTAATATGTTTTAATCTGTTGTGATGTGTAATATGTTTTTAACTGCTTAATTGTTTTATTTCTCGGTGTTTTTGCTTCTTTGTAAACCGCTCTGAGCTCCGGAGTGAGCGGTATACTAAATCGAAGTTAATAAATAATAAATAATAATAAATAATAAATAATAAATAATAATAATAAATAATAAACCCCATTCTGCCAAGAAGCAGGAAAATGGCATTTAACGCACTCCTGACAGATCCATGTTTCTGTTTCACTCAAAACCGTTTCCAGCATCATTAATTGCATTTGCTAGAAAGAGTAACATGATTCAAATGAAGGAAATAATAATAATAATACTTTATTTATACCCTGCCACTATCTCCCCAAGGAGACTCTGGGTGGTTTACATGAGGCCAAGCCCAATGACACATAATAAAACAACACGGCAGCAAATAATAAAACAAAACAATCAATATAACTTACACATAGGCAATAACAGACAATTAAAAAAACATTATGCATATTGGAATAGCCATGTTTTCAGGCTCCTCCTAAAGACTGCCAATGAGGGGGCTTGTCTAATATCCTTGGGGAGCGAGTTCCAGAGTCGGGGGGGCCACCACAGAGAAGGCCCTCTTCCTCGTCCCCACCAATCGCACCTGCGACGGGGGCGGGAGCGAGAGTAGGGCCTCTCCAGATGATCAGAGAGATCGCCCGGGTTCGTAGACAGAAATACGGTCACACGGGTAGGCGGGTTCCCAACCGTTCAGGTCTTTGTAGGTACAGAGGGTTATGGAAATAAACCCATTTAGGACACAGAACTCATAAGCGGATGGTATTGCGTGAGTAGTTTGTATATTACATATGCAACTCCAGACTGTGTGTGTATACTCCATGTTGATTTATATATATACTAGCTTGGGGACCCGGCCCTGCCCGGGTTATTTGAGAAGTGCAGCAGGATGTAGAGTGGGTCATGGGGACTCTGTGTGCCAAGTTTGGTCTTGATCCATCATTATTGGGAGTTGCAGTGGTATCATGAAATTACTGAAGGTAGTGCAAGTCCCATCATCTCTGTCCCCCCCCAAGTGTAGTAGGATGTAGATTGGGTCATGGGGGCTCTGTGTGCTAAGTTTGGTCTGTATTGGTGAATGGATGAGGGGTGCATTGTTTTTCGGAAGTGAGTGAAGGTACTTCAAGTCCCATAATCCGTGGTCCGTCTCACAGTAAACTGCACCAGGCTGTAGAGTGGGTCATGAGGGCTCTGTGTGCCAGATTTGGTGTTGATCAGTCATTGGAATAGGTTAGTAGCAGGATTGGGAAGTGAGGAAGGTACTGCAAGTCCCATCATCCATGTTCTGTCCCCTCCAAACTTCAGTAGGATGTGGAGTGGGTCACTGGGGCTCTGTGTGCCAAGTGTGGTCTTTATCGGTGTTTGTTGGGGGCCGCAGTGGTCTGTGGGAACAGAGGGGTGTGAAAATACTACAAATTCCATCATCCATTGTCAGTTGTCCCCCGAACCTCACCAGGACGTGAAGGCAGTCATGGGGGTTCTGTGTGCCAAGTTTGGTCTCAATCAGTAATTGGATGAGGGTCGCAGCAGACTTGGGAAGTGAGTAGAGGTACTTAAAGTCCCATCATCCATGGTCCACCCTCCTCCAAACTGCACCAGGATGTAGAGTGGGTCATGAGGGCTCTGTGTGGCAAGTTTGGTGTTGATCAATCATAGGATTAGGTTTGTAGCAGTCTTGGAAAGTGAGGGAAGGTACTGCAAGACACATCATCCATGTTCTGTCCCCCTCCAAACTTCAGCTGAGGACCCGGCGGTGCCCGGGTTATTTGAGGAAGGCATTGTGTGCCAAGGTTGGTCCGTATCAGTTGTTCATTTGGCTCGCAGTGGTTTCGGGAAGTGAGTGAAGGATTATGGACCATGGACCATAATCCATGGTCCATCCTCCTCCAAATTGCACCAGGATGTAGGGGGTTCTGTGTGGCAAATGTGGTCTTGAACAGTCATTGAATGAGGGTCGCAGCAGTCTCAGGAAGTGAGTGGAGGTACTTCAAGTCCCATCATCCGTGGTCCATCCTCCTGAAAACTGCACCAGGGTGTAAAGTGGGTCATGGGGGCTCTATGTGCCAAGTTTGGTCTTGATCGGTCACTGGATGTGAGTCGCAGCGGTCTCAGGAAGTGAGTAAAGGTACTGCAAGTCCCATCATCCATAATCCGTCCTCCCACAAACTGCACCAGAATGTTGAGTTGGCCATGGGGGCACTCTTTGCCAAGCTACTCGAAGCTGTACCAGCATGTAGTGTAGGTAATGGGAGCTCTGTGTGCCAAGTTTGGTCTTGATCAGTCATTGGATGAGGGTCGCAGCGGTCTCAGGAAGTGAGTGGAGGTACTTCAAGCCCCATCATCCATGCTCTGCTCTTCTCCAAACTGCACCAGGACATAGAGTGAGTGGAGGTACTTCAAGCCCCATCATCCATGCTCTGCTCTTCTCCAAACTGCACCAGGACATAGAGTGGGTTATGGGGGCTCTGTGTGCCAAGTTTGATATTTATCGGTCTTTGTTGTGGGCCACAGTGGTCTCTGGGAAGCAAAGCGCTTTGAAGTACTACAAATCCCATAATCCGTGGTTCATCTTTCTCAAGCTGCACCAGGACGTAAAGGGCATCATGGGGGTTATGTGTGCCAAGTTTGGTCCAGGTCCGTCACCCGTGCTGGTCAGAGTAAGTGAGTGAAGGTACTGCAAGTCCTTCAAACTGCACCAGGATGTAGAGTGGGTCTTTGTGCGGGGGGGGGGGGGGTGCCAACTGTAGTCTTGTTCTGTCATTTTTGGGGGCCTAGTCAGGAAAATAAAGTTAAGTAAGCCTTTCTGTCAATTCAGGCTGAGGCCTAGTCAGGAGAATCAACTTGAGGAAGCCTTACTGTGAATTCAAGCTGAGGCCTAGTATCGAAAATCAAGTTGAGGAAGCCTTACTGTCAATTCAGGCTGAGGCCTAGTTTGTAAAATCAGCTGAAGGAAGCCTTTTTGTAAAGAACTCTGTCTGGCACCTTTGAGATTTGGGATGTTGGGATGGTGGCCTATCCAAGGCCCAGCCTCCCTCAAACTGCACCAAGACGTAAAGTGGGTCTTGGGGGTTCTGTGTGCCAAGTTTGGTTTTGTTGTCTCATTGTTGGGGGCTGCAAAGTGTTTTGGACTTAAACTCCCACCATGCCTGACTGCCTCAGGGCTTTTCCTTACCTCCCTCTGGCACTTTAGAGTCTCTGAATGTTCGTGGCTGGCCAATGGGAGTCGTTTATGCAAATAATGCTGCCACATATCCTTCCTGGCCTGTGAAAGTGGCTGCCACATATCTGCCCTTCCGCCCTCCCACCCTCCGCATACCCGCATACACACATTCCGTTTTATAAAGGTATACAGATACATGTGTGTGTGTGTGTGTGTGTGTGCGTGTGTTATTGAATGCTTATTTCACCCATTTGGGTTTAATATACATTTTTGAATTTATCCAACTATTTCCCCGTTTGTTGTTTAGTCCTCCTAAAGACTGCCAATGAGGGGGCTTGTCTAATATCCTTGGGGAGCGAGTTCCAGAATCGGGGGGCCACCACAGAGAAGGCCCTCTTCCTCGTCCCCACCAATCGCGCCTGTGACCGGGGTGGGGGGGGGGGCGAGAGTAGGGCCTCTCCAGATGATCAGAGAGATTGCCTGGGTTCGTAGACAAAAATGAGGTCAAGCAGGTAGGCGGGTCCCAAACCGTTCAGGGCTTTGTAGGTAAGATTGCACACATTGCCCTGAATCCATCCATCATATTATTCCTATCCCATCTCTCTCCCAAACTGGGAATTTAGAAAAGACAGACAATATCAAAAACACCCATATATGTGAACCATGCAAAATTCAGATTGCAATGGCATTAAACAACAGCATTCCAAGTAGGAAACAGCCAGGCTTTGAAGCTGCAAGGCTATTTAATGCTAACCAAGGTGGCCAATTGCAACATTCACACTTGCCTCAAGCAGACAAGAGTTCTTTCTCCCACTCTGGACATTATCCCACAGACAACCCCACTTGCCTAGTTTCCAACAGACTTCAGAACGTCTGAGGATGCCTAGCAATAGATGTGGATGAAACATCAGGGGAGAATACATCTGGAACATGGCCAGACAGCCCAGAAAACTCACAGCAGCCCAGTGATTCCGGCCATGAAAGCCCTTGACAGCATTCAAAACATTAAAACAAAGATTCAAAGAAGATCCATTATATACTTTAAAATCCTTTCATCAATCCCAGCAAAAATCAATGTATTAGGAACAGGTTGCTGGAAAGCAGCTCTACAGTTCTGATGGATTGCCAAAATGGCTAATAGAGCAAACCACACTAGCTCGACCAAGAAGCCAAAATGACCCAACTTAAACTGTTTCACATGAGATATACAAGATAAAGACAGTAATGCCTTGCAAAAGATGAAGCAGTCAGAAAAGAGGAAGACTGCATTACAGGCGGATAGGCTCAATAAGAGAAGTTGCAAGAGAAGCGGGACGGATATGAGGCTATTGATGACTGAGTGTCTCGGAGGTTTATGGGTCATCAGTTGCATCTGACGTGATGGCATCTAATAACAGAGTAAATACATTGAATCCACAGAGATGTAAGCACCGGGAATGTAGCGCAGCTGGCTAAGTGTCAGCTGCATAAGATCTCTCTGACCTATAGGTCATGAGTTCGAGGCCTGCCCGGGTCGAGGCAGGTTCTCGACCTTTAAGTGTAGCTGCTGTCGACCTTTGCAGCCCAAAAGACAGTTGCATCTGTCAAGTAGGAGATAAAGGTACCACATTAAGTGGGGAGGCAAATTTGACTGAATTATGAGGCCATTAAAGAACTCCAGGAACACTGAGGAATGCGGAAGGAACAACAAGGGATGCTGGGAATGCTGAGATATGAGGAGTGCGCCAGCTCCCCCTGGTGGCCAGAGTTTGCCTCTGTTCGTCTATATGCGTGTATGTGGAAAAGGCAGGGATTGTCTGCTAAGTATGTGTACCTGTAACCCGAAACAATTTTTAAAATTCACAATATGGTATTGGCAGATCAGAGATTGAAAGTGCGAGAGATTGTGGAAGCCATAGGCATCTCACATGGCTCAGTGGTTTCAATTTTAAATGATCACTTGGGTATGAGAAAGCTTTCCGCAAGATGGGTGCTGCATTTGCTTACAAACAACCACAATGCAAGGGTGCACACATGTGCAGTTTCCATGGCAAAAGTCCATGAATTGGGATATTAATTGCTCCCTCATCCGCCCTATTCTCCGGATTTAGCCCCGAGTTACTATTTCTTGTTTCCAAACCTGAAGAAATGGCTCGGTGGAAAGAGATTTGACTCCCAACGATGAAATCATCTCACAAACAAATACCTATTTTGATGACCTCGACAAATCTTATTTTTTGGAAGGGATAAAAAAATTGGAGAAACTTTGAACAAAGTGTATAGAGCTCAAAGGAGACGACGTTGAAAAATAAAATGATTTTTTAATCCAAAAACCTGTGTTTTATTCAAAAAGTCACAGACGTATTGACCTGCCATCGTACCATAAAAACACAATCCAGAGCAGAAGAGAAAACTGGCAAAAGAAGGCTATCCATGGACAAGATGATTCTGGCAGGCAGACAAATGCCATCAAAGCAGAGAAAAGCACAACACCCAAATGTCCTCAGATGATTCATCCTCAGCTGCTGCACCTGCAGACTACAAGCAGAGGCACAAATACCATCTGCCACAAATACCATCTGCCTGCGACAAAGAACTGGTGGGATCACAAGCCGGAAAAAGCTACAGATAATGAACACTCCAAACTCTTCTGGGACTTCAGGATTCAGACAGACAGACTTTTGGAGCATGATACTCCTGACCTCACAATCCTGTTAAAAAAACAAAGTCTGGATTGTCGATGTCACAATCCCAAGTGACAGCAGGATTGCAGAGAAACAACTGGGAAAGCTTCTGATATGATAAATAAATTGGATTCTTTCAAACTGCTAGGTAGGCAGAAGCTAGGGCAGCTCACCCTGACTCGCAGCTTCGAACTGCTAACCCTCCAGACAGTACATTTTCTGCAGCTAGCGGTTTAACCCACGGTGCTACTGCGGCCCTACTTAAACACAAAAATCACTTATCCTTCATTATACACTTTATACACATAGCTGGAAAGTCATTTATACAAATATAGTGTTCCCTCACTACTTCGTAGTTCGCTATCGGTGGACTCACTCTTTTGCGTTTTAAAAAAATATGAATTTAAAATACAAGTACAAGTAGCAAGGAAACACTGAACAGAAAGGCCCCGCCAATGCACTCTGGATGCAGATCTGACGGTGGCAGTGGCGGTATAGGCTCAGCCTCCTCGCCCTCTTTACCTTCCTCCTCCTCAGCGCCACCCTTCCCGCCGATTGAGTGAGAGAGAGAGAGAGAGAGAGAGATGTACCTTGTCGCTGCCTGGGCCTCTTGCCGCTGCTTGGGCCCTGTGATGCCAGCAGCAAGAGGCCCAGGCAGTGACACGGTGCCTCTCTCACACACTCTGTCACTCACCCAGTCAGCTCTTCTTCTTCCCTCTAGGGCAGCGCTTTTTTCCTTCTCACCCTCTTTACCCGCCTCCTCCGGGTGCCGCAGCTGCTCCTGCTCCAGAAGAAGCAGAGGAGGCACCTAGTCGCTGCCTGGGCCTCTTGCCACCACTTGGACCCTGCGACGCCTCCACCTCCTCCTCAATTGCTCCAGAACCGGTGCCTCCTCTACCAGAACTATCTGCTTCTGGAGCAATTGTGGAGCCATCGAAGGCATCGCAGGGCCCAAGCAGCAGCAAGAGGCCCAGGAAGCAGCGAGGTGCCTCCTCTACCACTTCTGGAGCAGCAGCCGCCGCGGTGCCTGGAGGAGGAAGGTAAAGAGGGCGAGGAGGGAAGAAGAGTGGCAAGTGGCGGCAAGAGGCCCAGGTGACGACAAGGTGCCTCTTCCGCCACTTCTAGAGCAGCAGCCGCGGCACCTGGGCTGGGCCTGTTGGCGGGAACGGAGACGCCAAGAAGGAGGAGGAAGGTAAAGAGGGCGAGGAGGGAAGAAGAGTGGCAAGCGGTGGCAAGAGGCCCAGGTGGCGACAATGTGCCTCCTCCGCCACTTCTAGAGCAGTAGCAGCCGCGGAACCTGGGCTGGGCCTGTTGGCGGGAACGGAGACGCCAAGAAGGAGAAGGAAGGTAAAGAGGGCGAGGAGGGAAGAAGAGTGACAAGCGGTGGCAAGAGGCCCAGGTGGCGACAAGGTGCCTCCTCCGCCACTTCTAGAGTAGCAGCAGCCGCGGCACCCGGGCTGGGCCTGTTGGCGGGAAGGGAGACGCCAAGGAGGAGGAGAAGGAGGAGGAAGGTAAAGAGGGCGAGGAGGGAAGAAAAGTGGCAATTGGCGGCAAGAGGCCCAGGTGGCAACAAGGTGCCTCCTCCGTCACTTCTAGAGCAGCAGCAGCAGCTGTGGCACCCGGGCTGGGCCTGTTGGCGGGAACGGAGACGCCAAGAAGGAGGAGGAAGGTAAAGAGGGCGAGGAGAGAAGAAGAGTGGCAAGTTGTGGCAAGAGGCCCAGGTAGCAACAAGGTGCCTCCTCCGCCACTTCTAGAGCAGTAGCAACCAAGAAACCTGGGCTGGGCCTGTTGGCGGGAAGCGAGACACCGAGGAGAAGGAGAAGGAAGGTTAAGAGGGCGAAAAGGAAAGAAGAGTGGCAAGCGGTGGCAAGAGGCCCAGGTGACGACAAAGTGCCTCCTCCGCCACTTCTAGAGCAGTAGCACCCACGGAACCTGGGCTGGGCCTGTTGGCGGGAAGCGAGACACCGAGGAGAAGGAGAAGGAAGGTTAAGAGGGCGAAAAGGAAAGAAGAGTGGCAAGCGGTGGCAAGAGGCCCAGGTGGCGACAAAGTGCCTCCTCCGCCACTTCTAGAGCAGTAGCACCCACGGAACCTGGGCTGGGCCTGTTGGCGGGAAGCGAGACACCGAGGAGAAGGAGAAGGAAGGTTAAGAGGGCGAAAAGGAAAGAAGAGTGGCAAGCGGTGGCAAGAGGCCCAGGTGGCGACAAAGTGCCTCCTCCGCCACTTCTAGAGCAGTAGCACCCACGGAACCTGGGCTGGGCCTGTTGGCGGGAAGCGAGACACCGAGGAGAAGGAGAAGGAAGGTTAAGAGGGCGAAAAGGAAAGAAGAGTGGCAAGCGGTGGCAAGAGGCCCAGGTGGCGACAAAGTGCCTCCTCCGCCACTTCTAGAGCAGTAGCACCCACGGAACCTGGGCTGGGCCTGTTGGCGGAAGCGAGACACCGAGGAGAAGGAGAAGGAAGGTTAAGAGGGCGAAAAAGGAAAGAAGAGTGGCAAGCGGTGGCAAGAGGCCCAGGTGGCGACAAAGTGCCTCCTCCGCCACTTCTAGAGCAGTAGCACCCACGGAACCTGGGCTGGGCCTGTTGGCGGGAAGGGAGACGCCATGGAGGCGGAAAGTAAAGTGGGTAAGGAGTCAGGAAGAGGGGGCATCCCTATTTCGCAGATTTTCACTTATCACGGGTGGTCCTGAAACTTAAGACCTGCGATAAGTGAGGAAACACTGTATTTACAGAATTTTGTGCGTGAAACAAAATCCGTGCACACTTTATTGGAAAGTAAAGATGTCACCATGTTGGCTACTCAATTTCAAGTCTTTTGAGTATTTTGGATTTCTAGATAAGAGGCACTCAGTCTGTCCTCATTTAGTGTAGTTTTTCTGGCTGTAGATTTTCCGACGTGATGCAATATTTCCTGCACATATTTCTCCCTATGAATCATTCCAAAGCACTCCTTTCAAAGCTTTCCCAGTGAAACTGGCCACAGCGATGGCTCTGACCGAGACTACAACATGCCTTTTATGAGGTGTGCCAATTAAGTAATGAAAGGTGCTATTGCTCTGTTTATGTTTTCAATGACAAGAACCACCTTAAAGGTTACTGTGGGGCACACTGGTTTGTATTCCGTGCGCTGGTTTCTAGCAGAGTTCTTTGCCAATGCCTCTTCCCTGTAGGCTGTAATAAATGCAGAGGACTTGGAAGAAGTAAACTTTGCTCACTGTTCTTTAGCCAGCTGAGTTTTATGTTGCTAATGTTAGTGTGACATATGCATTCCCAATTTATTTATTTAATTTTATTTACATCATTTATTTATATTCCGCCCTTCTCACCCCGCAGGGGACTCAGGGCGGATCACAATGCACATATACAGGCAAACATTCAATGCCATAGACATACAACATATATAGACAGACACTCAGAGGCAATTTAACATTCCAGCTTCTGGCCACCAGGGGAGCTGTCGCATTCCTCCAATTCTTTTTCATACTTCCTGGAGATTTTATGGCCTCGTAAATCAGTTAAATTAGCCAAATTATGTGTTATCAGCTGAAAATGGTAGTGTCAATCTTGTTCAACCTAATCTGAAGAGGCGATTTCATCAGGAGATATGTATTCTGTCCATTTAATTATTCCAGACCATAGTAGTTATTAGGCATGAGAAAAATGAAATGGAAATTAAAAGGATTCGTAAGAGATTAGTATGTAATGGGACTTTTGAGGTTTTACGTATCGCTGCCGCGATCCCGGAAGTAGACTTCCTTTTACGGTCCTTGAGGCCAACAATTTGCGTTATGATCGTAAGAAATTCTTAATTATTAATTAATTAATTATTGTACTACGTACTACTCACTTCTCCCTGTCTTCTCCCCCTCATTTCCTTCCCGCCTTCATTCAGCTTCTTCTTTTTCCCGCATTTCTATGGGGAACTGGAAGTGACGCTGCTGCTAGGTAGGCAATGCATTCTGGAAAGTGTAGTCCTCCAGGCTTCCCCCCCCCCTCCTTCTCTTCCCCGTTGCTCTGCTGCCATGCTCCATCGCAGGGGCCAGCTTCACACACACACACGCGCGCGCCTCTCCTCCTCTCTCTCCAGGCTTTCCCCCCCTCCTTCTCTTCCCCGTTGCTCTGCTGCCATGCCCCCATCGCAGGGGCCAGCTTCACACACACACACGCGTGCGCTTCTCCTCCTCTATCTCCCTGCGCTCTCTCAGATGCTTCTCTTCCCCGTTGCTCTGCCATGCCCCATCGCAGGGGCCAGCTTCAGCCCTCCAGGTACGTGTTTTGGACTTCAACTCCCACCATTCCTCACAGCCTCAGGCCTCTTCCTTTTCCTCTCAGCCGGGGCAAACTTGGGCCCTCGCTCCCTCAGGATCGGGGTGAGAGAGAGGCAGTGAGGAGCGAGGGGGGGGCTCCTCCTCCTTTTCTTTTGCTGCTTCCAAGAATAGAAAACCCCCTCCCTCCCTTCCTCCTTCCCTCCCTCCTTCCTATTTGGAGAGTCCCATCTAGAATTCAGTGTGGTTTATTCAAGTTTTGGCCTACAACTCCCAGAAATCCCAGCCAATTTACCAGCTGTTAGGATTTCTGGGAGTTGTAGGCCAAAACCATCTGGAATGCGCATGCTCTGGCATACGAATTACTAACGAATTTCGTTAGTACTTAAGTTACATTTCAGAAATTTTTGGGAAATTTTTTTGTAAGTCTTTCTTTTACTAATCAAAAAAAAAATCCCCCCCCCCCATTTGATTTAAGAATCGCCATTTTTGGATTCTAAACCATGCCTAGTAGTTATCCTACCTCCCCAGATCAGCCAATACAGTAGATCCTCACTGGAATTACACTTCCCGTCTGAGGTTGAATCTTTGCACAGTATACTATGTCAGCAACCACTTTGGAGATCATACGGTTACAATATGAGAGCTGTTGAGCAGTTGAGCAGTCTAGGTCAGTCACAGGGTATATAGTGGGATGAAGAGAGAAGCAAGAAGGTGGTCACGAGCCAGTCCAGAGGTCTTTCCACACATCAGTAGGCCAGATAAACAAAATCGGAAAGGACTAAAACAGTCATAAATTGCAGCCAGTTTAAAGTCAGGAAAATAATAATAATAATAATAATAATAATAATAATGAGAAACAAATGGAAAAGCTGACACGATATGAGGATTTAAAGATTGAACTGCAAAGACTCTGGGACAAGCCGGTAAAGGTTGTCCCAGTGGTGATTGGCACACTGGGTGCAGTACCTAAATACCTTGGCCTGCACTTAAACACAATAGGCACTGACAAAATTACCCTCGGTCAGCTGCAAAAGACCACCCTAGTGGGATCTGCGTGCATTCTTTGCTGATACATCATACAGTCCTAGACACTTGAGAAGTGTCCGACGAGTGATCAAATACAAAAGCCAGCAGAGTGATCTTGTTTGCTGTGTACTAAACTTGTTTGTTTATTTATTTATTATTTAAACTTGTTCGTCGCCACTCCCATATGGCTCGGGGCGACTTACAGAGTTCACGTTCACTGGGCAGACCAGTAAGAACGATACAACAAACAACAATACACAATAGAAAGAAAAATAATACATTAATAAATACTAAAAGACAATTAGATGTTATAAGTCTGTCTTTCCTGGGGCCTTAGGCTCCTCATTTCGTTTGTCTCTGAGACTAGACAAGTCGGATCTAATCCACATCCCGAAGCTTACACCCCAGAAAGTTCGCGTGTGAAATCTCCTATGCTTCCTCTTCCTTTGGCAGGGATCGCTGTTTCTTCCATAGAGATCACGCTTGTTGTCAACAGTAGGGGCGGGAATATGGCTCTGTGACTCATCTGTCTCTCTGTTCCGGGGAGGAGCTCGGAGGACTTCCAGGTGCTTTTGCAGGGGGCGGGGGGTCGAGTATGGAACTTGGCTCGACTTCCTGTTCCGTTTCCGCCTCCTGCGGCGCTTGCTCCCACGTGTCCATTTTTTCTGCTTGACCTCCAAGAGGGATGAAGACATCTGGTCTTCGGCGTTCCCAAGGCCACCGGCCATCTTGGCCAGCACACCAAGTGACCCCCCCCCACACACACAAATGGGGGGCCGCAACGCCGTGGCTGCCGTTCTCCAGGGCGGGCCAGGACTCGGGAGATCTCCAGCAAATCCCATTCCAGCCAGGAACACTCACCCTCCAGCAGGGGCTGGGGGCGGTCGCCAAGTCTCTCCCCATCGACCGTGCTCGACCCTCCAATCGGTAGCAGGCGGGTGTGTCAAGAGGACAACCACCCTCCGGAAAGTGAGCCATCGGGAGTGGAGGGCAAGGGCCAACTGTCAACAAGCTGACCCTCGCGGCTTGTGTTCCAAATAATAATACTGTGTTGTGTTGTGTTTCAAATAATAATACTTTATTTATATTCCACCCTGTCTCCCCAAGGGGACTCAGGGTGGATTCCAACAGATAAAGGCAATAATAATAATAATAAACTTTATTTGTACCCCGCCCCCATCTCCCCAATGGCTACTCAGGGCGGCACATGAGGCCAAGCCCAAACAACAAATTACAATAAAATAAAATCAAAAAATCAGCAATAAAAACAATTTAAAAAATACATACATACATATAAATAAAAAACAATATACAACTAGATATCTAAGGCAGTGTTTCCCAACCTTTTTTGAGCTGCGGCACACTTTTAACATTAAAAAATCCGGGGGCACACCACCAACCAAAATGACGCTCTAACACAGTAAAGAATGGCTGGGGGATGGTGGCCTGCTGGGAGCAGCTGCTGGGAGTGCTGAAGCCGGAGAGGGGGCGGAGCCAGGCCGTGCCATGCCCTGCCCCCTCCCCTGGCTTCAGCTCTCCCAGCAGCTTCTCCAGCCTTGAGGGGGCAGTGCCAAGCCAGTGGTGGCAGAGCCAGCACAAATCTGGCTTGGCACTGCCCCTCAAGGCTGGAGCAGCTGCTGGGAGTGCCGAAGCTGGGGGAGGGGGCGGAGCCAGACCGTGCCATGCCCCGCCCCTTCCCCCCGGCTTCAGCTCTCCCAGCAGCTTCTCCAGCCTTGAGGGGGCAGTGCCAAGCCAGCGGTGGCAGAGCCAGCACAAAGCTGGCTTGGCACTGCTCCCTCAAGGCTGGGAGCAGCTGCTGGGAGTGCCGAAGCTGGGGGAGGGGGAGGAGCCAGGCCGTGCCATGCCCCGCCCCTTCCCCCAGCTTCAGCTCTCCCAGCAGCTTCTCCAGCCTTGAGGGGCAGTGCCAAGCCAGCGGTGGCAGAGCCAGCACAAAGCTGGCTTGGCACTGCTCCCTCAAGGCTAGAGCACCTGCTGGGAGTGCCGAAGCTGGGGGGAGGGGGCGGAGCCAGACCATGCCATGCCCCGCCCCTTCCCCCCGGCTTCAGCTCACCCAGCAGCTTCTCCAGCCTTTAGGGGGCAGTGCCAAGATAGCGGTGGCAGAGCCAGCACAATGCTGGTTTGGCACTGCCCCTTCAAGGCTGGAGCACCTCCTGGGAGTGCCGAAGCTGGGGGAGGGGGCAGAGCCAGACCATGCCATGCCCCGCCCCTTCCCCCCCGGCTTCAGCTCTCCCAGCAGCTTCTCCAGCCTTGAGGGGGCAGTGCCAAGATAGCGGTGGCAGAGCCAGCACAATGCTGGTTTGGCACTGCCCCTTCAAGGCTGGAGCACCTCCTGGGAGTGCCGAAGCTGGGGGAGGGGGCGGAGCCAGACCATGCCATGCCCCGCCCCTTCCCCCAGCTTCAGCTCTCCCAGCAGCTTCTCCAGCCTTGAGGGGGCAGTGCCAAGATAGCGGTGGCAGAGCCAGCACAATGCTGGTTTGGCACTGCCCCTTCAAGGCTGGAGCACCTCCTGGGAGTGCCGAAGCTGGGGGGAGGGGGCAGAGCCAGGCTGCGCCATGCCCTGCCCCCGCCCCCTCCCCTGGCTTCAGCTGTCCCACAGAGGAGGAGCATGAGCAGTGGGTGGACTTCAGTGGGCGGGGCTCCTCCTCCGCGCAGCTTCAGCGAGCGAGGGGCGAGAGTCATGGCGGATTGGAGGCTGGCTGGGGAAACGGCTGAAGGAAACGGCCGAAGGTTGGGAAACACTGATCTAAGGCAAACATTCAATGCCTCAGTACAATAACAAATGTAGACATAATATCCCAAAATAACACAAAGTCATCTTCAGGAAGGAGGATTGTAGGGGAGCAAAGGTGTCAGGGAGATTTATAGTCAGTCGTCTCTAGATCCCAGGTGCCCAATTAGGTCAGGGTTTCCTACTTAATAACAAGTGGAAGCTGCACAAGCTCTCCTTGTTCCTTGATTCATATTGGTAGGAATCCAAAAAGTTCTCACTATCAGTCTGAATCTTCCGACTCCAGAGAGAGAATTATGACACGCTTGCATGCTTCAGTGTTTACAAGACTGAAACCCACCTCCTATCTATCATTATATAGTATCCAGGTCATCTCATCACAGCATTGTTCAGTGAAATTAATGAATCAACGTTCTAATTAACGTCCGAGGGTGTGGGTGCCTTCAAATTGTCTGTCACCCTATGACAACCTTATGGATTTCATAGGATTTTCTTAGGCAAGGAGTACTCGGAGATGGTTTTGCAAGTTCGTTCTTCTGAGGCATAGCATACAGCAGCTGGTATGCCATGTTGGTTTCCCATCCAAGTACCAGCCAAGATGGATCCTGCTTAATGATTCTATGATCTTATATTGGTAAATGAACACAGGAAAGGAAGCATCGCAGAAAGTAGTTCCATATCATCTCAGACATTTTCTGGGGCAGTGTTTCCCAACCTTTTTTGAGCCGCGGCACACTTTTAACATTAAAAAAATCCGAGGGCACACCACCAACCAAAATGACACAAAGTGACACTCTAACACAGTAAAGAATGGCTGGGTGTTGGTGGCCTGCCCCAAGCAGCTGCTGGGAGTGCCGAAGCCGGGGGAGGGGGCAGAGCCAAGCCGCGCCATGCCCCGCCCCTACCCCGGCTTCACCTCTCCCAGCAGCTGCTCCAGCCTTTTTGGGGGCAGTGCCAAGCCAGCCATGCCAGAGCCAGCACAATGCTGGCTTGGCACTGTCCCCTCAAGGCTGGAGCAGCTGCTGGGAGTGCCGAAGCCGGGGGAGGGGGCAGAGCCAAGCCGCGCCATGCCCCGCCCCCTCCCCACAGCTTCAGCTCTCCTACAGGCTGCGCCATGCCCTGCCCCCTCCCCCCAGCTTCAGCTCTCCTACAGAGGAGGAGCATGAGCGGTGGACGGGCTTCAGTAGGCAGGGCTCCTCCACGCGGCTTCAGCGAGTGAGGGGCGAGAGTCATGGTGGGAGTCATGGCGGATTGGAGGCTGGCTGGGGAAACGGCCGAAGGAGGAGGCGCCCCGGTCCCTTCTTTTTCTTCACCACTGCCCAGCCCTTCCTCCTCCCCCAAGCAGCAGGAGTTCGGCAGGAGGGGGGAGGAAGGGGGGCAGCGAGCTTTTCTCGCGGCACAGCAGGAGGTCCGTCACGGCACACTAGTGTGCCACGGCACACTGGTTGAGAAAGACTGTTCTGGGGGATAGGCTCAGTCAGGCCTGGGCAAACTTCGGCCCTCCAGGTGTTTTGGACGACAACTCCCACAATTCCTAACAGCCTACCGGCTGTTAGGAATTGTGGGAGTTGTCGTCCAAAACACCTGGAGGGCCGAAGTTTGCCCAGGCCTGGTGTAAGTACTCTTTCTTGTACTTGGATGGGACAAAGGCTCAAATTGTCTGTTGTTGTTGTTAATATAATCAGTTCAAGATATTTTGTGGTGACCCAAAAGGGAGTTTTCTTGGCAAGAGTTGTTCAGAGAGGCTTTGCCATTGCTCCCCTCTGGGTCTAGGTTTGACTTCACCCAATGAATGTCTATTGCACAAGGGTTTGAAGAAGACAGGAAGTGTGTTGTGGAAGGCTTTCATGGCCGGAATCACTGGGTTGCTGTGAGTTTCCCGGGATGTATGTCCATGTTCCAAAGGCATTTTTTTCCTGACGTTTTGGCCACATCTATGGCAGCCATCCTCGGAGGTTGTAAGGTCTATTAGAAACTCGGCAAGTCAGATTTATATGTCTGTGGAATGTCCAAGGTGGGAGAAAGAACTAGTGTCTGACATCTCCCAACAAAGGATCCCCCAGGCAGTAACCAGCCAGGCTTTGAAGCTGCAAGGTCATTAAATACGGAGATCCTTTGGCTAGGTCGTCCGGGCGATAGGGAAATTCAACTGCCGACCCTGGATGGCGAGGCACTACGCTTGTCATCAACAGTAAAATGCCTCGGTGTCCATTTGGACCCCCTGCTGTCAATGGAGACCCAAATCTCCACTGTCAGCAGAATTGCGTTCTTCCATCTGCGACAGGCGAAGTGCTTGGCCCCCTATCTGTCCCGGAACGACTTGGCCACGGTACTCCAAGCTACTGTCATCTCAAGACTTGACTACTGTAACTCTCTTTAGATTGGCCTTCCCTTGACCGCGATCCAGAGACTTAAGCTAGTGCTGAATGCTGCAGCCCGGCTACTCACGGGGGAGCCCGTGACTTGCCGTATAACACCGATTCTGCAGGACCTGCACTGGCTGCCTATTGAATTCCGGATCACTTTCAAGGTGTTAGTTCTTACTTTTAAGGCCTTACATGGTCTGGGGCCACTGTACTTGCGGGATCGCCTGATTCCATACAACCCTCCGAGATCACTCCGCTCAGAAGACTTGAATCTCCCGAACATTTCCAGTGCTAAGTCTTTCCACCTGACTTCTACTAGACGCAGAGCCTTTTCCATCATCACTCCAACAGTGTGGAATGCCCTGCCTCCAGAGACACGAGCTCTGCAAAATTTGCATAGTTTTCGCAGAGCATATAAGACTTACCTATTTAGGCAGGCATTTGAAGGTTTACGATGTGTTTTTACTTCGCTTTTACTGTGTTTTTACTGTTTACTATGTTTTACCTTCTGTGCATTTTACATGTAACCCTGTCAAGCACAGGCTTCTAATAGGCCATATGCATGGCACAATCAATATGTAACCATATTGATTGCATGTAACCATATTCTCAGCAGACATTATAAAATGCAATTGACTGCGAACAACCCCGAAATACAAACATGCGTCTGCTCTTGAAAATCTCGACTCGGCTTCTCTCCTAATGATTTTACTCCTCCGAGACGCCGATACTTCACTCTTGTTTCAAAACAGGAATCACTAGATTGCAGCTGTCATCCTGTTAAGTATTTACATCAAGCATAAACTGACTTACAAGCACACAAATTAAAAGGTGATAACGTGGCACATGTAATGTATTATCAGGAGGAGAACGCATGCAAATCAAGTCGTAGACTTACAACATCATTGCAAAGTTAGACGTTGTCGCCACTGATGCAGGAACTTGGCCATAGAAAGTAATATAGGAAATGAGCTGGTGGGAGTAATGATGCTGATCGTACTCATGATTTGCTAGTTGGACAGTTTGGTGTTGTAACAAAATCTTGAATGGTATGATCATGTATAATTACATTATTATTATATTTATTTATAACATCCATTTCCCCTAGTTTGTGTCTCAAGGCTGTTTACAGCTGTTAAGACTTGGATACTGATTGGGGAACATGCGATCCAAGAACTACGAGGGCGGGTCAATAAGTCCGTGACTTTTTTAATTTCCTGCCTCTTAACTGAAAGGGCAACACTGCTCCTGTCAACAGGCATCTGTCAGTTGACTCCTGTCAAAATTTGAACAAGCTGCGTCATTTAGTTTGTGTTTGACAGCCATTGATAGCAGACTACCGCGTGATTTGAGGAAAAAATAGAAAAAAAGTGAATTTTGTGTGCTCATTAAGCATTATTTTTTGTGGAAAAAACCACCACTCAAGCCAAGGCTAAGCTCGATAAATACTATGGGGACTCTGCACCATCAATTTCAATGGTAAAAAAGTGGTTTACTGAATTTTATTGTGGCCATGCAAGCACGGAAGATGCCGAACGTTCTGGATGCCCAATTGAGGTCTCTACGCCCTAAACAATGGGAAAAATCCACCATATGGTGTTGGCCGATCGGAGATTGAAAGTGTGAGAGATTGTGGAAGCCATAGGCATCTCACGTGGCTTAGTGGTTTCAATTTTAAATGATCACTTGGGTATTCCGCAAGATGGGTGCCGCGTTTGCTCACAATCGACCACAAACGCAATCGTGTGACAATTTCGCAGGACTGTTTGGCATTGTTCAATCGCAATATGGATGAGTTTTTGCACCGTTTTGTAACTATGGACGAAACGTGGATCCACCACAACACACTAGAGACCAAAGGGCAGTCAAAACAATGGGTATCTCGGGGTGACTCGGCGCCAAAGAAGGCCAAGGTAGGTTTGTCAGCCAATAAAGTCATGGCGACCGTTTTTTGGGATGGACGCGGTATAATCCACATTGACTACATTCAAAAGAGTGAAACAATCAATGGCAAATATTATGCCAACTTATTGAATCGATTTAATGAGGATTTGGGGGAAAAACGACCGCATTTGGCCAAGAAAAATGGTTTTTTGCAGCAGGACCATGTAAGGCGCACACATGTGCAGTTTCCATGGCAACAATCCATGAATTGGGATACGAATTGCTCCCTCGTCCGCCCTATTCTCCAGATTTAGCCCCAAGTGACTATTTCTTATTTCCAAACCTGAAGAAATGGCTGGGCGGAAAGAGATTTGACTCCAACGATGAAATCATCTCACAAACAAATACCTATTTTGATGACCTCGACAAATGTTATTTTTTGGAAGGGATAAAAAAAGTTGGAGAAATGTTGGACAAAGTGTATAGAGCTCAAAGGAGACGACGTTGAAAAATAAAATGATTTTTTTTTTCATCCAAAAACTCTGTTTCATTCAAAAGTTATGGACTTATTGACCCGCCCTTGCATTGTTCCTGGTTTTGTGTGCAGAATTTCTTTGGCAGATCCTTGAGTAGCTTCCCAAGTTTTGACCTTGATAAACTGGAGTGTGGTGGCTTGTTTATCTCATGTAGCCCCGATAAGCAAGGTCTTGTGAGGCACTGAAATCCTTGTTTCCTTCGAGGATGGAAGAAATGATCCTTTGGCTACAAAAAAGCAGAGCAGAACTACTCATATATGACTTAATTTCCACGACTGCTCACATCTGACTTGGAAAACATACTTATTTCTGGGGTGGTTCACTTGTTTGGTGAATGGAAAAAATGTGGTCATGAGAAAAGGGGAAGCAGAGAGAACAGCTGGTGAACTGATGGCATCTTCTCTTGAGGAGGGGATTTATTTATTTATTGTATCAGAAGCAAACCCAAAGTGCAGTTGTAATGTATTCCAAAAATACAAACTTTAAAAACTTGGCATTATATTAAATGTCCTTTGGCCAGTAGCTGGCCACTTGGAGTGCCTCTGGTATTGTTATAAGAAGGTGGCAGGGCTCGAACTGCATTGTAATAGGTGGTCTGTGGTTTGGTCTTCGCCACACTCTGTGGCCCCATTTCTTAAGGTTGGCTTTGCATCTCGTGGTGCCAGAGCATAGTCTGTTCAGCGCCTTCCAAGTCGCCCAGTCTTCTGTGTGTCTACGGGAGAGTCCCTCATTCGCGTCCCTCCGGAGGCGGAGCTGGTGCCCGGGCCCGGAGGCTCAGCCTTCGAGACCACCGAGGAGGAGGCAGGACGCTGGCTGGTGGGCGGGGGAATGCGCCCTTGACCAGATGGCGCCCCACACGGCGGCGTCCTTTGCCTACCAGTAGGACCGCCCCTGATTCTACTGCAAGCGTAAAAGCTAAAACTACAAATTTTAACATAAAAACCTTATTTCATATTTAGTTGCAAGAAGACTCCATAGAACTTGGGGATCCCGGACAATACCAGTTATGAATGTGGATGTGCCCAACAGATTCTTCTCTCCTATTCAGCTCCCCTCTCTATTTATTTGTTGAATCATGCAGTCCTTCTTCTCTTTGTGTCTGTGCTTGCACCTGAGCATGAACATCTGCAAGTCGCCTATTCACTTGCGGTGAACCCATGGATTTTGCAAGGTTTTCTTAGGCAAGGGATATTTAGAAGTGGTTTACCATTTCCTCCCCCTGAACGGTAGGCTTTTAGTACCTGGTTTTCTTTGGCAGTCCCGTCACAACCTGGTGCTGCGTAGCTTTCATGATGAGACAGGATCCTGTGCCTTTTCTGGAAGTCAACTTCACCCTTTTGAATGGCATTTTCTCCTAGGTGAACATGCATAGGAATGTAATGTCAGTTTCTTCTCTGACCACTGATATCAGACACTATAATCCTATCAGTATCACGGTATCACCACTAGCTGCAGAAAAACTTGTTAACTTCGCAGTTCGGGCTACAGGTCGGGGTGAGTTTCTAGCTGTCAGCCCTAGCTCCTGCCAACCTAGCAGTTCGAAAACATATAACGTCTGTAGGTACCGCCTTGGTGGGAAGCAAAAGGTGCCCATGTAATCATGCCGGCAAAACGCGACCAGGCAAGTCTACGAACGATAGGCTCCTTGCCATGGAAAATGGAACAAGAGCACCTCCCCATGGCCAGACTTGAGCATTGCCTCCAGACGCTGGAGATAGAAAGGGAAACCGTTGCCTTTGTTTGCGTATCGTATGTCATTGTTCATTGTATAAAACGCATTGAATGTTTGTTTATCTATTATATAAATGGGTTCACGTCATGTGATGTATACCTCAAACAAAGAAACCATACAACGCAGAAAAACAATACTTGCCAACAAAAATAGGCCTCAAGCAAGGTACGTTTGTAGCAAAGAAACTTTCCCCCCAAAACATAAAAGGCCCCCAAAACAACGAGTAAAAATAAAACTACATTTACCAGCATCCTCCGGGGCAGCCAATGACTCACCCAGCCTCTACATTCTGAACAACATGATTGGCTGCCAATAAGGGCGGATTTGCATAACTGCTGTAACCATAGCAACGCTGGCAAGAGCCATCCAAGGCTAGGATAGAATGCTGAGAGATTTCAGTTGGTGTTTGAGGGTTAAACTGCCAAAACCAAACTCTGAGGGAGCAATTCTCCAGCAAATTCCTACCCACACAACACAACACAACACAACTTCCAATCACAACCCATCCCACCAACCTTACGGGACCCCGTACACACAACACCTACAAACACCACAAACTAAAACCATTCCTTCCTTCCACACAGACATAAACTGACCCAAAAGACAAGCCATGCCTTATAAAAATAACAGCATCGGACGACACACTCACAACGCTACATACATCAAACAAAAAAGGGCAGAACAAACGCCAGAACAGAAACACACTGCGCAGCAGTGACACAGACAACAGGTCACTGCACGACGCACAGCTGAGAACCAAATGCAAAGAAATGCACGACAAGAAGAAGCGCGCAGCCAGGAACAACAAAGACGCAGAAATGCAACACAACAGCAGCGCGCTAGGAGCGCAGAAACACGACGTCGCAACACAGAAAACAAACTTCAAAAACACCACAACCAATTCCACCGCCTAGCCTTCAGATACAACGCTGCAGAAGACTACAGCATGGCGCCAGAGGCCGACATTGGCACCCTAACGCACATCTGCACACACTGCAAAGCCCTGAAATACCCAGCAGAAACAACGGGAATGTGCTGCCTAGCCGGTAAAGTCTCTCTACCACCACTTGCCACTCCTCCACAACCACTACAGACTTTGCTGAGTGGAGACACTCCAGAATCAAAACACTTCCTCCGCTATATAAGACAATACAACTCATGCTTCCAGATGACATCATTTGGAGCACACATAGAAAGTGCGCAATTCATGCCTACATGACCCCACCAAGACCGTAAGTAACATCATTTCCAACCCTTACATACTCAGACTTTCTCGCATCTCCTAAATAGGGCACAGCAACGCGTGCCGGGTACAGCTAGTATATGTATATACTGTAATCCGCTCTGAGTCCCCTTGAGGAGATAGAGCGGAATATTTATTTATTTACTTATTTACAACATTTATATGCCGCCCTTCTCCCCCCGAAGGGGACTCAGAGCGGCTTACAATTAAACTGTAAATACAATATATTATAGTATTGCCATAGCACAATATTAATATTATATATTACATTGTACTGTAACATTATATTGTAATATTATTAGTAATATTACATGTAGTATAAAATATATCATTATAATATATTATTATTATACTGTATTACATTATAATATTATCAACTAGCTTGGGGACCCGGCGGTGCCCGGGTCATTTGAGAAAGGCATTGTGTGCCAAGGTTGGTCTTTATCAGTTGGTTATGTGGCTTGCAGTGGTCTCTGGAAGTTAGTGAGGGTACTTCAAGTCCCATAATCCATGGTCCATCCTCCTCCAAACTGCACCAGGATGTAAAGTGGGTCATGGGGGCTGTGTGTGTGCCAAGTTTGGTCTTGATCAGTCATTGGATGAGGGTTGCAGCGGGCTTGGGAAGTGAATGGAGGTACTTGAAACTGCGGTCGGATGGAGTGTGGGTCATGGGGGCATTGTGTGCCAAGTTTGGTCTTTATCCGTCTTGGTTCTGGGCCGCAGTGGCCTGTGGGGAATGAAGGGTTTGAAAGTACTACAAATCCCATAATCCATGGGGTACATCAAGTCCTATCATCCATGGTCCACCCTCCTCCAAACTGCAGTACAATGTAGCGTGGGTCATAGGGGCTCTGTGTGCCAAGGTAGGTTACTGACAATTCAGGCCATACACAATGTCCCATGAGCTGAGGCCTACTCGGGAAAATCAAGCTAATGAAGCCTTACTGTCAATTTTGGGCCTGGTCTGTGATTTATAGGGGCTACAATGTTGTTTGGGAAGTGAATCAGGTGAAGGTACTGCAAAAACCCATCATTCATGGCCCATCCTGCCCTAAACCATACCAGGTTGTGAAGTGGGTCATTGGGCCCCTGTGTGCCAAGTTTGGTCCTGACCCGGCATTGCTGACTGCCTGAGGCCTTCCTTTTCCCTCTGAGTCACCTTAGGATGTTGGATTGTAGATGGCCAATCAGAGTTCTTTATGCAAATACTCCCTCCGTGGGAACCAATCCCCTCTGACTGGTGCCTTAGAATGTTGGACTTCTGAGGCTGGCCAATCAGAGTCCTTTATGCAAATAATCCCACAATGGCAACCAATTGAAACGCTGGCACATATTCCTCCCTCTGCACCACCGCACCACCGCCCGCAAACACTGACTTTTATTATATACATAGATAGGTAGATATTATATGTATATACAATACATTATATTAATATAAGTAAAGTGTATTATTATTATCATTTTGAAAACTCAGTACCAAACGTAACAAATCATACATTGGGGGGGGGGGGGGAGTCCAGATGATCGGGAATAGTAGACAAGCTCCCTTGAAAAGTAGCATGCCCACTTACGTATGGCTCTCCCTCTAAATGCACAGCCTAAGAGGAACATTGGAAGTATTTCACAGCAGAGGCACAGTAAGCTCAATGATCTAGCAAATCTTCAATCCTTCACCATTTTAGGTCAAGGAACATTCAGTACATGAACTATCCATATATATTTTTTGGAAATAGGCCAAAGGTATGTTGGGTAGATTGCTGGGGGATGACAGTAACCAGACTCTCTGACTCTTGGTTGTTTAAGAATAGGGAAAACAAAAGCACATCCATATCTCAACTGTTTCCAGTTACGTAGCTGAAATTATTATTATTATTATTATTATTAAACTTTATTTATACCCCGCCACCATCTCCCAGAAGGGACTCCGGGCGGCTTACATGAGGCCAAGCCCAACGACACAGCAATAAAAAACAACACCGCAAAAAATAAACAATACAATCAATAAAACACATATAAACAGTCAATATAGAAAGTTTAAAACCATAGTGGCGGAATCAATGGCCTACTTATGCAGACCTGACTATAATAAGGGAGGGGAAGAGACAATTGAAATCAAGGGAACAACTAAAAGTCCACTACAAAGACCTTACCTGGCTCCAATACATACACATAAAAACCTGGTTTAAAAAAGACAGCCAGCTGGGATTCGCAGAAAAGGAGGGGTTCTGGAAGGCCTTTTTGAAGAACAAAAGGAAGCAAATTACAAGAGCATATCAGAAACTGCTAGAATGGGCCACGGAAACAGAATTGGTTAAGAACTGTATGATTAGATGGGCCCAGAACATTGGCCGACCAATCTTGCTACATGAATGGGAAAAAGTATGGAGAGAAAAACTAAAGTTCACGTACGCAACGGACCTAAAGGAAAACTGGTACAAAATGTTTTTCCGATGGCACATGACCCCGCAAAAATTAAGTCTAATGTACAAAGGTACACAGAATAAATGTTGGAAATGCGGTTCCCAAATCGGAACTTTTTTCCACATGTGGTGGTCATGCCCGGAGACAACGACGTACTGGAGAGCCATACATCACAAGGTCCAGAAGATCCTACAGACACCCTTCGAAATGAAACCAGAATTCTACCTGTTAGGACTGTCCTGCGAAGATGTGTTTCCAGATGAGAGCATAGAGAGATTATTTATATACCTAACTACGGCGGCGAGAATGGCCTTCGCAAGAAGCTGGAAGAATGCAGCGACCCCAAGCACCGAAGAGTGGGAGAACAAGGTTGGGGACATCAGAGACATGGACAAACTCACCTTTTATTTAGACGAGGCAGAAGGCACAAGGCCAAAAAGAACAACCTGGTCTCTATTCACAGACTACATGGAGGCTCGAGATGCCCTCCACCCAACAATTAAGACTCAGACTGCCCATGGTAAGAACATTAACTATAAGGCCAGCTAGAGTATATGGCTCTGATAGAAGAACCCCCACTCAACTCCCACAGAGTTCTCAAGAGTAGAAACCAAAAGACAATCGATACCGGAAGCCTTAATCCCCCTCTTCCCCTTTGCCCTCTTTACCCTCCCCCAGCATCTACCCCTCCTCCGAGTTTTGCTCAGACCCTCCTCCCTGCCTCACCCACTCCATCCCGCCTCCCCACTTCCCCCACGTATACACCCTCCCCCTCAGCCCCCTTCGCTCCTACCATCACTCAACATACCCCCCAGCTCCTTCGGTGCCCCCTCTTAAAACTTTCCTACTGTCCTATACCCCAAATTGTTCCCCCTCTTTTACTGTTATTTGAAAATCTCCAATAAACACCTTTATAAAAATAAAATAAAAAAAAACAAAAAAAACCCATAGTGGCCAGGTCAGATGTCACATACTAAAAAAATTTAAATGACTAAACACTGGACGTGGACGGCGATAAGATATATCTAGCAGAAGGGTTTTTGGGTAATGTGGGGAGATCAACCCAACAGGTAGTTAAAGTGTGTCTGAGGACATTTATTTATTTATTTATTTCCAACATTTCTACCTCGCTCTTCTCAACCCCCGAGGGGGGACTCAGAGCGGCCTAACAAAAGGCACAATTCGATGCCAACATAATAAATACAATACAAAACCAAAAACATACAGCATTAAAACACATTAAAATACAATTAACATTAACACATCATACACATTCTCTTAAGTTAAAAATAGTATTTCGTCCACAACAGGAGCATTGAGCCATATCCATCAACTTGCTGTTACAAATCCAGTCCAAAGTGGTGTATTGTGCTAATGTGGAAAAGCCTGGTCCCACAGCCAAGATTTCACTTTTTCCCTGAATGCCAGGAGGGATGGGGTTGATCGTATGTCGCTTGGACGCGCATTCCACAGACGGGGAGCCACCACCGAGAAGGCCCTCTCTCTCGTCTCCACCAACCGCATTTGAGAAGTTGGCGGGAGCGAGAACAGGGCCTCCCCGGATGATCTTAAATTACAAGGTGGGATGTAGAGGCAGATGCGTTCGGACAAGTAAGCTGGGCCAGAACCGTATAGAGCTTTAAAGGTCAAAACCAGCACTTTGAATTGAGCTCGGAAATGGACAGGCAGCCAGTGGAGCTGACACAACAGGGGGGTTGTATGCTCCCCGTATGTAGCTCCAGTTAGTAATCTGGCAGCCGCCCGTTGGACTCATTGTAATTTCCAAACTGTCTTCAAAGGCAGCCCCACGTAGAGTGCGTTGCAGTAATCTATTCGGGATGTGATCAGAGCGTGGACGACCGTAGCCAGGTCAGACTTCTTGCAGGGGATTGGTCAAAGCAGGACATTGTTCACTTTATTCTGGGAAGGCACATTGGAATAGCCACGTTTTCAGGCTCCTCCTAAAAACTGCCAATGAGGGGGCTTGTCTAATACCCCTGGGGAGCAAGTTCCAGAGTCGGGGGCCACCACAGAGAAGGCCCTCTCTCTCGTCCCCACCAGTTGCACCTACGAAGGGGGCGGGAGCGAGAGCAGGGCCTCTCCAGATGATTAGACATCGCGTAGGTTCGTAGACAGAAATGCGGTCACGTAGGTAGGCGGGTCCCAAACCTGTGGTAAAAAAACATGGATATAGATTTGTACTTAAATATACAAATGATGGGTTCATATAATGTATTACATAGGGAATCCTTTCCCCAGCTCAAGACAGAAAGAGGCTTATGATGATTTTCACAGGGCAAACATGTATATCTAACCTTCCGAGTTAATGTAAGGCGCTCAGTCTTTCTCTTCTATGGTCTTTTCTAGGTATCGGGGACTGGTCCTTGTGTTGACGTTTCTGTGCTATACCACCTTCCATCTCTCACGGAAGCCCATTAGTATTGTAAAGGTAAGTAGCAGAGGTCCTGGAAAGTCAGGAGTTCTTTCTTGATTCAAAGGAAGCCCAAGCCTGCAATCCAAAGAGTGTGGAGACTTCAGGTCAACAGACCTTATTGGATTCCAGATACCATCAGCCCCAGCCAGCATGGGTGATGGGAACTGTAGTCCAGCATCGTCTGAAAAGGCGCAAGTCCCTCATGTCTGCTATACTATAGATCAGGGGTGCCCACACTTTTTCAGCATGCGAGCTACTTATATTAAAACCAAGTCAGAAAGATCTACCTACCTCCTCAAGGCTTGAGAGGGGAGGGGGTGGGGCTTCACCAGAGGGGGCGGAGCCAGGATGCACCAAGCCCCGCCCCTCCCCTCTGGCTTTGGAGCTCCCAGCAGCTTCTCCAGGCTTAAGGATGGCAATGCCAAGCCAGTGGTGGCATAGCTAGCATAAGGCTGGCTTGGCCCTGCCATCCTCAAGGCTGGAGAAGCTGCTGGTAGAGCGGAAGCCACAGGGGGGTGGAGCCAGGCTGCATCAAGCCCCGCCCCCACCCCCCGCCCCTCTGACTTTGGAGCTCCCAGCAGCTTCTCCAGGCTTGAGGATGGCAATTCCAAGCCAGTGGTGGCATAGCTAGCACAAGGCTGGCTTGGCCCTGCATCCTCAAGGCTGGAGAAGCTGCTGGTAAAGCGGAAGCCACAGGGGGGGTGGAGCCAGGCTGCATCAAGCCCCGCCCCCTCCCCTCTGACTTTGGAGCTCCCAGCAGCTTCTCCAGGCTTGAGGATGGCAATGCCAAGCCAGTGGTGGCATAGCTAGCACAAGGCTGGCTTGGCCCTGCCCTCCACAAACCTGGAGCAGATGCTGGGAGTGCCGAAGCCGGAGAGGGGCGGGGCTTGGTGCGGCCTGGCTCCACCCCCTCTGAAAAGCGCCCCATCCAGCTGGGATCGACCTCCTTCGGTCCCGGGATCGACTGGTCGATCGCGATCGAATTCCTGGGCACCCCTGCTATAGATACTATTGAATGCAGAGAGATTTACATCCAAGGAAATGTTCATAGGGATATTCTGAATTCACAAGTGAGCTGGATACCTATGTTTCTTCTTTGAGTGATTAATAAAAGTTTTATCCTGCCCTATATCTAGGGAAGGAGCTCCCCGTGGGCTCAGTGGGTAAAAAGCGCTGAGCTGCTGAACATACTGACTGAAAGGTTGGTGGGTGAGCTCCCACTGTTAGCCCCAGCTTCTGCCAAACGAGCAGTTCAAAAATATGCAAATGTGAGTAAATCAATAGGTATTGCTCTGGCAGGAAGGTAATGATGCTCCATGCAGTCATGCCGGCCACGTGACCTTGGAGGCACCTACGGACAATGCCAGCTCATCAATTTGGAAATTGAGAGGATCAACACTCCCTAGAGTTGGACTCAACAAGACTTAAATGTCAAAGGAAAACCTTTACCTTTCTATCTAGTGATCTCTTGGTGTGAGATACAGACAATAAAACAATTTTAAGTCACCCAAGACAAGAAAACAGTTTCTTCTTTTTTCCTATTCTTGTCTCATCTTCTAATTACTTCCTACCTTGTTCTCTAGGTTGAGGGTTCAATAGAGCAAGGGCCTGGTTTCTTGACCATTTCAAAATTGCCATGTGTACAGATAGCATGATATAACCTAATCATGATATTATTATCCCTGATTCTTTCTACTGTTGGTTTTTTTTGTGCTCTTTTTACCAGAGTGAACTACATTACAATTGTTCCTCCCGTGGAGCCAATCCAAACAATGGGTCCAATAGCACGACGTGGTGTGACTGGAAACCTTTTGGTAAGACTTGGTTTCCTAGTCTGATTCACTGAAAGTTTATTTGCCCCACAACTCCTAGAGCTCTCTATTTTGCTTAAAACAGGGCTGTCCAACTGGCGACCCGGGGGCCGTACACGGCCCCCCAGCCTGTTGGGCACGGCCCCCGCTATTCCCCCGGCCGCCATTTTTAATTTTTTTTTTTAAAAATTCTTTTTTTTAAAAATGGCGCGAGGGGGAGGGGAGGCGGGGCAGGGCGGAGGCAGTGACCCAGCACCTCCTCCCTGCCCCGCCCCCTCCGTCCCTCTCTCCGCGCTGCCGATTGCATCGGCGCCGGTGTGAGAGGGACAAGGGGTGGTACAAGGAGGAGGAAGAGGGCTAGCACCTCCTCCCTGCACCGCCCTCTTCTTCCCTCTCTCCCTGCCTTGCAAGGGAGGGGGGTCCGATGCCTTGCAAGGCATCCCGGAGCTGAAGCCAGCGCCGCTTCAGCCGCTGCTGCGATCCCTTGCAAGAGGGGGTCATCCTCCGTGCCTTGCAGGGATCCTGGCAGCCGGCTGAAGCCAGCGCCGGCAGCTGCTGCTGCAATCCCTTGCAAGGGAGGGGGTCCCGGGGGCCTCCGTGCCTTGCAAGGGGATCCTGGCAGCAGCTGAAGCCGGCGAAACCGCCAGCTTCATCTGCGGCTAGGATGCCTTGGAAGGGAGGGGGTGCCGCGTGGCTCCTCCCCCTCTCCCAAAGCTTCCCGGGGGCGGGGGCGGGGAGGGGCGGGCCTGGCGGCCCCCCAGGTCATCAGTGACCTGGAATCCGGCCGTTGGCCGGTTAGATGTTGGACAGCACTGGCTTAAAATATGGAAATCCATTAAGCGTACGTACTATACTTCAGACCTGGCAATGCCTGCAGTTGTTTCCTCTTTCTTGTTGACAAATACCAGTCTCTCCGTTCGGAAGCCTGTGGTGACGTTGGAGATATGTGCTGCTTAGTTGTACTTTGTTGAACCAGAACCTTAACCAGTACTGTCCATTCTTCCAGACCAAGATAACTATAAGGAACTGTTTGGAGCACTGGATAATGCTTTCCTGGTTGCCTATGCCATAGGCATGTATATAAGGTATGTATCTAACATGCTCACAACTGGATCTCGCTGCCACTGTCCAAGCTTGCTAGGCCCCGGCAGACGAACCTTTGGTTTAAAGGGTGAGGCCAGTTCTGTGCACGCTGTGCTCCACCAGAAAGGTCCATTGCACAGGCTCGAAGGACACATCCAACCTCCGAATCATCAACACGCTTGTAGAAAGCGTGGGATGAGTCCTTCCTGAATCTTCGTTTGTGAAGAAAAGCCAAGAAGATCTAGAGCAGGGGTCGGAAATTTTTTTGACTAAAGAGAGCCATAAAAGATAAATATTTACAAATTTATTTCAGCGAGAGTGCTTTTTCTCAAGCCGAGTATCCTGCATTGTCACCTGGTTTTGTGGCTGGCAAGATTTTTTGGAGCATCTCTTTGCCTTTTCCCGCCGAAGCAGTACCTATTTATCTACTCACATTTGCATGTTTTCGAACTGCTAGGTTGGTATGAGCTGGAGCTGACAGACGGGAGCTCACTAAGTAACAAACTCTGGGCTAGAAATACCAAACGACACAAAGGAGTGGATGTAGAAAATATGTTTGTATTATAAGTGTAATAATCACGATATAGAAATATAGTTCATTTGTTCATACCACAAATGTCAATAAACGTCACAATTATATAATCCGGGATAGTTTTGTAATGTTCCAAAGCTCCCGACAGGAGGCTTTTAAGTGGCCAATGCCAAAGTAAGTTGTAAGATCCAATGCTCCCGATGGAGTAGATCCAAGCTCCTGACTGGAGTGGTATGCTCACACCATCTTGTAGATTTGAACTGCCAACCTTCAGGTCAGCAGTTCAGCAGCACAAGGGTTTAACCCATTGTGCCACCAAAGCCCCTTTTTGGGGGCGGGGGGTAAATCGGGTTTTAAGCACACCTTTCAGACATGTGCTTTTCAGCTGTTAACCCAATTTTGCCCACACTTTCCCCAAATGTCATTTAGCTTCTCTGCCACACACACCTTTTACCCCAGTTTCTTCTGGGTTTTTAGGCATGTGTAGAAGGGCCCTCACGGTAAATAGCTGAAGGGGCTGTTCTTGCTCACAGTTCCTGCTCACATTAATAGTGTAGTTTGCTCTAACGTTTACACCAGTGTTTCCCAACCAATGTGCCGTGGCACACTAGTGTACTGTGAGCGATCATCAGGTGTGCCGTGGGAAATTGGAACCTCCAATATCCTTTCTTCCCCCTCCTGCCGAACACTTTTTCTTCTCCACTCGGGCTCCCTTCTTCCCAGCCTCGCTCTGCTCGCTTTGCCTCGCTTTGCTCTGGGGCGAGTCTGCGCAGTAGCGCCCGCATAGATCACGTCTTCCTCCCTCCCCCTGAACACGCTCACGCTGCCCCCTCAGATCAAAATGGCAGCAGAAGCGGCAGTGTAGAAGGAAAAGTAAGTGTTAGGCAGGAGAGGGAAGAAAGGGTGTGAAGGGGAAGGGGGAGGAAGAGGTCTCTGTCGAAAGCTGGCATGGGCAAACTTGGACCTTCCAGGAGTCCAACTCCCACCATTCCTAGCAGCCTCAGGCCAAAAGCACCCAGAGGGCCGAAGTTTTCCCATGCCTGTTTTAGGGACCTTAAAGTGGTGAGCCTCCTTCCAACATTGTGATTCTGGATAGGAAACAAACAACAACATAACATAACATTGCTTGAGTCCACAGTGCTCTCTGGGTATAGGTGAACTACAACTTCCAAACTCAAGGTCAATTCCCAAGCAAACCCTTTCAGTACTTTCTGTTGGTAATGAGAGTTCAATATGCCAAGTTTGGTTCAATTCCATTGTTGCAAGAGTTCAGGATGCTCTTTGATTCTGTGTTAACTATAAATCCCAGAAACTGTAACTCCCAAATGTCAAGGTCTATTTTCCCCAAACTCCATCTGTGTTCACATTTGGGCATATTGAGTATTCATGCCAAGTTTGGTCCTGATCCAACGTTGTTTGAGTCCACAGTGCTCTCTGGATATAGGTGAACTACAACTCCAAAACTCAAGGTCAATGCCCACCAAACTCTTATAGCATTTTCTCTTGGTTATGGGAGTTCTGTGTGGGAAGTTTGTGTCTTTCTGCCATTCCTGCCAGGATATCTATGTTGTGTTCATCGAAACAGGCCCAGGTTTCACACTGAGTGTATAAATACATTTAAAAACATACTAACTATATGTATTACTGTGTTAGAGTGTCATTTTGTGTCATTTTGGTTGGTGGTGTGCCCCAGGATTTTGTAAATGTAAAAAATGTGCCTCGGCTCAAAAAAGGTTGAAAAACACTGGTTTACACAATGGGCTTTTAGACTACTGGGCTTTCAGTGCCCTTTTGGTGATCCTTATTATCTTAACTTCACCGGTTCCTCTGCCATTAGCAATTATTATTTGTTCTTGGCTTACTCTCCCTGATAAGGTTTATCTTCATTGTCCACAATCTTCACCTGATACAATTTGTCACAGAGGATATCGGCCACTTGACAGTTTAACTTCCTGGTTTAAAGACACCCACAACGAATCCAGGAGGTGCTTTTAGGACAAATCCATAGCATTTCATTATCCTGGCACAATGCGTCAAGAGCCAGCCACACCCAGAAAGCAGTCCGCCTACTTCCCAACCAGGCAGAACGCCATTCGGAGAGACCAAATTCCCATAACTTATATTCGTGATGGCTGGGCGATAAGAAATGTGTTAATGGAGGGCTGGTGTTGTCGATAAAGGTCTTGTTAAATTGATGGATTCTGTTTGCTAAGAGCGACGACCACAAATTTTGTAATCTAAGTAGCTATTAAAGGAAGTTGTTGGATTATTTCCAGGACTGCTACAATGCCAAAAGGACAGGAGCAAAAGAAAAGGTCAGCGGCTCCACGATCTTACTCAGTGGAGCATGGGTGGGAGTCATATGGCTGGCCTTTCCCTAGAGAAGGGGTCGGGAACCTTTTTGACTCAGAGAGCCATGAAAGCAAAATATTTGGAAATTTATTTCAGTGAGAGCCATATACTGTAATATATAATATATTTTAAGACTGAATTCAACCTAAATGTGAGTCTATACGTACACATACTATGAGAAAAGGATTCCCCCGGCAGAATGACGGGACACTTCAGACCTGGCTCTGCAAAAGGCATGCTCAGGACTCTGGGAAGGAAGAGAAGACGGAAGGAAGGAAGGGGGAAAGAAAGAAAGAAAGAAAGAAAGAGGAAATAAAGGAGGGAGGGGGAGAGGAAGATTGAAAAGAAGAACAAACTATGAAAAGGGAAGAAAAGAAAAGCAGGAGAAAGACAAGGAGGGGAAAAGAAAGAAGGAAATAGGAAGAGAGGAAAGGAAAGGGTGGGGAAAAGAAAGGAAAGGGAGTGAGGAAAAAGTAAAATAATGAAGGGAAAAGAAGAAAAGAAAGAAGGGGGAGAGGGGAAGTGAAAAGAAAGGAAGGAGAAGGAAAGGAAGACTTGGGGGGAAAAGAATAGAAGAGGAAGGAAGGAAGAGGGAAGGAGAATGGAGGAAAGAAGGAAGGAGAGAAGGAAAGGGTGAAGGGGAGGAAGGAAGGAAGGAAGAGGGAGAATGGAGGAAAGAAGGAAGAGGAGAGGGAGGGAAAAGGAAGGAGAGAAGGAAAGTGTGAAGGGGGAGAAAGGAAGGAAGGAAGAGGGAGAATGGAGGAAAGAAGGAAGAGGAGAGAGGGAGGGAAAAGGAAGGAGAGAAGGAAAGTGAAGGGGGAGAAAGGAAGGAAGGAAGAGGCAGAATGGAGGAAAGAAGGAAGAGGAGAGAGGGGAGGGGAAAGGAAGGAGAGAAGGAAAGTGTGAAGGGGAGAAAGGAAGGAAGGAAGAGGGAGAATGGAGGAAAGAAGGAAGAGGAGAGAGGGAGGGAAAAGGAAGGAGAGAAGGAAAGTGTGAAGGGGAGAAAGGAAGGAAGGAAGAGGGAGAATGGAGGAAAGAAGGAAGGGGAGAGAGGGAGGGAAAGGGAAGGAGAGAAGAAGGAAAGGGTGATGGGGAGAAAGGAAGGAAGGAAGAGGGAGAATAGAGGAAAGAAGGAAGAGAGAGAGAGGGAGGGAAAAGGAAGGAGAGAAGGAAAGTGTGAAGGGGGAGAAAGGAAGGAAGGAAGAGGGAGAATGGAGGAAAGAAGGAAGAGGAGAGAGGGAGGGAAAAGGAAGGAGAGAAGGAAAGTGTGAAGGGGAGAAAGGAAGGAAGGAAGAGGGAGAATGGAGGAAAGAAGGAAGAGGAGAGAGGGAGGGAAAAGGAAGGAGAGAAGGAAAGGGTGAAGGGGAGAGAAAGGAAGGAAGGAAGAGGCAGAATGGAGGAAAGAAGGAAGAGGAGAGAGGGAGGGAAAAGGAAGGAGAGAAGGAAAGTGTGAAGGGGGAGAAAGGAAGGACGGAAGAGGGAGAATGGAGGAAAGAAGGAAGAGGAGAGAGGGAGGGAAAAGGAAGGAGAGAAGGAAAGTGTGAAGGGGGAGAAAGGAAGGAAAGAGCATTCCGAACTCCACCAGCTATGGAATTGAACCAAACTTGGCACACAGAACTCCCATGACCAACGGAAAATACTGGAAGGGTTTGGTGGCCGTTGTTCTTGAGTTTGGGAGTTGTAGTTCACCTACATCCAGAGAGCACTGTGGACTCAAAACAGTGATAGATCTGGACCAAACTTGGCACAAATACTCAATATGCTCAAATATGAACACTGCTGGCGTTTGGGGAAAATAAGACCTTGACATTTGGGAGTTGTAGTTGCTGGGATTTATAGTTTACCTACAATCAAAGAGCATTTGTTTTTAAATTTTGTGTATTTACTGTTTATATGTGTTTTGTTGATTGTATTGTTTATTTTCTGCTGTGTTGTTTTTATTGCTGTGTTGTTGGGCTTGGCCTCATGTAAGCCGCCCTGAGTCTCTTCTGGGAGATGGTGGCAGGGTCTAAATAAAGAATAATAATGATAATAATAATAATAATTCTGAACCCCACTAATGGAATTGGGCCAAACTTCCTGTCAGGGAACACAGAACCCCCATGAGGAACAGAAAATCCTGTTTTTTTCTGATGGTCTTTGGTGACCTCTCTGACACCCCCTCGCAACCTCCCCAGGGGTCCGATGGTAGTTACAATCCAACAACATTTGGAGTGCAATCACTTCCATTCACCTTTCATCTAATTGCACCGCGAACCACCTTCTTTCTCACAATTCGCTAATGAGGCTCACAATTGACATGGCAAACAAAGGTGGCTTTGATAAGACAGATTGTTAATCGTGTCAAAATAAACTATTAGGCCACAAAGTGTTCAGTTTGGGTTATTAAATACAACTTTTTAAGAACTGAAGTATAGGAACATGTTAGTCACCGCTTATGTAAACCTTGTTGATTCCAATTGGCCTACTCTGATCGTGGTAAAATTGAATCTATATGTCATTCATACATCCATATGCTAATTCCCAATGGAATGTAAGGGCTCGAAATAGTTCTGCGACACCAATAAAGCACAAATATAATGCAAAAATATCAAAAATTGTATTAAAGCGTGAAGCAAAGAGGAGTGCTATATCAAACAGATTGTTATACATATCATTTTGAATATACCAACACACTATATTCCACACATTTATCACACAATGAGAAATATCAAGCCAAAATAGGCTGAAATGTCCCAAAAGCATATGCTGGGCAAAGGTGATGCATGGGCTTAGTCCACATAAACCCTGTGCGCAGTCCGGAGGCAAATCACTCACGGACCAAAGACCAAGTCCTTGAGGGAGCTGGGAACGGTGGAAGAGCTGGCACAACGCCGGCTGGGCAGGCGCCTACGGCTGGAAGTACTGTGACGACGCCAAAATGGCCGCTTCGCGTAGAAACGCTTCCTCAGGGCGCTCAAACTTCAAACCGCTCCTCCCTGGGTTTGTAGTCCATTACCATCAATTGAACCAAACTTGGCACACAGAACTCCCATGACCAACGGAAAATACTGGAAGGGTCTGGTAGGAATTGACCTTGAGTTTGGGAGTTGTAGTTCACCTACATCCAGAGAGCACTGTGGACTCAAAACAGTGATAGATCTGGACCAAACTTGGCACAAATACACAATATGCTCAAATATGAACACAGATGGCGTTTGGGGAAAATAAGACCTTGACATTTGGGAGTTGTAGTTGCTGGGATTTATAGTTCACCTACAATCAAAGAGCATTTGTTTATAAATTTCAAGCCAAAATAGGCTGAAATGGCACAAAAGCATATGCTGGGCAAAGGCAACGCATGGGCTAAGTCCACATAAACCCTGTGCGCAGTCCGGAGGCGAATCACTCACGGACCAAAGACCAAGTCCTTGAGGGAGCTGGGAACGGTGGAAGAGCTGGCACAACGCCGGCTGGGCAGGCGCCTATGGCTGGAAGTACTGTGACGACGCCAAAATGGCCGCTTCGCGTAGAAACGCTTCCTCAGGGCGCTCAAACTTCAGACCGCTCCTCCCTGGGTTTGTAGTCCATTACCATCAATAGGGGTCTTTACGGGAGATATTCGCGTTTCTGCACTACAATAACATCACTGAAGCAAAAGTCCTCCCGGGCTTTTGCATTATATTTGTGCTTTATTGGCGTCGCATAACTATTTCCAGACCTTACATTCCATTGGGAATTAGCATTGCGTTGTACTCATTCACTTTCAGTGGGCTACCGTGTTGTTTTGTTTATCTGAACCATTCATACATCCATGGCACTCCAGGCAGTCATGCTGGCCACATGATCTTGGAAGTGTCTATGGAGACTGCCGGCTCTTCGGCTTAGAAATGGAGAGGAACACCACCCCTCGGAGTTGGACATGGCTAGACTTAATGTCAGGGGAAAGCTATCTTTACTTTCTATGTCATACATAAATAACATTTATGTATTTACTCCTTGAAATGCAGTTTGACAGCACTTTAACTTTTGTGAATCAGTGCTATAAAGTCCTGGGAGTTGTAGTTCCATGAGGCACTTACACTTTTTGGCAGAGAATACTAAGGACTTTGCAAAACTCTCTGACATTACTTCGTGAACGAAGATACTTAGGAAGGACTCATCCCACGCTTTCTACAAGCGTGTTGATGCTTTTTCGGAGGTTGGATGTGTCCTTCGAGCCTGTGCAATGGATTTTTCTGGTGGAGCGCAGCGTGCACAAAACTGGCCTCACCCTTTAAACCAAAGGTTCGTCTGCCGGGGCCTAGCAAGCTTGGATGGTGGTAGCGAGGTCCTCAGGTCGTAGGTTTGCTTTGAGTTTCCTTCTCTAGATGGTTGACCTTACAGGGTTAGACTAGCTTCCTTCTCTTAGGATGGCATATAATTAACTTATGAATCATTTACAACTAGGTTGAAGATGTTAGGAATTGAACCTAGGACCTTTTTCATGCAGAACAGGTTGTGTCCAGAGTGTTTGCTTCTGCTCGGTGAAGAAAGCTCTTGTGTCTCATGTGCTGCTTGTTCCTCTCTTTTGCAGTGGCATCTTCGGTGAGCGCCTCCCGTTGCGATACTACCTCTCTGGAGGCATGTTGCTGAGTGGCCTGTTCACATGCTTATTTGGCTTGGGCTACTACTGGAATATCCACCAGCTTTGGTACTTTGTCCTTGTACAGGTATGGAGATCCATCGTGTCTGCCCATAACATTGAGCTTTCTGTGAGGCTTCGCATTTGGGCTGTTGAATTTCCCACAGTGGACCAGTGCCATGCATTGTGGGAAGTTAAAATGGTAAACACTACAAGAATGCTGGACACTGTGGAAGAAGGGGGGTCACCACAGGGGAAATTGCCAAGGGTAATGGCTCTGCCCACTCCTGTTCTTTGACACTTTGTGCAGATATCACTGGCCAACACACATTTGCTGCCTCATATTTTTAGTCCTGTTTCTGAGTATATTTGAACTACTGATTCCAAAAATGGCACCAGTTTTCTCCTATCAGCTCTAATTTTTTGAGATACAGAACATATGCCATATACCTAGAGGCAGGCATGTAGCCAGGGGGGGGGGCTAAGGGGGCTTCAGCCCCCCGAAATTCTCAGGGTGGTCCGCGAAAAGGCCTTACTGGTACATTATTTAAACTGTTATGTGCCTTTAAATCATGATCTGATCACCATGCTCATTATATCCCACATTAATGGGGTTATTGGGATAACAATACAAAAGGTTTGCTAGGGTAGACCCTCTTCCACCCAGTCTCAGCCCCCTGAACCAAACTCAGCCCCCCGAATCAAAATCCTGGCTACGGCCCTGCCTAGAGGCAGCTCAACACACTTGGCAGAGTAGGCCGCCGCCAAGAGTGCCAGATCTGCAGGGGTGCTCCGCCACTGGCTGGAAACTCCACCTCCATGCCTGCGGTGTTTCCAGCCGGCACGGAGGCTCCAAGCATGCTGGAAACTCCGCCTCCGCACATGCGCATTTGGGCGCATGGGCAGGCTCCTCTCGAGGCGACTGAGAAGTGGCGGGAGAGCCACCGAAAACCACGAGGCCGCCGCCGGAGCCATGGTAACTCCCCATGCGATGGCCATGCTGCTGCTCCTGGTGCTGGCCACAGGGCACCCCGTCCTTGCCCTCGCCCGCCTTTGTGAGCAAAAGCCAGCTGGAGAGGGCCAGTCGGGCTGAGACCTTCTGTGGGGAGCTAGGCGCCGCCTTTCCCTTGTCTTTGCAAGAAAAAGGATGAAGCCTTCGTAGCCTGGGCTCCGTTGGCAGTAAGGTACATCTACCCTGTGGAATCAGCCCAGTTTGAGGCCATGTCAACTGTTATGGGAGCTTGGGAGTTGTAGTTTTATACAATATTTAGCCTCCCCCAAACTACAACTCCTATGATCTCACAGCCCTCAGTGATTTTTTTGGGGGGGTGGGGGGTGCCAAAATACTGTTTGCCTACACCTGAAAATTACTTTGGGCCGGCACTGCATATACCAGGCCTGGGCAAACTTCGGCCCTCCAGGTGTTTTGGACTACAACTCCCACAATTCCCAACAGCCGGTAGGCTGTTGGGAATTGTGGGAGTTGTAGTCCAAAACACCTGGAGGGCCGAAGTTTGCCCAGGCCTGGCATATACCATTTTTCATCTGCATTCTTCATCTTTATTGGCACCCCAAAGAACTCTAGGAATAGATCTAAAAACAGTAACACCCAAAATTGCTTTGTGTTGCGCTGTGTAATAGAACTCAGTATCTCATGACTGATGATAATTATATAGGGAGGCCAGATAGCCTCCTTTGTAGGGTTGCCATAAAATGGCTAGAGAAGTGTCTCTTCTCCTACTTGTCTCATTAGCTGGCCCTGATTGATTCTTGTCTGGAATTCTCCTGTTTTTTGAGTGTTGCTCCCAAAACACTCAAAAAATGTGGCCATACAGCCCGGAAAACTCACAGCAGCCCTGTGCCCATTCTTCCTTCTATAGGTACCTTCTATTCTTCCTTCTATAGAAGGTAGGTTTGGACCTACTTGGCAATAGATTGGCAAAAACCATTGATTTTCATGTTCTTCTGCAAAAGCACCACACTAGACCCCAAAGTTATGCTGCTAAATTGTAGAAAACTTGGCAGGAATCCTGTTCAAGTCCTGAACGGGTGCTTGGCCCCTGTAACGGACCGGATGAGGGCGAACAAATTGAAACTAAATCCAGACAAGACAGAGGTCTTCCTGGTCAGTTGTAAGGCCGAACAGGGCATAGGGTTACAGCCTGTGCTGGATGGGGTTGCACTCCCCCTGAAGGTTCGCAGTCTGGGAGTGATCCTGGACTCATCGCTGAACCTGGAACCCCAGGTTTTGGCGGTGGCCAGGGGAGCTTTTGCACAGTTAAAGCTTGTGCGCCAGCTGCACCCGTACCTTGGGAAGTCTGACTTGGCCACGGTGGTCCACGCTCTGATTATATCCCGTATAGACTACTGCAACGCTCTCTACGTGGGGCTGCCTCAAGCTTGTGCGCCAGCTGCGCCCGTACCTTGGGAAGTCTGACTTGGCCACGGTAGTCCACGCTCTGGTTATATCCCGTATAGACTACTGCAACGCTCTCTACGTGGGGCTGCCTCAAGCTTGTGCGCCAGCTGCACCCTTACCTTGGGAAGTCTGACTTGGCCACGGTAGTCCACGCTCTGATTATATCCCGTATAGACTACTGCAACGCTCTCTACGTGGGGCTGCCTCAAGCTTGTGCGCCAGCTGCACCCGTACCTTGGGAAGTCTGACTTGGCCACGGTAGTCCACGCTCTGGTTATATCCCGTATAGACTACTGCAACGCTCTCTACGTGGGGCTGCCTCAAGCTTGTGCGCCAGCTGCGCCCGTACCTTGGGAAGTCTGACTTGGCCACGGTAGTCCACGCTCTGATTATATCCCGTATAGACTACTGCAACGCTCTCTACGTGGGGCTGCCTCAAGCTTGTGCGCCAGCTGCGCCCGTACCTTGGGAAGTCTGACTTGGCCACGGTAGTCCACGCTCTGATTATATCCCGTATAGACTACTGCAACGCTCTCTACGTGGGGCTGCCTCAAGCTTGTGCGCCAGCTGCACCCGTACCTTGGGAAGTCTGACTTGGCCACGGTAGTCCACGCTCTGGTTATATCCCGTATAGACTACTGCAACACTCTCACGTGGGCTACCTCAAGCTTGTGCGCCAGCTGCACCCGTACCTTGGGAAGTCTGACTTGGCCACGGTAGTCCACGCTCTGGTTATATCCCGTATAGACTACTGCAACGCTCTCTCGTGGGGCTGCCTCAAGCTTGTGCGCCAGCTGCACCCGTACCTTGGGAAGTCTGACTTGGCCACGGTAGTCCACGCTCTGGTTATATCCCGTATAGACTACTGCAACGCTCTCTACGTGGGGCTGCCTCAAGCTTGTGCGCCAGCTGCGCCCGTACCTTGGGAAGTCTGACTTGGCCACGGTAGTCCACGCTCTGATTATATCCCGTATAGACTACTGCAACGCTCTCTACGTGGGGCTGCCTCAAGCTTGTGCGCCAGCTGCACCCCGTACCTTGGGAAGTCTGACTTGGCCACGGTAGTCCACGCTCTGATTATATCCCGTATAGACTACTGCAACGCTCTCTCGTGGGGCTGCCTCAAGCTTGTGCTCCAGCTGCACCCGTACCTTGGGAAGTCTGACTTGGCCACGGTAGTCCACGCTCTGGTTATATCCCGTATAGACTACTGCAACGCTCTCTACGTGGGGCTGCCTCAAGCTTGTGCGCCAGCTGCGCCCGTACCTTGGGAAGTCTGACTTGGCCACGGTGGTCCATGCTCTGGTTATATCCCAGATAGACTACTGCAACGCTGTCTATGTGGGGCTGCCTCTGAAGACTGCTCGGAAGCTGCAATTAGTCCAACGTTCAGCAGCTAGGCTACTGATGGGAGTGGGGTACAGGGAGCGTACAACGCCCTTGCTACACCAGCTCCACTGGCTGCCAATTAGCTTCCGAGCACAATTATAAATCCCTATGTGGTTCCGGCCCAGTTTACCTGTCCGAACGTGTTCTCCCCTATGAACCGTCAAGGATGCTAAGATCTTCTGGAGAGGCTGTGCTCTCGGTCCCACCATCTTCGCAAGCTTGTCTGGTGGGAACAAGAGACAGGACCTTCTCTGTGGTGGCCCCTCGGCTATGGAACTCCCTCCCAAGCGAGATCAGATCTGCCTCCTCCCTCCTGTCCTTTAGGAGGCTAGTAAAATCCTGGCTTTGGAAAGAAGCATTCCCAGAATAAGGACTGAGAGTGTTTTTAGACAAAGTTAATAGCCAGATATATTGAAGTTGATTTTATCTGGCGATTTGGCTTTAATGTATTTTATCTATATGTGTTTATTTATATGTATTTTAACTTTGTATCGTTGTATGATGTTTTAATTTATATTAATTGCATTGAATTCTTGCTGTAAGGCCGGTCTGAGTCCCTCTTCGGAGGCGAGAAGGTCAGGATATAAAAGTTTTAAATAAACCATAAATAAATAAATAATAAATAAATAATCCTGCTAGAACCCTGTAAATAATAATCCAAGGTTCTTCAGTCAGGAACAGCTTTTTTAGCAGTCCCCTCTTAAAGTCTCATAGACGATTTTTTCCCCCCTGAACTTCCCTTGACTTTTGTTTGCCCCATTAAGCATTGTGTGGGTGTTTCCTCCTCCTTGCTCGAATTGTCCCATGATGGGAAATACTGTTCCTTATGTTCAGCTCTGAATCAGGCTGGGCAAGCATATTTAGCCATTGGAAACAAAAAATAGAAGAGGACGCAGCCTGTTTTTCCATCCTTGTTGTGTCTGTCTGAAAGTGTCATTGCTGTCAAATGAGATATTATTGGGTTTGATGATGCAGGAGTTACTGGGGGAAATGTTACTAAGATATAGTCTGAGCAGCCTGGCCTCATGTTTGTGGCTCATTAAAAATCTGTGATTCAGTAAGATTCCACCTTAAGACTGGAATTTCCAAGAAGGGTTTGGAGATAGGATTTTATTTTCTCCTCTTGCACTGGAAGCTTTTGGAATGCGCAAATAAACCCAGACAGGGGGAAAATTGCAGTTCCAGAGAGGAAAAAAGATGCAGTTCCAAAAGGATATCAATCTGCGTAGGTTTGAAATTCAGCCAGGAAAAAAGTTGTATTATGTTAGCGCCTTTTTAAACTATAAATAAATAACAATTTCATATATAGATATATATACACACACTATAATATAATAGTTATGATATTAATACTAATAATATATGATTCTTTACAACCAGATCCTGTACGGCAGGGGTGGGCAACCTACGGCCCGCGGGCCAGATCCAGCCAGGCAGCTGATTCTGTCCGGCCCGGGGAAAAGGGCGTCGGGGGGCGGGGCCAAGAGGAAGGGGTGCCGCTGCCACCATCCCATTGCGGGCTCTCTGGGGCCTGTGTCAGCAGACAGGCTGGAGGAGCAGCGGCTTTGGAGTGCCTGCCATTCCTGGAGGCGATCCAGGCCTGCAGCGGGAGCACTCGGCGACCTGCGCGGGCTGATTGCCCTGGCAACCCAGAAGACTTGATAATATAAATATATTAATGTTATATTATATTATAATTTCAATATATTATAATGTCTATATACATACTATAATATAATAAATATGATATTAATACTAATAATATATGAATATTTCTGCTAGTTTACAATGGTTATTCTGAGATGAAGGAAAAATGGCTGGGCAATGAGCCCTGTTTTCAGCTCTCTAAAGCAGGGGTGCTCACACTTTTTCAGCATGGGAGCTACTGATTAAAAACCAAGTCCCAAAGATCACCTGCCCAGAAATGTAAAACGTATAACTATTTTCTTATTTATTTATTTATATTTATTATTCATTTTTATGTACCGCTCTTTCCAGCAGGCTCGGGGCAGTTTACATAAAATGAAGTTATAAAACATCAACATTTCAATTTAATAACAACAATATAAAACAGAGCATAAAAATACATCCAACCACCCCATTTCTCCCACACTGCCATATTACCACACATATTATCAGCCAGAAAGTAAGAAGAGAGGCTTTTGAACTGCAAGGCCATTTAATACTCAGCAAGGTAAACAAAGGGGCATGGAAAAATACATCCAACCACCCCATTTCTCCCACATTTCCATATTCCCCAACATATGTTTCTCAAGGAACAAAGCAAGCAGAGAGGCTTTGGAGCTAAAAGGCTATTTTTAAACATTAAAAATAAACAAAGAGACATGCCACAGAACAATCAAGTACCCACCCCAAAGTAAAAAGACTGACCTTTGAGATGCGGTAAGGAAATGACCCCAAAGCGTCCTTCTCCTCCTCCTCCATCATTGCTCCTATTTCCACGCCGCCAGCATGCGTGCTGCCTCCAAGAGCTCACGAGAAGTCAGAGAGGCAGAATGGGCACTTCTGCGCATGCGCGCGGGGCCAGCCGTGCATTGCGTCATCCAGGCCCGCCCCTTTGGTCTCCTACGACTCTGAGTGGCTGGAGAAGGACGGAGGGAGGAGGAGGAATCCAAAAGAGGGGGCCCATTCTGCCTCTTGGACTCTGCAGCTTTTGGAGGTGGCGCGTGAGCAGGGAGGAGCAATGACGGAGGACTTCTTTGCAGCGTGCAGGGGCGCGTGAAGAGGACCAACAGCAAAAAACCTGGTCAGGGGCCTGAAGATCACCAGGATGAGGCCCAAAGATCACCCTGGTGATCCCGATCACCATTCTGAGCACCCCTGCTCTAAAGCATCTGAGAGAGAAAATTTAGCTTCCCAAAGTCATAGTCTTACAAGAACAAAGAGGCAGACTTTTTGTCTTCAGTGGCAAAATGATCTGATTATTTATTTATTATGTATTTATTTACATTTATAGACCGCTTTTCTCACTCTGAGGGAACTCAAAGCAGTTTCCAACATAATAAAGGCAAAATTCAATGTGAAAACCAAAACATAATAGCTAGACAGTAACATATAACTATAAATTAAACACCTAACCATATTAAAAACATAAAATAACATTTAGACATAATATCTAAAAAATTAAACATCAGTAATACAATAATTGGGCCTCCTGGTGGCAGAGCGGGTTAAACCGCTGAGCTGCTGAACTTGCTGACTGAAAGGTTGGTGGTTGAAATCCGGAGAGAGGAGTGATTTTCCGCTGTTAGCCCCAGCTCCTGCCAATGTAGCAGTTTGAAAGCATGCAAAATTTGAGTACCACCATGGCGGGAAGGTAATGGTGTGCCACGCTGGTCACATGACCTTGGAGGTGTCTACGGACAACGCTGACTCTTTGGCTTAGAAATTGAGATGAGCACCACCCCCAGAGTCGGACATAATTAGACTTAATGTCAAGGGGAAACCTTTACCTTTTAATACAATAACGTTTATATTAAAACCCACCCATAAACAACACAATTTAAAACCCGTTATTAAAATCACGCCATCCAAAATCAAATCTGTAGTCGTTGCATTGGTCCATTCACTATTCCTTATTCTCTTATTGCACTAAGAACTTTGCTGTCCGAAAGCTTGGTCACAGAACCAAACCACGTGTTTACTTTCTTCCTGAAGGCCAGGAGGGAGGGGGCTGCTCTGATTTCGTTAGGGAGGGAGTTCCATAGCCAAGAGGCCACCACTGAGAAGGCCCTGTTTCCCGTCCCCACCAGTCGTGCTTGCGAGGGAGGTGGAATCGAGAGCAGGGCCTTCCCAGAAGAGGGAGATATGTTTGGACAGGTAAGCTGGGCCAGGTATGTTGTGGACCTTTGTCCAAGCCAGATCTTGGAACAGTTACTTTTTGGATTACAATCCTCAAAATCCGCTGGTCATATAGACTGAAAGATTCAGTTGCTTCCGCAGAAGAATCAGTAACTGGAGCTTTCATGTCAGTGGGACATGAAGTATAAAAACCCTAAGAAACCTACCTCAATAAAAACACAAAATTACAAACACCCCCTCCCCACCCGTTGTCTACTTGGTCTCTCCTCTCCATTGGGAAGGCCCGCCTACCTTTCCCCAAGTAGAGGCCTCCTCTTCCCTCCCCCAGGCCTAATGCCGGATGGTTCAGTTCAGTCCCGCACCGGCCCTGCCCTTCCCTCCTCCCTGGTGCACGTGAAACCACTCTTGGCCTCCCTCTGGCTCCCTGCCCGTTGCCGCCGCCGTCCTTCCTGCCTGCTTCGCTGGCCCCGAGATGCCCACCCGGGCCGCCCCGCTGACCCCCGAGGAGCTGCGCAGGTGGTGAGTGAGGCTCCTGCTCCCCACGTCCCCAATTCAAGCCTGGTGGGGAGGGCGGGGGCAACCTAAGTGAGAGGGAGACTGCTGGTCTTTCAAGCCCCCCCCCCCTCCAGAAACGGTAACTCCCAAATCTCAAGGTCTCTTTCCCTGAACTCCATTTGTGTTCACATTTGGGCATATTGAGTATTCACGCCAAGTTTGGTCCTGATCCAACATTGTTTGAGTCCACAGTGCTCTCTGGATATAGGTGAACTACAACTCCAAAACTCAAGGTCAATGCCCACCAAACTCTTATAGCATTTTCTCTGGTTATGGGAGTTCTGTGTGGGAAGTTTGTGTCTTTCTGCCATTCCTGCCAGGATATCTATGTTGTGTTCATCGAAACAGGCCCAGGTTTCACACTGAGTGTATAAATACATTTATAAACATATTAACTATATGTATTACTGTGTTAGAGTGTCGTTTTGTGTCATTTTGGTTGGTGGTGTGCCCCAGGAGTTTGTAAATGTAAAAAGTGTGCCGCAGCTCAAAAAAGGTTGGGAAACACTGCGCTAGAGCATCTTCTCTGTCTTTGTAGGCGGGAGAGCAAAAGTTTCTTACCACACCCACTGTGTTTCATTGCACGGGACTATTTTTGTAAGCAGTTAGGCAAGTTGCCTGCTGGTTGTATTTTCCACCTACCCACGTCCATCATCCATCCCTTGAAACTGTGACAAATCAGGGATGCATGCCTTTCCCTCACATCCATGCTTCAAGCTTCCCAACTCGTTTGTGCAGTTGGTTTGGCAAGGTTTGTTCATAGGGAAACTTGGAGCAGGGAGATGGGGTGGAGCAAATAGGCTTTGTGTCCCAGAAGCCTCCCTGATTCAGGTTAGAGGTTGTGACACAAGATCTCAAGGTCACTGGATCCAATAACTGTCAAGCAAGGAGGGGGACTTTGCAAATCATTTGGGATAGGTACAGTGAGTTACTAAAGGATCCAAAGTTGTTGTTGCTGCTGCTATGTTATCTGCGTCATCTATCGGACAGATGGCGAGCTATTTAATCTCAGCGGACTGAAAGCCAAAACCAAGGTGTGAAGACTCTCTGCTTTATAACTTCTGCCACCACCAAAATGTTATTTTTTGATCAGGGATCCTAATTGTAAAGATCTCCAATTCTGCCTCGAATTAATGGAGGTGTGTGTCACCAAACTGTAATGACGCAACACCTTTGTAAATCTGCTGCCACCAGTGAGTAATTCTTGACTACCTGATGTTTCTAAAGCTTGTACCAAAAGAAGTCACTGAGAGAAATTTATGAATAAAGAACTTTAACAGTTTATTTGTTAACAAATTTTGAAACATGGAGGTTTTAAGGTATACAGAGCTTAGTTGGTTACAGTATGTTCTTAGAGGCACAGATCTTAAGATTACTAGGTTTCTAAATGGGGTACAATGTTTGACTGTATTTCTCCAAACACTGACTCAACAATATTATAGATACTTTGCCCACTTATAGGCCTTTTATCTATCTTCTAGTTTAGCTTTTCAGCCTAACCTACACACAGCGGTCTTTAAAGGCTTTCTAAAACCTAACTGCCTTTCTGCAGTATCAAAATACAGCCTTTATCCTGTTCTTCTCAGAACAGATAATAGCAGCCTCCCAGAACTGCCACCAGTTAGTCTAACCGCTACCAACTAACTGATGAATTTCAAATCTAGAAATTCTAAGGCTAGTTGTAGGCTCTGCCTCCTGTTGCTATGGAACTTCTCAGAGGCCGGGCACTCTAATACTCTCCGTTAACCCTTTGTGGTCTATCTAACATTTAATCATCTAACACAATACAAATGTGGTAATACAAACCACACGTTTAACAATAAAAACCCGCAATAAACATAGCGACTTCATTACACAAGGTTACAAAAACATCTGTTATAGAACTCCAATATGCTGATGACAACATTGTCTGTGTGCATTCAGAAGAAGACCTACAAACCACTCTAAACACCTTTGCAGAATCTTATGAGAAGCTCGGCCTGTTATTGAACATCGAGAAAACCAAAATGCTCTTCCAACAGACACCAGCCAATCCCTCCCCAATGCCAGAAATACAGCTTAATGGTGTAACATTAGAAAATGTTGACCATTTCCACTACCTTGGCAGTCACCTCTCTGCAAAAGTCAACATTGACACTGAAATACAACACCGCCTGAGCTCTGCGAGTGCAGCATTTTTCCAAATGAAGCACAGAGTGAGGACCAAGACATTCGTAGGGATACCAAGGTGCTTGTTTATAAAGCTATTGTCCTCCCAACCCTGCCACAACCCTACAAGACGTGGACTGTCTACAGATGTCACATGCAACTCCGGGAACGATCCCATCAGCGTTGCCTCCAAAAAATCCTGCAAATCTCTTGGGAAGAGAAGTAGTGTCAGTGTGCTGGAAGAAGCAAAGACCACCAGCATTGAAGTGATGGTCCTCCGACATCAACTCCGCTGGACCGGCCACGTTGTCCGGATGCCCGACCACCGTCTCCCAAAGCAGTGGCTCTACTCCGAACTCAAGAATGGAAAACGGAATGTTGGTGGGCAGGAAAAGAGATTGAAAGATGGGCTCAAAGCCAACCTTAAAAACTCTGGCATAGACACTGAGAACTGGGAAGCCCTGGCCCTTGAGCGCTGTAGCTGGAGGTCAGCTGTGACCAGCAGTGCTGTAGAATTTGAAGAGGCACGAATGAAGGGCAAAAGAGAGAAACGTGCCAAGAGGAAGGCGTGCCAAGCCAACCCCGACCGGGACCTCCTTCCACCTGGAAATTAATGTCCCTACTGTGGAAGAACATGTGGGTCAAGAATAGGGCTCCACAGCCATCTACGGACCCACCGCCAGTACAGTGATCTTGGAAGACTATCCTACTTGGACAACGAGGGATCACCTAAGAGTGTTATCTGCACATAACCTGGTCCTAGGTTCATCACCAGCACTTTGAATTGGCATCTAAATTAATCAATCATCATCATCATCTAGTATTTTCTAGGCCAATTACTTTGTAGAGATACAGGGAAGTAGATTGTGTGTCTTAGTCATTGTTGTGTGGCTGATTGTTTAATTACTGTCTCTCAGCCACCACTCTGAGTGGTTTTGGAGTTAGAAGTATTGCATTTCCACATCCCTGTGGTCCTTGAATGATTCTGCAAATATGTCCTGTAGTTTCCCTAATTCTGCTTCTTTCCTTCTCTTGCCATTCCTCTAGATCTTCAATGGCTTGGTGCAGACAACTGGTTGGCCATCCGTGGTTACATGTGTCGGCAACTGGTTTGGAAAGGGGAAGTGAGTCTGGTTTCTTAACATCTGCATTTTGTGGTGTCTTTTTTTGTTGTTTTCCTTTCAAGTGCCAATTGCTTAATCCGTGGAGGAAGTATCTGATTTATTCCCTCACTGGAACAGAAAATATACTGTGCGGATGGAAAATGAATTAAGAATATACCGTGTTTCCCCGAAAGTAAGACAGCGTCTTACTTTCTTTTCCCCCCGAAAAGTCCCCCTACGGCTTACTTTCGGGGTACGTCTTATATAAACTAAGACGTACCCGTCGCCAAACCACGCGCCGTCACGCCACCGCAACCGGCCCCATCGGCTGCGGCACACCTCCGCGGCGCAGCTTTTTCCTTGGACGAAAAGAAGGGAGGGGAAAAGAGCCAGGGGCATGGCGCAGCACGCCGCGTCAGAGTGACACGCGCCGCCCACGCCTCTGATCCTTCCCCCCTCCTTCTTTAAGGAGGGGAAAGGAGCCAGGGCGTGGCGAAGCAGCGCCGTGTCAGAGTGACGCGCGCCGCTCACCACGCCTCTGGCTCCTTTCCCCTCCCTCCTGGACGAAGGAAGGGAGGGGGAAAGGAGCCAGAGGCGTGGCGAAGCGGCGCGCGTCACTCTGACGCGGCGCTGCTTCGCCACGCCTCTGGCTCTCTTCCCCCTCCCTTCCTTGGAGGCCTGGCAGAAAGGTGTGCCGCGGAGGTGTGCACGGTTGGTGGGCCGGTGGCGGCGGCGGCGGCGCAGCGACGCGACGAGGTACGGCTTACTTTCGGGGTACGGCTTATATTAGCCGACCCCTGACACCCCCGATACGTCTTACAATCAGGGGTGTCTTACTATCGGGGAAACACGGTAGTCAGGGGCGGTCTAAGGTAATTTTAAATGGTAAGCGAACATTATTTTGGCGCCCCGCCCCAAAACGTTATTTTGGTGCCCCCCCCCGCGCATGCCCAGAAGCTCCTGTGCGCAGGTGCAGAAGCCTGGAAACACAGCACTCCCTATTTGGCACTGTGCCAACGGCACACAGGGAGGTTTGCTACGGCGCGGCGTTGGAGCGCACAAGGCCCAAAAGCGGAACATCGGCCGGACGCTGTCTGGCGGCGGGGTAATGCGCCTTTTACCCAGATGGCGCCCTACGCAGCGGCATCCTTTGCCTACCAGTAGGACCGCCCCTGGATAGAGTGTCTTCATGGAAATAACTAGTCACCGCTGGTTGAATTCTGCATTATACTATCCCGAATCTCCAATTATCACTGTCATTGTGCATGTTGGTTGGGGATTCTGGAAGATGTAGTGCTGAGAGTAATTTTTTTTTCTAATCTCAGAGCTTGTGCTTTGACATCAACCTTTGGCTCCATGTCTGAATGAACCCATTAGAACTCCTAGCATGATTTCTTTCCTGGCACTGAGATTGATCCGCCCCTTTTAAACTTTTTGTGTTATTGCTTATATGTGAGTTACGAGGGCGGGTCAAGAAGTCAGTGACTTTTTGAATGAAACACAGGTTTTTGGATAAAAAATCATTTTATTTTTTTAGCTCTATACACTTTGTCCAACGTTTCTCCAATTTTTTTATCCTTTCCAAAAAATAAAATTTGTCGAGGTCATCAAAATATGTATATGTTTGTGAGATGATTTCATTGTTGGAGTCAAATGTCTTTCCGCCGAACCATTTCTCCTGGTTTGGAAACAAGAAATAGTCACTCGGGGCTAAATCTGGAGAATAGGGTGGATGAGGGAGCAATTTGTATCCCAATTAATGGATTGTTGCCATGGCAACTGCATACGTGTGCACCCTTGCATTGTCCTGGTGCAAAAGAACTTTTTTTCTTGGCCAAATGCGGTTGTTTTTTTCCAAATCCTCATTAAATCGACCCAATAAGTTGGCATAATATTCACTATTGATTGTTTTACCCTTTTGAAGGGAGTCAATGTGGATTATACCGCGTGCATCCCAAAAAACGGTCGCCATGACTTTATTGGCTGACAAACCCACCTTGGCCTTCTTTAGCGCCGATTCACCCCGAGAAACCCACTGTTTTGACTGCTGTTTGGTCTCTGGTGTGTTGTGGTGGATCCACGTTCCGTCCACGGTTACGAAACAGCACAAAAACCTGTACATATTGCGGTTGAACAACGCCAAACACTGCTGCGAAATTGTCACACGTTTGCGCTTGTGGTCGATTGTGAGCAAACGCGGCACCCATCTTGCCGAAAGCTTTCCCATACCCAAGTGATCATTTAAAATGAAACCACTGAGCCACGTGAGATGCCTATGGCTTCCACAATCTCTTGCACTTTCAATCTCCGATCGGCCAACACCATATCGTGAATTTTTTCAATTGTTTCAGGTGTAGAGACCTCAACTGGGTGTCCAGAACGTTTGGCATCTCCCGTGCTTGTACGGCCATAACAAAATTCAGGAAACTACTTTTTACCATTGAAATGGATTGTGTAGAGTCCCCATAGTATTTATCAAGCTTAGCCTTGGTTTGAGTGATGGTTTTTTTCCGCAAAAAATAATGCTCAATGAGCACACAAAATTCACTTTTTCCCATTTTTTCCTCAAATCACGTGGTAGTCTGCTATCAATGGCTGTCAAACACAAACTAAATGACACAGCTTGTTCAAATTTTGACAGGAATCAACTGACAAATGCCTGTTGACAGGAGCAGTGTTGCCCTTTCAGTTAAGAGGCGGGAAATTCACAAAGTCACTGACTCATTGACCCGCTCTCGTATATCGATTGTACTGTTTTATTATTTTCTGCTGTGTTGTTTTACTGATGTTTTATTGGGCTTGGCCTCATGTAAGCCACCCCAAGCCCCCTCGGGGAAATGGTGGAGGGGTATAAATAAAGTTTTATTATTTATTTATTTATTTATTTCGCCTTCTCTTCCCAGGCGGGGCTTCATCATGGGCATCTGGAACTCACACACATCCGTCGGAAACATCTTGGGGTCCTTGATTGCTGGCGCATGGGTTTCCAGCACATGGGGTCTGTCCTTCATTGTGCCCGGTATCATCATAGCTACCATGGGCGTCATCTGCTTCTTGTTCCTCATTGAATGTGAGTGTTAGGGTTTGTGCTGGGCCAAAACAGCTGTCAGACCCTGCCCTCCCAACATGCTGCAAAGATGGGGAGGAATTGGGACAAATGCGGGACAAAATGGATCAAATAGTAATTACACCCAGGTAAAGTTTGAAAGAAAGACAGGGTGGTGTAGTGGTTTGGCTTTGGACTGTGGCTTTGAAGACTAGGATATGGGTCCCCACTTGGCCATGGAAACCCACTGGGCGATCTTGGGCAAATCACGTTCTTTCAGCCTCGGATATTGGGAAAGGCAAACTCTTTCCGAGCAAATCATGCCAAGAAACACTCCTTATGTTTTCCATAAGTTGGAAATAACTTGAAGACGTACAACAGCAACAAGATTGGAGAAGTGTAGCTTTCCCCGTTAATTTACCTGGCTTAAGAGTAGGCTTTAGGTATGTGTCAATTGTTTCATTTATATAAGTATCATTGTGCAAAATAGCTTATGTGAATAAATAAACATGCAAATATATTTTATAAAATATCACAATGGTTACAAAAAGCAAGGTACTTAGCGCTTTAGGTAGAAGTCCATAGAGTTCCACTGTATGCGATCAATGAGGATTGGAAAATGTTCCAGAGTTCGTTGATGGACCAACAAACTGTAAGCGTTCCAAAATAGGTATCGTCAGTAAATACCGAGTTTGTAATCCACCAGGATGGCCCACGAGATTGCTGAACAGGCTATCGCTCCGTATGGTCAAAGAAGCCCCTGATGTAGGATGCATTATTTCATGACCCTACACTGATAAATGCTTGCCTTTATATTGCGGGTACAATGCTCAGAATATCCCTGCTGGTGTGCCTCTGATGAAGCTGAGGAAACCCCTTGATGCTGTGGAACTCCCCCGAAATGGTCAGAACTCCGTACTTAAAACCGTCAGGCGACCACTTGGAAATAGTTTTGTAAACATCCTATATACCAGGGGTGCCCACACTTTTTCATCATGCGAGCTACTATATGAACAATCAAGTTGAAAAGATCACCTGTTGTGCATGTGAGCGTGCGCGCACACTCCTACTGCAGCCTTCCGTCTGTGCGGGGCTTCTTTCTTGGCTGCCCACGAACTCGCCGCTGTGCGCGCCCGGGAATGGGGTGCTCTTTTGCCTGCGCGTGTGCTCTCTCTTAATGTCTTCGTTGCCTTCCTCCTTCCTGCTGCGTGCTTTCGTAAAGCAGGAAGTCCCCATCCCGTCCTGCTTCTTGCGTGCACAGCAGGCCCCTCCCACGCACGCAGCAGGAGGGTATTTATAGGCGCACCCATCCCTCCCACAGCCTCGCATCCTATCCGTGCGCGTGCCTTCGCCTTGCTCCCCCCCCCAACAGCAACCAATGGGGGGTCATGTCACCACACCGTGCGTGGCAAGACGAGCGCCAGGGCCCGCCCACTAAAGCCTCATTTTGGCAAAAGAAGCCCCGCAAAGACGGCGGCGGGAGTGCACATGCGCACGCATGGCAGGAGCACGCCATCCGGCTGGTGAGGCCCAAAGATCACCTGGAAGAGGGCTGAAGATCACCCAGGTGCTCCCGATCACCATAACGAGCACCCCTGCTATATACGGAGCCATAGCCTGTTCAGCAATCTCGTGGGCCATCCTGGTGGATTAAAAACTCGGTATTTACCGACGATACCTATTTTGGAATGCTTGCAGTTTGTTGGTCCTCAATTTGGAAAGGCCTTGAAATATCAGCATACCAGAATAATCCGGAATATAATTCATCAACGAACTCTGGAACATTTTCCAATCCTCATTGATTGCATACAGTGGAACTCTGTGGACTCCTACCTAAAGCGCTAAGTACCTTGCTTTTTGTAACCATTGTGATATTTTATAAAATATATTTGCATGTTTATTTATTCACATAAGCTATTTTGCACAATGTTACTTATATAAATGAAACGATTGACACATACCTAAAGCGAACTTTATTTTGTGATATTTTTCCCTTCCATGTGAACACTGTTTCGTTAGAATTCATAGCTTCACTCTGTGTGTATTATTATAAGAGTAGGCTTGCCAGACTGCTGCGACCCCTTCCTTCCCCATAACAAAACTGCTTGGTGGTTTATTGTAATACGTCTTAATAATTTTTAATGGCATAAAATAAATGGCATCTGGTGCTGGGATAATGTCATTTTGGGTACTTTAAGTAAAGAAAGAAAGAAAGAAACTACAGCAACAAATGTTTCCATTTCCCAGTTTGTTTGCCTTGTTTGGAGGAGCTTTGTAAAAACGCATTGGCACATTTGAGCATTAAAGTTCAACATTTCACAGATAAACCCATGCTGCCATCTAGTGGCTGAAAACAGCATAACCGATCATCTCTCTTTAATTTGTTAGGACAACAGTGTCAAACAGAGATGCCTTCTGTTTTTTAATTCTCAAAGGCAATTTCAGTTGACTTCATATATTATTCTTCTTTAAACCAATTTTTGCAATTGTTGATGTCCACAAATCCCAAATCAGAACATAATGGTGGCTACAACTCACTCTGAAATCAAGATGTTCTGGCCTAATGCAATTTCCTTCTCTTTCAGATCCAGAAGATGTTGACTGTAGTCCGCCTCTTCATCATGTGAGTTTCAAGCATAGTTTTCACAGAGTTTTGGACAACGGATTATAGAATCTGCAGTCTGAAAAAGTTAATAGCCCCCACATTTGTGTTGCCTGAGGCCTTTAGAGCTTGTAAACAGTACTTTTGGACTATATCTTGCAGTCATCTCCCAACTAGCATAGCCACTAAACATTTGTGTCATTAGGGTTGGGATCATCTAGTGCTGTTTTCACATCCCATACCCTCAAGTATGGTGGCGTAAGGATGGAATGGGGTATTATTCAAAAGGGTATAGCTAGCCAGGTCAGCTGAGAGAATAGAATAAAGTATGCTGGAAATGGGTACTATTTACACAAATGGCTATTTGTGTAAAATCATTATGAAATAACGTTTTTTATTGTGTTGTGGAAGGCTTTCATGGCCAGAATCTCTGGTTTACTGTGTGTTTTAGTTGTTAAAAACTCCAAAATCAGGACCGTAAATAAAGAGCAAAACTCAAAAAACAGTGGAATTCCAGACAATAATAATTCAGGGCCAGCTAACACATGCCAACAAAGGATCCTCCTAGGCAGCAACCAACCAGGCTTTGAAGCTGCAAGGCCATTAAATGCTAATCAGGGTGAGCAATTGCAACATTCACACTTTCCTCCAACAGACAAGAGTTCTTCTCCCACATTATTCCACAGATATAGAAACCTCACTTGCCTAGTTTCCAACATATCTCACAATCTCTGAGGATGCCTGCCATAGATGTGGGCGAAATATCAGGAGAGAATGCTTTTGGAACTTGGCCATACAGCCTGGAAAACTCACAGCAACCCAGTACTTTTTATGTTTGGCCTCTGACAAGTTTCTAAAGTAACTGAAGAACTAACGGTAGTTAAGGGAAACACACCGTAAATCAAATTGGTTAATTACAATTATATTCTTAATGTCCTGAGTCCCCACATGGGTGCAAATTAAGTAAGGAGCATACCGCAGTCTAGTAAGTATACATATAATACAAATATTCCCTATAAATACGGTATAATCTGCGATGAGTGTGGCCCAAACACAACTAAGTAGATAGATAGATAGATATTTATTTACGGTCGAAGACCAACATCATATTATACAGAAAATAGAACAATATAAATGTTTTTTATTTATATATATATATATATATATATATATATATATATATATATATGTATGCACGGAGCGTCTTAGTCCAAATATGGGTGTGTGTATATAGAGAGTATGTTAGCCCGATATCAACCACCGCTGGTAAGTCTCATCCATGATATATACTCCACAATGGGTGGCAAAAGCACTCGTATATACTGTAGTTCAAAGGTCTAATTCATAGAGGTAGGGTCTCACTTCTATGGTATATGTTATGGCATAGCGCTACCTAAATATTCCCATTGGTTAATGGGCCTTGATAAAGACTCAACCCGAATCGAAACGCGTGAAGGAGTCCCGTATAAATATAATCCTCGTCGGCTGTTTCAACTCCTCAATGTTTATACTGTGGATTGTAATTACACTCATTTGAGAGATTTATTTTTGCCTTCACATTGGAGGATTTATTGAACTTACCACGGTGCCATCCATTGTTCTTTTGGCGCACTCAAACTTTGGTTTCTTCTCAAATTTATTGATATTACGGACTGTCAGTCGGACTTACCAGCGGTGGTTGATATCGGATTAACATACTCTATATATACACCTACCCGTGTTTGGACTAAGACGCTCCGTGCGTATATATATACACTTATTTGTGTTTGGTCCACACTCATCGCGGATTATATGGTATTTATAGGGAATATTTGTATTACATGTATACTTACTAGACTGCGGTATGCTCCTGACTTGATTTGCACCCATGTGGGGATTAAGGACATTAAGAATATAATTGTTATTAACCAAGTTTCTAAAGTAAGCCAAGATGTCCTTCATAATATCTCCATCTGACTTCCTGAGAAGTTTGGTTTTCTCTCAGGTTTCCAATCCGGACGAGAAAGGCTTGGAGGCAGGACATGCCGTCAGTGACGGGAGCCTCAACGCCTCCACCCACAGCAGGGAAAACATCATAGATGTCTCAGAAACTGGCAAAGAACCACCAGAGGATCGGGAAGCCATCAGTTTCATAGGTGCTCTCCGAATACCGGTGAGTACAGCCCTGTAGGAAACACTGCCAACAGAACGGTCAGACCTTTGAGTTTGAAGGGATTATAAGGGCCATCTAGTTCAACTGGCCTTGTCAATGGACCTTACGCTCTCATCACAACAGCAGTGTCAGCCGATTTGGTAAGAACTGTATTCAAACATCAAGATCTTTGGGGTTACTTATATTTTGATTAATTTTAAAAAGGGGGACTGAAAACAGCAACATGGCCTGTTGTCATTACTTGGTGATACTATGCCATCCAAGGGATTTGAAGAAAAAGTAACCAAACAAGTTACTTTCAACAAGTAATGTTGCATGTTCTGGCATATGTTTTGGCCTTCCAGACAATTTTTTCGAACTGTTGTTGATGGCTTTCCGTCCCCTTCCCTCTCCTTTCTTCAGGGCGTGGTGGAGTTCTCCTTGTGCCTCTTGTTTGCCAAACTAGTCAGCTATACTTTTCTCTACTGGCTGCCCCTCTACATCGTGAATGTGGGTAAGTTACGAGATATGATAGCATATCAACAACGAGTTCTAATTAGAAGGTGATACCTTAATTTTGTCCCACCCCATCACCACTCCTGTTAGGTGTCAATAGGATTTTCTTCCAAAGCAAATAGTGAGTGTGAATGGGGGCAGATTTCAATTGGGAACTCAAAAGAGGACGAAAGCCTACTTTGCTTTCTCTGTGGTTCCAATGTCAAATGGTGGTGGTTGTTATTATTAACTAGCTTGGGGACCCGGCGTTGCCCGGGTAATTTGAGAAGTGCACCAGGATGTAGAGTGGGTCATGGGGCTCCGTGTGCCAAGTTTGGTCTTGATCCAGAAGTATTGGGAGTTGCAGTGGTATCATGAAATTACTGAAGGTAGTGTAAGTCCCATCATCTGTGGTTCACCCTCCCCCAACCTGCAACAGGATGTAGAGTGGGTCATGGGGGCTGTGTGTGGCAAGTTTGGTCTGTATTGGTGAATGGATGAGGGTTGCATTGTTTGGAGGTAGTGAGTGAAGGTACTTCAAGTCCCATTCATCTGTGGTCTGTCTCACACAAAACTGTACCAGGATGTAGAGTGGGTCATGAGGGCTCTGTGTGCCAGGCTTGGTGTTGATCAGTCATTGGATTAGGTTTGCAGCAGTGTTGGAAAGTGAGGGGAGGTACTGGAAGTCCCATCATCATGGTCTGCCCTACTGTAAACTGCAGTAGGATGTAGAGTGGGTCACTGGGGCTCTGTGTGCCAAGTGTGGTTTTCATAGGTGTTTGTTGGGGGCTGCAGTGGTCTGTGGTAGTAGAGGGGTGTGAAAATACTACAAATCCCATCATGCATTGGCAGCCCCCCCCCCTCCCAAACCTCACCAGGACATGAAGGGAGTAATGGGGGTTATGTGTGCCAAGTATCTCGTTCAGTAATTGCATGAGGGTCACAGCGGACTTAGGAAGTGAGTAAAGGTACTTCAAGTCCCATCATCCATGGTCCGCCCTCCTCCAAAGTGCCCCAGGACGTAGAGTGGGTAATGGGGGATGTGTGTGCCAAGTGTGGTCTGTTTTGGTCCTTTTAGGTGGTCACAGTGGTATGTGGGAACCAAAGTGTTTCAATGTACTACAAATCCCATAATCTGTGGTCCATGTCCCCCAAGCCGCACCAGGACATAAAGGGGGTCAAGGGGGGTTATGTGTCCCAAGTTTGGTGCAGGTCCATCACCCGCGCTGGTCGCTGTGGCCTGTGAAAGTGGCAGCCAATCAGAACGCTGGCACATACATACAAACCCACACACACACACACACACATACAAACATTCCGCTTTATTATATACTAGCTGAACCCGGCACGCGTTGCTGTGCCCTATGTTGGTGATGTGAGAATATCAGGGTATGTATGTTGTGGAAGTGATGTGAGCATGTTTGTTGTGTGTATATGTATGTGTGTGTATGTGTGTTTATAGTTGTATGTGTGTATGGTTTTTTGGGGGTTTGTGTGCATGTGTGTGTGCAGGTATTGGTTTGTGTTTATTTTTGTGTGTGTGTGTATATGTGTGTGTGTGTGTTTGTGTGTGTATAGTTCTTGGTATGTGTGTATGTATTTGTGTGTAGTTATCTGTGGGTGTTTCGTGTTTGAGTACGTGTATATATATGTGTGTGTTTGTGTATGTATATGTATGTATGTGTATATATGGAGAGGTGGGGATATGTGTGTGTATATATGTGTATGTATTAGTGTGGATGTGTATGTTTAGGTGTGTAGATATATGTGTTTGTATGTGGTTGTGTTTTTATATGTGTTTGTATGTGGGTTTTTATATGTTGTTTTGTTTTTATGTGTGTGTGTGTGTGTGTAGAGGAGGAGGCCGAAGAGGAGGCCGATGGGGAACTGCTCGATCTCCTCCCCGCGCCCTCTCCTCGGGCAGCGGAGGAGAGGCGGTTGAGGGCTCTCCTACGGCCGCCGCCTCCCTTCTGCTGGCCGAAGAGGAGGCCGCAGGGAGAGAGACGGTGTGGCTCCCCTCGGCCTCATCCCGGCAGCGGAAGGGAGGCGGCGGGTAGCGGCGGAGAGCTTGTCGCCGCTCTCCTCCGCTGGCCGAAGAGGAGGCCGAAGAGGAACTGGCACCCCTCTCCCCTGGCCTCCTCCTCGGGCTGCGGAGGCTGCAGGGAGAGGGGTTGCCCGGTTCCCCTTCGGCCTGCTCTTCGGCCAGCGGAAGAGAGGCGGCAAAGGGCTCTCCGCCGCTACCCGCCGCCTCCATTCCGCTGGCCGAAGAGGAGGCGGAAGGGAGAGAGACGGCGCGGCTTCCCTCCCGGCCCCATCCCCGGGGGAGGACGGGAGGAGGCAGCGGAGGGGGCGGAGGAAGCGGGCATGGCGGAGAAGGCGTGTCCGGGCAGGGGACTACGGCTCCCAGAATGCTCTGCGCGGGCATTGTGGGCTATTTCCGGTGCTGTCTCCGCCCTTCTTTCGAGTGAGCTGCGCGGAGCCTTCTGGTAGTTGTAGTCCCGTGGGTGCGCCGTTCTCCCTAACCGTTTCATTGGCTCTCCTGGTGGAGGGTGGGGCGGGCGGGACCGCGGCGGCGTCCTCCCGGGATGTGTGCTGTTGGGTCCCGGGAGCCGCGTGGAGGATGTCGCCTCGTTGGTCTCAGGAGTGGTTCGTAAGCGGCGGAGGAGGGGGGCATGGCGTCGGATGTTGCGCATGCTTGGTATTGTGATGTTTCTATGGCGGCCGTTTTGTGTGTCTGGGGTGTTTTGCGCATGCGTAGTAATGTTGTGTTTTGGGGGATGTTTTGGGGTTTTGTGTTGTGTTTAGGGGTGTTTCAGTGGGTGGAGTTTGTACCTCTGGGTGCGGATGAGTGGCCCTGTGTTTTGTGTGTGTGTGGGAAATGTAGTTTTGGCGTGCATTTGCCCCGTTGCACGACCACTTCCCTTTTATATATATAGATAGAGATTATCCTGCTTTCCTCTCATAAACAGGGCTCAAAGCAGCTACTGTCAGCAAGTCTCTGTTACATACATACATGTTTAGTTGCTAGTTGCATGAACAGTGAAGGCCATCTTTCTACATCTTTGTTAATGGTTGAATGTGAAGAGCGGCTCCAGATCATGCCAGGTTGCTAATTAATGGATCTAGTCCACTGTTATCGATTCTGGCCATGCTGGAAGTTTCACTTTGAGACTTTCTGTATGTAAAGGATGCTCTCTGCATTTGCCTACATTGTCTTTGGATCCTTTCTGCTCCTAAAGCCCTTTCTTTGTGTGTTTTTTTCTTTCCGCAGCTCATTTATCTGCAAAAGAAGCTGGAGATATGTCCACCCTCTTCGATGTCGGTGGCATAGTTGGTACGTTCGATTGATGTTCATATCTGCTTTCCATGTACGTCTGGGAGGAGAGGGAGAGATATTAACCTGTGGAGATGGATGAGGAAGCTAATCCAGGCCCGGATTAAGTAATTGTGGCGCCCTAGGCCACACTTTGGAAGCCCTGCCCCCGAGGCGCTGTTGGACATGCGCGGCAGCGGCCCCGGGGGCGGCGCTTCCCTCCGCGTCATCCTCCTCCTCGCCCCGCCCTTCTTCCTTGGGCGTGAGGAGAATGACGAGCCGGAGGGAAGCCCCGCCCCCGGAGCCACTGGCGGACATGCGCTGGCGGCAGGAGGGTGCCTCTGCCTCCTCCGCGCTCCGCTGTGCTCCTGGGTGCCGCACATCGCCGGCAGCGGCACCGGGAGCTTCCCTTCTTTCTGCCTCCCGAGGAGGAGGAGGAAAGAAGGGAAGCCCCCGGTGCCGCTGCCAGCCATGCGCGGGACCCAGGAACATGGCAGAGGAGTAAGAGGCACCCTCCTGCGCATGTTTGCCAGGCGCCAGCAGCCCTGGGGGCGGGGTTTCTCTCCGTGTCATCCTCCTCCTGCCCTCCTTCCTTGGGCATGAGGAGGATGACGAGCCGGAGGGAAGCCCCGCCCCCGGAGCCGCGGGCGGCTAGAGGGCGCCTCTGCCTCCTCTGCCGTGTTCCTCGGTGCTGCGCATGGCCGGCAGCACCGGGAGCTTCCCTTCCTTCCTCCTTCCCGAAAAGGAGGAGGAAAGAAGGAAGCCCTCGGCTGCTGCTGGCCATGCGCCACCCAGGAACACGGCAGAGGAGGAAGAGGCACCCTTCTGCCACACGCGCATGTTCGCCAGGCGCCAGTGGCCCTAGAGGTGGGGCTTCCTCCGCCTCATCCTCCTCCTGCCCTCCTTCCTTGGCGATGGGGGGGGCGCCATTCCCTCCTCCCCCGTCTCCTCACAGCGCTCTCCCCCAGAGAGAGAGAGAGAGTCGTCATGCCGCACGTTGCGGTTTAGCTTGAACTTTTTTTTTTTGGTCCTAGATCTGCCGCCCCCCCAGGCCTGCGCCCATAAGCCCTGGTCTAGTGTGGCCTTATGGGTAATCCGGGCCTGAGCTAATCTCCAGTGGGAGAAGGCTATCACAAGTAAAAAGGAAAGGAACTGGACCACGACACTGACCTCACACATCATATACCTCCCTGTCACCATCTCTTTCACTAGCTCTCCCTCTTCACAATCCACATTTGTGTTATTTAATCTATATCCGACTTTTCTCTAAATATGGGACCAAAAGGTAGCTTCCAATAGAAGTTAAAACAAAACAGCTAAAACAAAATATACCACAAAAGTTTAAAATCTATTAAATAACCGATCCACAGAAAACATTGTGAAAAATGAAATGTGGTTTTGTCATGCAGGAGGCATCCTGGCTGGTCTCATCTCTGACTACACTGGCGGCAGGGCCACCACGTGCTGTACGATGCTGGTTTTGGCTGCTCCCATGGTGAGTATCCTCCAAGGGCCCCCAGCTACCGCAGCTGTGTGCTTAGGATTGCCAGGTAGCCCTTATGAGGATATATATATATATATATATATATATATATATATATACACACACACACACACACACACACACACACACACAGAATATATAATATATATATATATATATATATATATATATATATATACTGTATACACACACACACGTGTATATATATGGTTGGAAAGTTTTCCTTTAACATAGACTGAACAAGATGCGAACCTCTTGCTTTTTGTGCTTGCTGATGAAGTACATAGAACACTAGTTCCCAACCTATGGTCTGTGGACCACCAATGGCCTGCAAGAACGAAAATATGGTCCGTAGCCTTAGCATTAGTACACCGTTGCCTCGAAACCACGTGGCAACAAGAGCGACTGGTCTTGCGAAGCCCTCTTATAATGCCGAGGCAACAGGGATGTCGGGAAGGAAGAGGCTGAGTACCCACAAATATTACTACTACCGTGTTTCCCCGAAAGTAAGACAGCGTCTTACTTTCTTTTCCCCCCGAAAAGTCCCCCTACGTCTTACTTTCGGGGTACGTCTTATATAAACAAAGACGTACCCGTCGCCCGCACCCATGCCGCCGTCACGCCCGCCGCCGCAACCGGCCCATCGGCCGCGCACACCTCCGCGGCGCACCTTTCTGCTAGGCCTCTCCAAGGAAGGGAGGGGGAAGAGTCCCAGAGGCGTGGCAAAGCGGCGCTGCGTCAGAGTGACGCGTCGCCGCTTAGCCACGCCTCTGGGACTCTTCCCCCTCCCTTCGTTGGACAAAGGGAGGGAAGAGGAAGAGTCCCAGAGGCGTGGCTAGCGGCGCCTGCGTCAGAGTGACGCCTCACCGCTTAGCCACGCCTCTGGGACTCTCCCCCCTCCCTTCCTTGGAGAAAGGGAGGGAGGAGGAAGAGTCCCAGAGGCGTGGCTAAGCGGTGACGCGTCACGCTGACGCGGCGCCGCTTAGCCATGCCTCTGGGACTCTTCCCCCTCCCTTCCTTGGAGAGGCCTAGCAGAAAGGTGCGCCGATGGGCCGGTTGCGGCGGCGGCGGCGGCGACCAGGTACGGCTTACATTCGAGGTGCGGCTTACATTAGCCGACCCCTGACACCCCCCGATACGTCTTACAATCGGGGTGTCATACTTTCGGGAAACACGGTACCATGTCAGCTCTAGGTTATTAAATATATTGTTCTGTGGGTGAATAGATGGTGACTACTAGATGGCATATGTTCTGTATCGGAAACCAGAGCTGATGTGGTCTATCCAATGCAATTTTCTGAATCAGCACCCCAAATAATCAAACCAAATCTAAAGCTGGCCAAAAACTGATTTGTAACCCTTTCGGTACTAATGTTGGAGAGTGGTCTCTGGTCAAGCGGTCCCTGGTCAAAAAAGGATGGGAAACTCTGACAAAGAGAGAGCTAGAACTATAGTAGTTATTTTGATAAAATCCTCAAACACTCTTTTCAGAATATATTGTTTTTTTGTATTTTTGGTCGTGTTGTTTAATTTTTATTATTATTATTATTAGGTGGTAAACATACCTCGTGGGGTTTTGTGTGTATGCGGGCTGATTTGGTGTGTCTGCCTTGTGTGGTTTTGCTGTCTATAGGCTACTTAGGATGACAGCTCTCTTTATATATATATAGATTGGGAACTGAGGTTCAGGTTCCTGAGCCATCAAAAAGAGACATCTAAATGCCTTACCAAACTAACTGTTCCTATAGGCAGGAACAATGGCAGTTCTATGAAACAGCTATACTGTATAACTGTATAATATAAATGTTCAAGGGGTGTATTGTGTAGCCACTGAGTTTCTATGGATGGAGAAACATTTTTTAGCTTGGAAATTCTTAACTTGCTTCTCTGCTTTCTTTTCTAGCTGTTCTTATACAACTCTATTGGCCAGAATGGATTTGCCACATCTATAGGTAAGACCGGCCATTGAGCATCCTCGCACCCTGGTGCAGGGCTTGCCCTTGGGTGCGTTAGACATGTAGGTTAAATCGTTGTTAATGGGGACCGAATTTGCTCAACGGAATGTCTCCTCTCCCCATTTGCAGTCATGCTGATTATCTGTGGCGCCCTCGTCAATGGGCCTTACGCTCTCATCACAACGGCAGTGTCAGCTGATTTGGTAAGAACTGCATCCAAGCATCAAGGCCTTTGGGGTTACTTGCATTATGATTTATTTGAAGATCAAGTAAAGCACCCGCTTAATCCATACCCAACTTTTAATTAATTACAAGCAAAAAACACTTACCTTCCCCAGCACGAATGGGATGAATCCTTCCTCCCCTTGTAAGGGTGAGATTCGGGACCCTTCCACACAGCCATGTAACCCAGGCTATCAAGGTAAAATAACCCACAATATCTGCTTTGAACTGGGTTATCTGAGTCCACACTGCCATATATCCCAGTTCAAGGTAGAAAATGTGGGATTTTATTCAGCTGTGTGGAAGGGGCCCCAGTTAGCAGGCTAGCAGTTGGGATTCCCCCCCCCCCCCAGCACCAACTGCTGCTCCGGGAACAGAGTGAAGGGAGGGGGCCCAGGAAGACAGTTCCATCTTGCCTCCTGCTATGCTAATCTATATATAAAGAAAGAGTCGTCATCGAACGACCGTCCTAGGCAGAGAAACCTTACAAGGCAGAGACACCAAATTTGGCAACAAAAATAGGCCTCAGGCAAGGAAGGTTTTTAGCAAAGGAACTCCCCCCAAACCCTGAAGGCCCCAAAACAACGATTAAAAAACTACATTTCCCAGCATCCTCTGTGGCCGCCAGCGAAACCCATTGGCCAACATCAGTTACCATAGTAACACTGGGCAAAGCCAGCCAAGGCTAGATTAGAATGCTGAGAGATTTCAGTTTAGTCAGTTGGTGTTTGAGGGTTAAACTGTCAAGGCCAAGATCTAGGAGGGAGACAAATAGGGCACCAGGGACACAGGCACCACTGACAAACACATACCCCAGAATAACACAAAAGTAATACCTACACACAACACAATACGCACATAACACAACCTTGCGTCTACTGCTCAACCCATTTGTATGCCATTCCTTCCTTCCACACAGGCATAAGCTGACCCAAAAGACAAGCCATGCCTCCTAAAAAGAACAGCATCGGACGACACACTCGCAACGCTACATACATCACACAAAAAAGGGCAGAACAAACACCAGAACAGAAAGACACTGCACTACACTAGCTTTTGCCATCACCATAAACAAGGCTCAAGGACAAACACTACAAATCTGTGGCATAGACCTTGACACAGAATGCTTCTCCCACGGACAACTCTACGTAGCGTGCTCCAGAGTTGGGAAACCACAGAACCTCTACATCAACACAGCAGACGGAAAGACAAAAAACATTGTATATCCACAAGCTCTGCAGAACGCCAGGAACACCACACACCGACAACTCCACAGGACTTCAACATCCCACCCACCAAAACAACCCACGACGACACAGTCATGATCCCACCAAGACCAAAAGTAACATCAATTCCAACCCTTACATACTCAGACTTTCTCGCATCTCCTAAATACGTGCCGCGTGCCGGGTACAGCTAGTAATGTTATAGTATAATGTAATACAACATAATAATATATTATAATTATATATTTTGTATGTTATTTGTTTATTTTATTTATTATTCATTCTTATAGACTGCTCCTTCTAGCAGGCTCGGGGCGGTTTACACAATGCATACAAAACAATCAAGACGCAATTTAATACAGTACTAAAAGCATAAAAGACATACAACTATACAAAGAGCAAGCAACTACAGAAACCTTCTAGGCTTGGCATCAATGTTTAAGGATCAATAAGATTAAAAGCTTGTCTAAACAGAGCTGTTTTACAAGCTCTCCTGAATGGGGCCAGTTCATTGATGGTGCGAACTTCCACCGACATAGAGTTCCATAGAGATGGTGCTTGTAGTGGACAGTCTGCAGGAGTGGATCGAAGGGACTAACAGGAGGTTCTGCTCTTCTGAACGCAGCACTGATGAAAGCATTCGAGGAGTCGTAGGTGTTGGCGATAGGTGACCCATGTTTCAGACCCATAGAGGAGAATAGACAGTACGATAGCTCTGTACACACTGATTATGGTGCTTTGTCTCAGGTGCTTGCTGCTCCAGACTCTTTTGTGAAGCCTTCCAAATGCACTATATGCCTTTGCTAATCTGTGGTCTATCTCTTTGTCAATCTTGGCGCCTGAAGAGATTATGCTTCCCAGGTAGGTGAACTGCTGAACGGACTTAAGCACAGATTTGCCTATGCTGACGTGGGAAGGATGGTATTCTTCCTGTGGTGCGGGCTGGTAGAGGGCTTCCGTTTTCTCCAGCTCAAACAGCTCTGCAGCTGCTGCAAAGCAGGATGTGAGGCGCTGCAGGGCTGCTTCTGAATGGGAAACAAGGGCAGTATTGTTAGCAAAAAGCAGCTCACGGACTAGATAGTTTAGAGTCTTAGTGCGAGCCCTCAGACGGCTTAAGTTGAACAAGCTACCATCAGTACGATAGCGTATATATATATATGTGTGTGTTACATTACAACACCACCAATACCAAATGCATATACAACATACCATAATCATACTATTATTAGTAGTAGTAGTATTACATTACAATTATATTATAATATAATACAATATATTGACATTATAATATATATTATATTAAATTATAATGTAATATAACATTGTATTAGATCACCCGGCATTATGCTATGCCCTTTTAAAAGATGCGAGAAAGTCCAATCATCCAATTGTGCCTCCTTGAACTGCAGTTGGATGGAATGTATATATCATGGGGGGCATGGTGTGCCAAGTTGGGTCTTTATTGGTCTTGGTTCTGGGGCACTCAGTGGTCTGTGGGGGAAATGATGGGTTTTGAAGTACTACAAATCCCATTTTCCATGGTGGTACTTCAAGTCCCATCATGCATGGTCGGGGCTCTGTGTGCCAAGGTAGGTTACTGTAAATTCAGGCCATACACAATGTCCCATGAGCTGAGGCCTAGTTAGGAACAGCAAGTTAATGAAGCCTTACTGTCAATTCAGGCCATACACAATGTCCAATGAGCTGAGGCCTAGTCAGAGAATCAAGTTAATGAAGCCTTACTGTCAATTCAGAGCGTAAACAGTTTCCCAGTAAGTGAGGGCTAGTTAGGGAAATCAAGTTAATGAAGCCTTACTGTCAATTTTGGGCGTGGTCTGTGATTTTTCGGTTGGAAGTGATTTGGGTGTTTGTGTTGGGGATTGGCAGTTTATTATGGATCGGAATTTTCATGTTGGCTGGCCAGTGCAGCAGTTATGCAAATCCGCCCTTATTGGCAGCCAATCATGTTGTTCAGAATGTAGAGGCTGGGTGAGTCTTTGGCTGCCCGGAGGATGCTGGTAAATGTAGTTTTATTTGTACTCGTTGTTTTGGGGGCCTTTTAGGTTTTGGGGGGAAAAGTTTCTTTGCTACAAACGTACCTTGCTTGAGGCCTATTTCTGTTGGCAAGTATTGTGTTTCTGCGTTGTATGGTTTCTTTGTTTGAGGTATACATCACATGACGTGAACCCATTTATATAATAGATATTAGATCATATATTATTATATTATTTATAAAATAATAAATAACATTATTTATTTAAACAAAATAAAATTACCCTTTGAAATAAATAATAAATGTATATATCAAATTTGCCTGGAGCTTTATGAATTTTTTTCTTCTCCTCCACCACAGGGCACTCATGAAAGTCTCCAAGGAAATGCAAAGGCCCTTTCCACCGTTACAGCCATTATTGATGGAACTGGATCTGTAGGTCAGTTGCTGGAGAACAGGGGGGCTGCATTGACAGCTGATGTTTTGGAGCCAACTGTTTTAAGAGACCTTAGAGCAGGCATGGGCAAACTTTGGCCCTCCAGGTGTTTTGGACTTCAACTCCCACAATTCCTAACAGCCGGTAGGCTGTTAGGAATTGTGGGAGTTGAAGTCCAAAACACCTGGAGGGCCAAAGTTTGCCCATGCCTGCCTTAAGGTGACAGTGGTATGTCCCATACTGTTCACTAGAGTATAGCGTGAACATGGATCAGGAAGTGGGCTCCTCTCCGGCCTGCTTTCTTGCTGAGTCTTTGCATTGTTCTCATTTTGTTTTGCAGGTGCCGCTCTTGGACCCTTGTTAGCAGGCGTGATTTCCCGCTCCAGTTGGGACAATGTCTTCTACATGTTGATATCGGCGGATGTCCTGGCTTGCCTCGTGAGTTCATTTTGCTAAGCTGTCTGAATCAATATATGTTCGCTCCCAGTGATCCCTGTTGTACGTTACCTTCTTGCCTCAGTTGCAAAGTTTCAGGGGACAGCATATGCTGCTTATGCCCACTGGTGGTCCAACGTAAGCTTCTACGCATGTTATCAATGCCCAGGTAGACTGCAAGCCTTTCACAAGAGGAGCCATAGAGACTGTGTTGGATGGGGTTACACTCCCCCTGAAGACGTAGGTTCGCAGTCTGGGAGTGTTCCTGGATTCATCGCTGAGCCTGGAACCCCAGGTCTCAGCGGTGGCCGGGAGAGCTTTTGCACAATTAAAACTTCTGCACCCGTACCTTAGAAAGTCTGACTTGGCCACAGTGGTCCATGCTCTGGTTACATCCTGAATAGACTACTGCAACGCACTCTACGTGGGGCTGCCTTTGAAAACGGTTCGGAAACTTCAGTTGGTCCAACGGGCGGCAGCCAGAATGCTAACTGGGTCGACATACAGGGAGCATACAGAGAGCATACAACTCCCCTGTTGTGCCAGGTCCACTGGCTGCCAGTTTGCTACCGGGCACAATTCAAAGTGCTGGCTTTAGCCTTTAAAGCCCTAAACGGTTCGGGTCCAACTTACCTGTCCGAACGCATCTCTCCCTATGAACCATTGAGATGTTTAAGATCATCCGGAGAGGCCCTGCTCTCGGTCCCGCCTTCTTCGCAGGCGCGACTGGCGGGGATGAGGGACAGGGCCTTTTCAGTGGTGGCTCCTCGGCTTTGGAACGCCCTCCCTAGAGACATCAGATCAGCCCCCTCCCTCCTGACATTTTGCAAGAAAGTCAAGACCTGGCTGTTTGAGCAGGCATTTGCTGATGAAATATAATGGTTTAATTAGATATATGGAATGACGACGATGTGACGGAAACTGATTTCAACATGATGCTGAGACTGCAATTGTATGTTTTTAAATGTTAATTTGTTGTTATATGGTTATTTTTTTTGGTTTATTTGCTTGTGTTGTATTGAGGGCAGAGACTGCCTTGTGTAAACCGTCCCGAGTCGCCTTCGGGCTAAGAGGGACGGTATAGAAACGTGACAAATAAATAAATAAATACCATCCCCCTGTTGTGTCAGCTCCACTGGCTGCCTGTCCATCTCCGAGCCCAATTCAAAGTGCTGGTGTTGACCTATAAAGCTCTATACGGTTCTGGCCCAGCTTACTTGTCCGAACGCACCTGCCTCTATGTCCCATCTCGCAGTCTAAGATCATCTGGGGAGGCCCTGCTCTCGCTCCCGCCAGCATCGCAAATGCAGCTGGTGGGGACAAGAGACAGGGCCTTCTCGGCGGTGGCCTATGGAACACACTCCCCAACGAAATAAGATCGACTCCATCTCTCCTTGCTTTTAGAAAAAAGCTAAAGTCGTGGTTCTGGGACCAGGCCTTTGGGCAGCAGGTGTAAATTGTACCTTTGGATTTGACTGGATTGACACTTTGGACTTGACTGGACTGACAATGTGTTCCGCTTGATGGCTTTGATTAATTATTGTTGTATCTGGTGGTTTTTAATGTAATGTTTTTTAATGTTTCTAATGCTTTTTAATGTTGACTATATGGTGTATTTTAAAATTGTATTGTGGTGTTGCGGCCTGTAGTGCTGCAAATGTAAGCCGTGCTGAGTCCCCCTGCGGGGGTGAAAAGCTACGGGGTACAAATACCATAAATAAATAAATAAATAAATAGATAAATAAATAAATAAATAACCGTGTGTGTGTCTTCTGCTTTTAGTTGCTGTCACGTGTGGTGTTCAAAGAAATGCGAGGATGGTGCGGCAGCTACACAAGGAAAAGAGGGTAAGTGTTGACAGAACCGCAAAGCCTTGGAGCTCTTCTAGGAGTTGGATGGGATGGGATGGGATAGGCCTGGTTTGTACACCAGTGATTCAAAACATCCAGCCCAATTTCCCCAGCTTGGCTTCTCCAACCTAATACACTACATACCTCTGTCCGTACATTGGTTGTGCGTGATGTGATCTGTAATCCAAAACATTTGGCATGGGGAGGCTGCTCTGTAAATGTTACCTTATGTTACCTTATCCTGCCGTTGCTGCTGCCACCTTGAATTTTACCTTATGCACTTGGTAGTTGTCTCTCTCTGGCATTACTTCGCGAACGAAGATACTTAGGAAGGACTCTCCCCACGCTTTCTACAAGCGCGTTGATGACTAGGGTGGTTGGATGTGTCCTTCGAGCCTGTGCAATGGATTTTTTCTGGTGGAGCGCAGCGTGCACATAACTGGCCTCACCCTTTAAACCAAAGGTTCGTCTGCCGGGGCCTAGCAAAGCTTAGGACGGTGGCAGCGAGGTCCTAAGGTTGTAGGTTTGGTTCGAGTTTCCTTCTCTTCGATGGTTGACCTTACAGGGTTAGACGAGCACCATCTGCCCGGGTTTCAATTTAGAGTTTACCTTCTCTTGGGATGGTTGCCAAAAGGCTAGAGAGCCCATCCTACCCATTGACGCTCTTTGTCAGACCCTTCAGTTGCGACCTGTCTGGCATGGGAGGCCCTACCGGTGGCTATTATGCCACTGCCAGCATAGCTCACAACTTCATTAGGGCAGTGTTTCCCAACCTTTTTTGAGCCACAGCACACTTTTTACATTTGCAAAATCCTGGGGCACACCACCAACCAAAATGACACAAAATGACACTCTAACACAGTAATACATATAGTTAATATGTTTTTAAATGTATTTATATACTCAGTGTGAAACCTGGGTCTGTTTCGATGAACACAACATAGATATCCTGGCAGGAATGGCAGAAAGACACAAACTTCCCACACAGAACTCCCATAACCAAGAGAAAATGCTATAAGAGTTTGGTGGGGATTGACCTTGAGTTTTGGAGTTGTAGTTCACCTATATCCAGAGAGCACTGTGGATTCAAGCAATGTTGGATCAGGACCAAACTTGGCATGAATACTCAATATGCCCAAATATGAACGCTGATGGAGTTCAGGGGAAATAGACCTTGACATTTGGGAGTTGTAGTTGCTGGGAGTTATAGTTACCCTACAATCAAAGAGCATTATGAACCCCACCAATGATAGAACTGGGCCAAACTTCCCACACAGAACCCCCCAGGAGGCAAGAGGAGGTCTCTACTTGGGGAAAGGGAGGCGGGCATTCCCAATGCATGGAAAGGGAGAGACCAAGTAGACAACGGGTGAGGAGGGGGGGTGTTTGTAATTTTGTGCCTTTATCGAGGTAGGTTTCTTAGGGTTTTTATGCTTCAACACACTAGACTCCCCCCCCCCCCCGGAGGTCCCAATTTCCCACAGCACACCTGATGACCGCTCACGGCACACTGGTTGGGAAACACTGCATTAGGGTACGCAAGCCTCTCCCCTGCGACAAGGGGGCCCCAATGGTAGTTGTACTGAGCTGCTTTAGGAGATACTGTATTGAAATTGGGATGTGGTGGTCTTGGATTTACTTGCCTATGCCAAATGTGACTACACAACATGTGCATGAAATTCCAGGGAAGGAATACAGGGCCAGAGGAGGGTTTTAAAATCTCAACTGATAAACACATCAGCACATCAACTGGAAGCAATGGAGAGACTACAAATTACTTTCTGTATTACAGTGTTCTAAAACTTCTCAGTACACAAAGTAACTTTTCTAAGCTCTGTTGTAGCTACACCATCCTTTGCCATGTTCAGAGCCAGAGCACCAAAGTGAAGATTTGCCCAGGATGCTTAAAAAAAGGTTGACATCCCTAAAAAAGAAAGAGCACTGCATTGCAGTGAGTTTTCCACGCTGTTTGGCCATGTTCCAGAAGCATTCTCTCCTGACGTTTTGCCCACATCTATGGAAGGCATCCTCAGAGGTTGGGAGGTGCTCTGAGGAGAGAATGCTTCTGGAACATGGCCATACAGCCCGGAAAACTCACAGCAACCCAATGATTCTGGCCATGAAAGCCTTCGACAACACAAAGAAAGACCACTCTGCCATGTTTCCTTAACCAATACTAACAGCAAACTTCTCCCGTGTATGTCTTTGTAGCTCTTGTGTGGCCTTAACTCATCCAGTAGTGTTGGATACAAAATAGTTTGCAGTGTGAGTATGTCCATCCCTTTTGTGTATGTCCATCCTTCATTTAATGGAGGGGAAACGTGCAAATTTCATTCTATGATTTTTTTTGTCTGTCTCTCTCCTGATTCCATCCTCCTTTGTGACATCTAAGAGCTAAGTAGGGAGCTATGAGGACCCAACACATAAGAATAGTAGTAGTCACCATCTGATCACCCATAGAAAACTATATTTAATAAGCTGTGGCACTATAAGAGGGTTTTGTGAGACCAGCTGCTCTCATTGTAGTGTAGTAACGGTGAGGCTGTGGACCATATTTTGCACCGGGAATGTGGCACAGCTGGCTAAGTGTCAACTGCATAAGATCTCTCTGACCAGTAGGTCATGAGTTCAAGGCCTGCCCGGGTCGAGGTGGGTGCTCGACCTCTAAGTGTAGCCTGCTATCGACCTTTGCAGCTTGAAAGACAGTTGCATCTGCCAAGTAGGAGATAAAGGTACCACATTAAGTGGGGAGGCAAATTTTGACTGAATTATGAGGCCATTAAAGAACTCCAGGAACGCTGAGGAATGCGGAAAGAACAACAAAGGACGCTGGAACGCTGAGAGATGAGGAGTGCGCCAGCTCCCCCTGGTGGCCAGAGTTTGCCTCTGTTCGTCTCTATGTTGTATGTAGAAATGGCAGGGATTGTCTGCTAAGTATGTGTACCTGTAATCCGCTCTGAGTCCCCTTTGGGGTGAGAAGAGCGGAATATAAATAAAGTGTAATAATAATAAAATAATAATAATTGTAGTACTTTTGGACCACCGGTGGTCCACAGACCATATGTTGGGAACCACTTGTTTGAAGCATTCCGCTCCAGGAGCATCCACAGATCCCTTTGGCCATCCACTTACCATCCACTTGCCCAGCCAAGAAAGTGCCCATCTACATCTCCAAAATTTTAGGGCCACTCAAAACTTTCAGGAGTAAATCCTGTGTTCCTTTGATCTGGATGGATGGCTGGAGGTAGCCGTTCCAGACATGCATCATGTGGACTCCTCACAGCAGCTGAGCCATGCGTCAATTTCATTTTGGCCATATATACATGGCTTCATTCATCGCACAGTTAAAGTTAAGGAACACCTATCTCTTGGGAAGGAGCAAAGCTTTGTAAAGATCATTTATAATTCCCCAAACCTTGGTGATGTCAACAATTCAAGGCAGTAGCTATTTATTTCCCTAGCACTAAACACGCCCCAATAAGCTCAGCCATCAGGAGTGTGAGCTAAGTGGCTCTCATCCTAAAAGCATGCCAATAACCATTCATTTCTTACACAGTAGTTTTGTATTATTATTATTATTATTCGGGTTTCTATGCCGCCAACTCCCTGAGGCTCGCGGCGGCTCACAGGAACCGAAGGTACAACTACACACAAGCAATGCGATAAAACATCTAAGACAATTAAACAGTTAAAACAGCAAAATACAAAACCCCCAGGTACAGTTCAGAAATTAGACAACGTGACACCCCAGGACAGCGGCTAAAGCGGAACATGGGCAGGACCTACTCACCGAAGGCCTGCTTAAACAAATAAGTTTTGCAGGCGCGTCTAAACGGGAGCAGGTCCTTTATAGCCCGCGTTCCAGCCGGGAGGCCGTTCCACAGCGTAGGAGCTATAACGGAGAACGCCCTCCGGCGAGTAGATGTCAGTTTAGCCGATTTCGCCGAGGGTATCTCTAACAAATTAGCATCCTAGCGTAGTGATCTCAGGGGACAGTGTGGGGTGAGTCGGTCCCTCAAGTACGCTGGCCCCAGGCCATGCAAGGCCTTAAAGGTAAGAACCAACACCTTGAAGGAGATCCGGTGCTCGATTGGGAGCCAGTGCAGATCCTGCAAAACAGGTGTGATGTGGCGGCCTGCTGGGGTTCCAGACAGGAGCCGGGCGGCAGTGTTCTGCACCAGCTTGAGCTTCCGGGTCGCCGACAAAGGAAGGCCAACGTAAAGCGTGTTACAGTAATCCAGCCTTGAGATGACCGTAGCTTGGATCACCGTGGCCAGGTCATTCTGGGAGATATAGGAGGCCAGCCTCCGAGCCTGTCGCAGATGAAAAAAAGCAACCTTGCTGACCGCGGAGACCTGGGCCTCCATGGTCAGCTGGGAGTCCAGATGGACCCCCAGGCTCTTAACGGAAGGCGATGGGCATAGCGCCACACCGTCCAGGGTCGGAAGCTGGACATCTACACCACCCGAGCGGCCCGACCACAAGATCTCCGTCTTCGCGGATTCACCCTCAACCTACTGGCACGCAGCCATCCAGTAACGGCCTCGAGGCAGTGTTGGAAATTATCGGAATGAGAATGAGCTGGGTGTCGTCAGCGTACTGGTGGCACTCCAGCCCATAACTCCGCACCAGCTGTGCAAGCGGCTGCATGTAGATGTTGAATAACAGAAGGGAGAGAATGGCCCCTTGCGGAACTCCACAAACTAATGAGGAGCCCTCGGAGACCACCTCGCCCCTCCTCACACGCTGAGACCTCTGGTGGAGGAATCCTTTTGTAGAGGAGTCCTTTAGGGCAGTGATTTTCAACCTTTTTTGAGCCGCGGCACACCACCAACCAAAATGACACTCTATCACAGTAATACATATAGTTAATATGTTTTTAAATATATTTATACATTCACTGAGTTTGAAACCTGGGCCTGTTTCAATGAACGGAAGGGTGTTTCGTTTGGAGATGGCGTTTAAGCTTGCTTGGCACCATGGCGCTATTGGACATCTTCTCACCACACACCATGCACAGCGGAGTTGGTGCTGTTGCATCCCTGGTGAAAGTGAATCCAAATGAAAGATAGCTTTCGCTGTATTGCCTCAACCTCACCGTCTTTTCTTTTTTCTTTTGTCCACCACTCATGTTAGGGCCTTCATCTGTGTCATAATTTTGTCCAGGGCCCTGTTCGGCATTTGCATTTTCCCTTCTCAAAAACTTCTCCATCACTGTCACTCGCTTGCCTTGCTGTGTTCCCAAATTGCCACTGTCGCTTGACGCGCAGCTGCAGCACTAACTCTAACTTTGTTTACTTAGCAGTGTCTGAACGAATCCAAGATGGCGCGACCATAGCACTCTCGTGTCCCTTCTTAGGTGACGCGAGAGTGCTATGGTTCCATTTCTTAAAGGGACAGATGCGCCTTATAGTTTATATATGAATGAAGTTCAAAAAAAATTTCCCATGGCACACGTGATGATTTCTCACGGCACACTAGTGTTCCACGGCACACTGGTTGAAAATCACTACTTTAGGGGACACTGTGCAAGACAGAGAAAAATCTCCACAAACAATTATTTTAGAAGGGCAAATCACCAGGGCACTGGAATGTGAGATGTCTACACAAATCACTTTGTGGTGCTCAGTCTGGACCATAACACATTTGGTAGACATGTTTGTATAGCAAATAAGTCTCTATATGTCCTTAGGTTGCACTTTCCATACCCCCCCCCCCCCCGGGAGGGGAGTTCAGAAGGGCGGGGTAGAAATATAGTAAATAAATACTCCTCCCTTTGGACTAGACAGGATTGACTGGAACCGTAGACCACAAAATGACAGGTTCTTCCTCTGTTCTGAAGCAACAAAGACACTTCGGAGACCTTACTTCTCATAAGTGCAGGACGCTAACTAGAGTAGATCCCAAACTTCCAGTGCTGTATTTCTCTGTGCCTTTTTGTATCCTAATGCCCACAAATACTTTCCTTCCTGTTCCTGATGCCTTTTAATGATTGTATAAAGACCTAATTGTAACCAAAAAAAATGATTTCCAGAGGAAGAAATTTTGAGATGATCACATCTTGGAAAACAATCAGTCCTGCAGGCGAGCTGTTTTGTTTCCCTTCCCAGTCTTTCTCTGCATTTCTGTAGACTTATATCAAGCTTTGTGGGCTAACTAATCACCTGCCCAATCTTTAGATTTGGTGTGCTTCAGAGAGAAAAAGAAGACAGTGGTCATAATTTAAAGCGCTGGTTCTCAAAGCTGACAATAGACAAAGGTGTGCTATAGCACAGTGCTGTCCAACTTCTAACCGGCCAAGGGCCGGATTCCAGGTCACTGATGACCTGGGGGGCTGCCTGGCCCCGCCCCCGCCCCTGGTCACGCCCCCGGCCACGCCCCTGGCCACGCCCCCGCCCCCGGCTGCCGGGAAGCTTTGGGAGAGAGGGAGGAGCCACGCGGCACCCCCCTCCCTTCCAAGGCATCCTAGCCACAGATGAAGCTGGCGGTTTCGCCGGCTTCAGCTGCTGCCGGGATGCCTTGGAAGGGAGAGAGGCGCCGCCGGGGACCCCCCTCCCTTGCAAAGCATCCCGGCAGCCGCAGAAACCGGCGCTGGCTTCAGCCACTGCTGCAATGCTTTGCAAGGGAGGGGGTGCCGCCGGGGACCCTCCCTTGCAAAGCATCCTGGCAGCCGCAGAAACTGGTGCTGGCTTCAGCCGCTGCTGCGATGCTTTGCAAGGGAGGGGTGCCGCCGGGGACACCCTCCCTTGCAAGGCATCGGCGCCGGCGAGAGAGGGAAGAAGAAGAGGGCGGTGCAGGGAGGAGGAGCTAGCCCTCTTCCTCCTTCTTGTACCACCCTTGTCCCTCTCTCACCGGCGCCGATGCAATCGGTGGCGCGGAGAGAGGGACGGAGACGGCGATGCAGGGAGGAGGAGCTAGCTCTCTTCCTCCTCCCTGGCCCCCCCCCCCCCCCCGACGCCATTTTTTTAAAAAAAATTTTTTAGATTTTTTTCAAAAAAAATTAAAAATGGCGGCTGGGGGCATAGCTGGGGCCGTGCCCAACAGGCTGGGGGGCCGGATCTGGCCCCAGGGCCGCCAGTTGGACAACCCTGCTATAGCACATGCACCCCAAACCCGTGTACACTCTTTTCCTTTATCTTAAGAACCCCGGTACCACTACATGTTGGTTGTATTTACAGGTCAAACACCTCTTTTTGAGTACGCATGCTCTGGGTCCAAAAGTCACGGTAAGTCCACAACACTGCTGCAAACCCATTGATAAGCCTCCTGGTTTCTGGTCTCTTTGGTGCCCTTGGTTCAAAACTCCGTAATTCCTTTCTTGTCCCTCTACCACCTTGGTTAGATCACACGGGGCTACTGGGCTTTACTCTCTTTTCTGGGTGATGTTTGGCTTCAAGGAGGGCAAAAAGTTCAAGATTTAATAGCGAGCATCGTGCAGTCATTTAATTTGTACTCTTCGCTTGGCTTTTTTTGGTTAGTATTTGTATTGACTTGCCTTGGTACGAAATGGGATAGGGTAAACCTAGAACAGGGGTAGGCAATTACTGGCCCTCCAGGTGTTTTGGACTTCAACTCCCAGAAATCCTAGCCAGTTTACCAGCTCTTAGGATTTCTGGGAGTTGAAGTCCAAAACACCTGGAAGGCCGGTAATTGCCCACCCCTGACCTAGAACATGGAGTGTACATGGTCATATTAAATTATGATCAGGATGTAAAGTCTGAGAGGAACACGTTCACATTCCTAGGTAAGCAAAGTAGCTCAACAGAAGTTTCACATCAGGTCTTTATTTATTTATTTATTTATTATTTCAATTTATATACCGTCCTTCCCAACAGGCTCAGGGTGGTTTACAGCATATGAGCATAGCAAGCAATAAAATAGCAATAAGACATTAAAACAGTAAGACTAACAGCAACCACAGGGGTAGGTGGCTAAGGACTAAATGCCTGACGAAAGAGAGCAGTCTTGCAGGCCTCTTTATGCTTATATTAGGAGGGGCCATGATGGCGCAGCAGTTTAAACTACTGAGCTGCTGAACTTGCTGACCAAAAGGTTGCCGGTTCAAATCCAGGGAGTGGGGTGAGCTCCCACTGTTAGGCCCAGCTTCTGCCAACCTAGCAGTTCAAAAATATGCAAATGTGAGTAGAGCAATAAGTACTGCCTTGGTGGGAAGGTAACAGTGCTTTATGCAGTCATGACCTAGGACAGGGGTGCTCATTAGGTAGATCGTGATCTACGGGTAGGGCGTCCTGGTAGATCGCAGGCAGGGCGGGAGGAAGGCTCAGTCCCGTCCCGCAGGCTCCAGGTGGAGAAGGAGGTTGGACTGGATGGCCCGTGGAGGTCTCCTCCTATTCTAGGAACCCATTGTTGTTATTATTATTATTATCAGAGGCTGAATGGCCATCTGTGAGGAATGCTTTGATTGTGTTTTTCCCTTATGGCAGAAGGAGGTTGGACTGGATGGCCCTTGGAGGTCTCCTCCTATTCTAGGAACCTATTGTTGTTATTATTATTATTATCAGAGGCTGAATGGCCATCTGTGAGGAATGCTTTGATTGTGTTTTTCCCTTATGGCAGAAGGAGGTTGGACTGGATGGCCCTTGGAGGTCTCCTCCTATTCTAGGAACCTATTGTTGTTATTATTATTATTATCAGAGGCTGAATGGCCATCTGTGAGGAATGCTTTGATTGTGTTTTTCCCTTATGGCAGAAGGAGGTTGGACTGGATGGCCCGTGGAGGTATCCTCCTATTCTAGGAACCTATTGTTGTTATTATTATTATTATCAGAGGCTGAATGGCCATCTGTGAGGAATGCTTTGATTGTGTTTTTCCCTTATGGCAGAAGGAGGTTGGACTGGATGGCCCGTGGAGGTCTCCTTCTACTCTAGGAACCCATTGTTGTTATTATTATTATTATCAGAGGCTGAATGGCCATCTGTGAGGAATGCTTTGATTGTGTTTTTCCCTTATGGCAGAAGGAGGTTGGACTGGATGGCCCGTGGAGGTATCCTCCTATTCTAGGAACCTATTGTTGTTATTATTATTATTATCAGAGGCTGAATGGCCATCTGTGAGGAATGCTTTGATTGTGTTTTTCCCTTATGGCAGAAGGAGGTTGGACTGGATGGCCCGTGGAGGTCTCCTCCTATTCTAGGAACCTATTGTTGTTATTATTATTATTATCAGAGGCTGAATGGCCATCTGTGAGGAATGCTTTGATTGTGTTTTTCCCTTATGGCAGAAGGAGGTTGGACTGGATGGCCCGTGGAGGTCTCCTTCTACTCTAGGAACCCATTGTTGTTATTATTATTATTATCAGAGGCTGAATGGCCATCTGTGAGGAATGCTTTGATTGTGTTTTTCCCTTATGGCAGAAGGAGGTTGGACTGGATGGCCCGTGGAGGTATCCTCCTATTCTAGGAACCGATTGTTGTTATTATTATTATTATCAGAGGCTGAATGGCCATCTGTGAGGAATGCTTTGATTGTGTTTTTCCCTTATGGCAGAAGGAGGTTGGACTGGATGGCCCGTGGAGGTCTCCTCCTATTCTAGGAACCCATTGTTGTTATTATTATTATTATCAGAGGCCGAATGGCCATCTGTGCAGAATGCTTTGATTGTGTTTTTCCCTTATGGCAGAAGGAGGTTGGACTGGATGGCCCTTGGAGGTCTCCTTCTACTCTAGGAACCTATTGTTATTATTATTATTATCAGAGGCTGAATGGCCATCTGTGAGGAATGCTTTGATTGTGTTTTTCCCTTATGGCAGAAGGAGGTTGGACTGGATGGCCCTTGGAGGTCTCCTTCTACTCTAGGAACCTATTGTTATTATTATTATTATCAGAGGCTGAATGGCCATCTGTGAGGAATGCTTTGATTGTGTTTTTCCCTTATGGCAGAAGGAGGTTGGACTGGATGGCCCTTGGAGGTCTCCTTCTACTCTAGGAACCTATTGTTATTATTATTATTATCAGAGGCTGAATGGCCATCTGTGAGGAATGCTTTGATTGTGTTTTTCCCTTATGGCAGAAGGAGGTTGGACTGGATGGCCCTTGGAGGTCTCCTTCTACTCTAGGAACCTGTTGTTGTTGTTGTTGTTACTAGTAGTAGTAGTAGCAGAGGCTGAATGAATATCATCATTATTATTATGAATAAATTCAGGGGCTTATGATACTCACATTTAGTTGAATTCAGTCTTAAAATATATTATATGGCTCTCACTGAAATACATTTCTAAATATTTGGCTTGTATGGCTCTCTGAGTAGTGGGTAGGTAGATCATTTTGACTTGGTTGTTTTATAAGTAGCTTGCATGCTGGAAAAGTGTGAGCACCCCTGATATAGATAGAAGATGATAGATAGATAGATAGATAGATAGATAGATAGATAGATAGATAGATAGATAGAGATGCAATGCTGTTGAGCACCCCTGACCTAGGAGGTGTCTACAGACAATGCCAATTTGTTGTCTTCTATTTGTAAAGCACAATGTACACCATACACTAGATAGATTGATAGGTAGGTGAGATGAGATAGATCAGGGCTGTCCAACTGGCGGCCCCGGGGCCGGATCCGGCCCCGTAGCCTGTTGGACACGGCCCCACCTATGCCCTCAGCCGCCATTTTTAATTTTTTTTTAATCGATTTTTTTAAAAAATGGCGGCCGGGGGAGGGAGGCGGGGGTAGGGAGGAGGAAGAGAGCTAGCTCCTCCTTTTCGGCGCCCCCCTCCCTACCTAGGAAGGGAGGGCGCCGAAAAAGGGCAGAAGGCGCCAACGGCAGCGCGTCACAGGCCTGGCGTGACGCGCTGCCCCTGGCACCGCCTACTCCTCAGGCCCCCCCTCCCTTCCTAGGCCGCCGCCGAAAAGGGCAGAAGGCGGCGCCAAGAGCAGCGCGTCACAGGCCTGGCGTGACGCGCTGCTCTTGGCGCCGCCTACTCCTTTTCGGTGGCTCCCCGGCCTAGGAAGGGAGGGCGCCGAAAGGAGGAGTAGGCGGTGCCAAGAGCAGCGCGTCACGCCAGGCCTGTAACGCTGCTCTTGGCGCCGCCTACTCCTCCTTTTCGGCGGCTTTAGGAGGGGCGGGGCCTGGGCTGGGGCGGGGCCTGGGGCGGGGCCTGGGCTGGGGGGGGCCTGGGGCGGGGCCGAGCGGCCCCGCAGGTCATCAGTGACCTCTTATCCGGCCCTGGACCCGCCAGAAGTTGGACAGCACTGAGATAGATCTACAATATGTAAATGGTTTCATGGTTACTAATATTATTTCATTTAGAGTCATCTGAAAAGCTTGTAGAGAAGCTTGTATAAAAGCTATAGAACACAAAACATTTATCATTTTTAATGTGAGATTTTCAGTGTTTTCCTTATTATTGAAAATACTCAATAATAATAAGAATAATAATAGTAACTATCATCATTATTTATATTTCGCTCTATCTCCCTGGAGGGACTCAGGGCAGATTCCAAACATAAAAGGCAAACATTCAATGCCGAATACAACAACAATACATCCATGCTAACAAAATTTAACAACCCAACAAATAAGCACAAACTATGACTTAACAACTAAAATTAAATTAAAAAACGCAGTCTGTTATAACAGACATAAGCCAAAACATCAAACAGAAGCATCTATTTCCCAGTTTCTTGGGGCAAACGGATTGATCAAAGACTGCGTCCAAAGCTCGACAGAACCCATGTAGGTCCAACCTGAGTTCAGAGATGGCACTTGCTCTCCCTGCGTAGGGCTGCAGCCTTCTGAGATGATGGTATTTCTAACAGATCTTCTTGGTTCTTTTAGCTTTAAGGAATTTTGACGTGATCCGCCTGACCAGAGGAGGAGCCCCTTGGAAGCAATGAGGAAGAGCGTGGCCGAGAGGGTCGGTTTCACTTCACCGCTCCCTCTCACAAGTCGACAGGAGGAATTCACGGGGCCAGACTGGATCATGAACCAGAAACAAACTGAACTCTCATTCCAAACATCAACCAAGTTGATCGTTGTCCGCAGAGGGGAGCAGGAAGAGTGATGTAGCAAGTTCAAGATGAAAGGAACTGTTGTCTTTTGTGTCTGTGCCAAATCCCAAGGCCTCAGTTTTTAATCAGTTGCCAGCTGCATCCTTTGTATTACTGCTCTTTTTTATTATTATTACAAACGGTGCTGAACCAGTCGGTTGTTGGTGTCTGTCTGCTTAGGTGAAAACGTGTTCATGACCACAGGGGAGATTTTTGGGCCACTGTTGCCGTTTCTCAGGGTGGAATTCTACATCGTGTGTAGCCCCTACGTTTTGGGAGGATTTCAAAAACGTGTCTACTAATTTTTTTCTACTCAGGAGTAGAAAAAAATCTATGCAGGGGGGAAAAGGGCTTTTTGAACCTCCTCCTTTCATGCTGCTGTCTCCCTTGTCGAAAATCACACAAGAAGCCTTTATTGACTGCTGTAACCTAACTCCTTGTCAATATGGGAATCATGTGGTCCTCCATTTTTTTTGGACTGCAGCTACCAGCAGCCATAGGAAGCTAGGAGTTGCAGTTGAACATCGGGAGAGCCATATGATGTTCTATCCATATAGGCTAGTGCAGGGGTGCCCACATTTTTTCAGCACGCGAGCTACTTATAATAAAACCAAGTCAGAAAGATCTACCTACCTCCTGGAGAGGGGATGGGATGGGGGCGGGGCTTGGTGCAGCCTGGCTCCGACCCCTCTGGCTTCCGCTCTACCAGCAGCTTCTCCAGGCTTGAGGATGGCAATGCCAAACCAGCCTTGTGCTAGCTATGCCACCACTGGCATGACATTGCCATCCTCAAGCCTGGAGAAGCTGCTGGTAGAGCGGAAGCCAGAGGGGGGCGGAGCCAGGCTGCACCAAGCCCCGCCGCCTCTGGCTTTGGAGCTCCCAGCAGCTTCTCCAGGCTTGAGGATGGCAATGCCAAGCCAGTGGTGGCATACCTAGCACAAGGCTGCCTTGGCACTGCCATCCTCAAGCCTGGAGAAGCTTCTGGGAGTGCCGAAGCTGAGGGAGGGGCGGGGCTTGGTGCAGCCTGGCTCCGCCTCCTTCTAAGAAGCGCCCCATCCGGCTGGGATCGACCTCCTTCGGTCCCGGGATCAACTGGTCGATTGCGATCGACTTCCTGGGCAGCTCTGGGCTAGTGGTTCCCAACCTGTGGTCCGTGGACCACCAGTGGTCTGCAAGAACGAAAATATGGTCTGCGGCCTCACCATTACTACACTGTTGCCTTGAAACCACACAGCAACTAGGGTGAGTAGTCTCACGAAACCCTCTTATAGTGCCGAGGCAACGGAGATGTTGGGAGAGGAGAGACTGACTACCCATGAAAGATTACTACTACCACATCAGCTCTAGATGATTAAATATGATTTTCTGTGGGCGAGCAGATGGCAACTACTGGATGGCATATGTTCTGTATCAAAAACTAGAGCTGATGTGGTCTATTCAATGCAGTTTTCTGAATCAGCACCCCAAATAAGCAAACCGAATCTAAAGTTAACCAAAAACTGATCCGTAACCCTTGCGGTCCCGGGTCAAGTGGTCCCTGGTCAGAAAAAGGTTGGGAACAACTGATATAGGTATTAGTACTTAATAGGCTTATTTAGGAAGATTAGTTCAAAGTGTTGGCTTGCGGCAACATTCATGATAACCTAACGAATAAGAAGAAAAATAATAGGTTGAGTTGCTTTTAAATTAAAGATGTGCAGTTAATTAACATCTGTTTGATCTGAAGCTGGACCCAGAACTTGACAAAATGACTACAAGTCCCAGTTTCCTTTATCTCCTTGCCATTTTAGTCCAGATAATAACATTTTCAGGTTCCGAGACAACGTTGTTTTTGTGTCCCTTCCATTCATTTCCATGTCATGTGACTCTAATGCAAACTATCACAGGGGTTTCTTTGCAATTGTGAAATGTGTGATTAAAAAAAAAGAAACGTATGGGGAGCACAGTAGATATTGTCACAGAAGCACCCACACTCACTGCACAAGGCTGTGTGTGAGGTGTGTGTGCATGGGGGGGGGGGGCGTGTTTGTGGCTTCAATGCACTTGTGGACGGACAACAGGTATCGCACAACACCATGTGATAAGTAATCCGGTGCCTGTTTCCACCTCTCTGCAATAAAGTCCTATGGTGTCTTTAATCAAGTGAGATAGCTCTGAGTGAGAACTTGGTGGCCACTCCAGGTCTTTTGGTTTCATTGGCTCTATCCAGCAAGGAAAGCTTTATCCTTGTGGAAAATTGGTACTCAGGCACAGTTGGGCTATTTTTTAAATTTATTTATTTATTATTATTATGTTTCAAACTTCTATATCGCCACTCCCCGGAGGCTCGGAGCGGTTTACAGTTTGATTCATAACACAATAACAATACAGAACAGACATTACAACAGAAGCAAAACAGGGGTGGAACATGAATAAGGGAGGGAACATAAGGATCACATACATTCAGCAATGGAATGGGGATAAGGATTGGATAGAACCAGGGTCCATACCGATTGACCCCTTACTGGGATTGTCCCATGGTGGCAGTTGGCGACCATCAAAGGGAGGCAGCTGCGGGACTCCCAAAAAGCTCTGTAGGATCACAAGCTTGGGAAGGAGAAGGAGATAATCTCCGACCCTTGGGCCCTGTGTTCTCAGAGGCTGTCTCCTTACAAGTCCAGCGACCTGACTCGAGGGCTGGCAGCTCTCCGAAGGACGTTTCGAAGCTCCAAAGTTTGAACTCCAGAATGTCCTCGAATGAAATGTCCTCTGGGTCCCCGAGCTAAACACTCTGGTCCTCTTCTGCCGTTGAAGACCTACAGCATTCGCAGCAGTACTGGGGACTCTGTGATCACGATGAGTCGTTGATCCGGTCCTGGGCTGGGCGATCTGGTTTCTCGGTGCTCTTCAGCGAGGCCGGATGTTCGCTCTAGGAGACTCTTTTTCTTCTGCCGTCGTTTCCACTTCCTGGGACGATGACGCGGTTTCTGGTGGGAGATCGCTGACAATTTCTGGATTTCTGCTGGAGAAGATATCCGGTCCGATCCAGCGTCCTCAAGGGTTTGAATAGCCCATATTTGAATAGCCCTCGACTATCCACCCCGCCCTGCCCCCCAACATCTCTTCGGCGGGAGGGGGGGACCTGGGCGGCCGACAGGATCTCCGAAACGTCCAGCGCCGGCATAGAACCACCAAAGGCAGGTCGGCTCAAGCCATCTCCAGGTGGCGAACGCCCAGATGGTGGGCCAGAGTCCGGTCCTGGGTTCTGGTCAGCTGCTGAAGGTGGGTGTCCATGTGTCAACTCACTATATTTTTATACCACCCCTCTCAGCCCGAAGGCAACTCGAGGCGGTACACACATGGCAACGAATGTCCACAGATAAAACACATAACAATTAATAAAACAACCATATAAAAGCAAAAAAATGGCAGTTAAAAATATAAAATACAAATCTCGACATCTCATTATTATTATGTTATAATGTTAGAAGTCCAACAGAGAGCACTAGAAATTTTCCTTGTGAATTAAACTACACATCAGTTTGTTAGTAAAGGTAAAAATTTTCCCGACATTAAGTCCAGTCATGTCTAACTCTGTCCGTTGGTGCTCATATCAATTTCTAAGCCAAAGAGCCGGCATTGTCCACAGACACCTCCAAGGTCATGTGGCAGGCATGACTGCATGGAGCGCCATTACCTTCCCGCCAGAGCGGTACCTATTGATCTACTCACATTTGCATGTTTTTGAACTGTTCGGTTGGCAGAAGCTGGGGCTAACAGCGGGAGCTCACCCCGCTCGCTGGATTTGAACTGCTGACCTTTCGGTCAGCAAGTTCCGCAGCTCAGCTGTTTAACCCACTGCCCCACTGGGGCCACCAGTTTGTTAGGCTAACGCAGTGTTTCCCAACCTTTTTTTACATTTACAAAATCCTGGGGCACACCACCAACCAAAATGACACTCTAACAAAGTAATACATACAGTTAATATGTTTTTAAATGTATTTATACACTCAGTGTGAAAACTGGGCCTGTTTTGATGAACACAACATAGAAATCCTGGCAAGAATGGTAGAAAGACAAACTTCCCACACAGAACTCCCATAACCAAGAGAAAATGCTATAAGAGTTTGGTGGGCATTGACCTTGAGTTTTGGAGTTGTAGTTCACCTATATCCAGAGAGCCCTGTGGACTCAAACTATGTTGGATCAGGACCAAACTTGGCATGAATACTCAATATGCCCAAACACAGATGGAGTTTGGGAAAAATAGACCTTGACATTTGGGTGGAAGGCTGAGGAAGGCTGGCAAGGGAGTCTCTCACAGAATCCCGCCTGCCTTTCCTTCCTCCGAGGGCCCTCCTGCCAGGCCCCGACCCTTTCCCCCCACGAAGGAAGGCCCCTTCTCCCCTTTGGGGCCTTTCCTCCCCCAAGGGGCTTTTTGGGGGCCAGGTTTAGGGGAGAGGCGCCTCACCTGGGGCCTCACCTGGGACACAGCAGCGCCTCCGGAAGCAGCTGGCTCCTTCGCAACGTTCACCGCCGCAGGAGGAAGTTGAATGCGTCTGCCACCCACGGGACCTAGTGCGCATGTGCCCAGACAAGCTCACTTCCGCTTCCATTCCCCACTCTCCCTCGAATGGTGGCTGGCTGGCTGGGGAAAGGGCTGAAGGAGGTGGCGCCCCGGCCCCTTCTTCATCATCGCTGCCCAGCCCTTCCTCCTCCTCCTTTCCCAAGCAGCAGCAGCAGGAGTTCGGCAGGAGGGGGAAGAAAGGGGGGAAGAGAGGTTTTCCCACGGCACACCAGGCAATCGCTCACGGCACACTAGTGTGCCACGGAACAGCGGTTGGGAAACACTGGGCTAACCTAATCAACATGATGGAGCTTGGAGCCAGATAAAAGCATTGGTCGCCAAAGCTGGCTATTTCCAGGGATCCATCTCTATTGACTGATCCCAGCTAGCTTGCTTTCTGAAACTTCGATTTCTCTCCCTCCTTTATACACCCATCATGGGAAATCCTCCAACAGGAGTTCAGAATTTCCTTGACATACTATCCCCATTTTATATGATTAAGGTTGGTAGACTGAGATCTCCATCCAGCTGGAACAACTAAAGAGCTTTACTTTTATTGCCTGTAGCCTGTACTGCCACCAGAGTGAACGCAGTGCCAAAAACGGCCCTGCTACACAAAACTAAACATAGAATTCCACTGGATCCTGTCTCCATGCCTGTTAAGTGTCCCAAGACCTATGTGCCCCAAAACTCAAGGTAACCCAACCTTCACAACTAGCTGAAATAGAGACCTTGGCAGAGAACGACACTAGATGTTATGCCTGCTAATTGGCAAGTACATTGCAACCAGATGTGCAATGACCAACCTGTTCTCCAGATGTGAGCAGCATCCTTGTGCAATAGTTCTGAGTGTACGTGTGCACGGGATTCAAGAGTAATGTATACTGGAAATAAATTAATCTTTTAAAGGGGTTCTTTGGCTGAAGACAGCCCAGTCTTTTCTCTAGCGAGTAAATACATGTGCCAAGATTCCTGTCGGACTAATTACCCAACAGATCTTTCCATTGGTATTACTACGCGCAGCGGTGCCAAGTGCAGTGTTTATGTACAGTATAAACTTGCCGTCTAATTGACTTCACCTCCTTGGAACTTAACACACCAAGAAACATCTGTGCCTGATGTTGTTTTATGAAGTGCTGATTCCACCAGTAAAGACACAGGAAAGAAAGGTGGCCACAGAACAAAAAGTGCAGATTCGCTGTGTTGCACAGAGATTTTAGCTGCAATTCCATGCACACAGAGTAATACAGAGATTATTTCGGCCATACAATAAGGATTACCTTATTGTATGGCCGAAATAATCTCTGTATCTCCACATGTTGCATAATTATGGATATGAAGCAAAAGCAAAGAGCTGTAATTCCCCCTGCATCTATGGTAGGCATCATTAGAGGTTGTGAGGGCTAATGTATACTAGGAAAATGGGGTTTATATATCTGTGGAGAAAGAACATTACGCCCGTTGCCCTTAGTAAAGAGTCTGGGGGTCCAATTGGACCCGCTGCTGACAATGGAGGCTCAGGTCTCCGCTGTCAGCAGATCTGCTATCTTCCATCTACGACAGGCTAGGCGGCTGACGCCCTACCTAACCGGAAATGACCTAGCTAGTGATCCAGGCGACGGTCATCTCAAGGCTAGACTACTGTAACGCCCTCTACATTGGTCTACCTTTGGCGGTGTAACGAAGGTATATCGATAATGCCGCCCAAAGCTAGCGTCGATCTTCGTTTATTTGCACACCAAACTGAGTGAACCGTGTAGTATTGTGGCAGGGCAGGCTATCCCACCGCTGCCACCAAATGTGGAAATTCGACATTTACTGTTCACCTTTCTCAAAACGTGGCAGGGCAGGCTATCCTTTTAACCAACCACTGCCTCCAATACTTAATGTTTTCCTTGTTCATTACTTGCTGCCACCATTTGTCAAGGCTTGACCACTAGATGTGAGGGTCTTTGTGAATAAACGACTTCCACAGATGGTTTTGTTGAAAGTGTTTAACAGTTTATTTTACACAAATGGGCTTAAAGCTTAGGTAGTTTCAAAAGATCTCCGAAGAGGCACAAACTTCAAGGTTTCAACAATATAACAATGGGGTTTTAAATTCCCCTTACTCAGTTACACACAAGTAACTACTTAATACTGGGTTACTCTCAACCCTGGGACTAAACTCTGTCCCACACACTTGGGTTTCCCTCAACCCACACACAGAACTGAACTGCACACTGCAGCTCCTACAGAGAGATTGCAGCTCCCGCAACTGTCAATTCCTAACTAACTCTGGTCACAGCTGTTGGCCAACTGACATTCTCCAACTGTCAGATTCAAACTGAACATTCTAAAGCCAGAGTGGCATCTGTTGTCATGGCAACAGCCTCTGCTTACAGCTTGCTGCTGCAAACATTCCACGGCTTACTCTCTGCAGCTTTTAAAGAATGTCTATTCTAAATACATAAACAAACATGTGATTAACATATAAATAACCACCTCATCACAGGCGGTTATCTGGAAACTTAAGCTGCTGCAGAATGCTGCAGCTAGACTCCTGGTTGGAGTGCCGGCCAGGAGCCATATCACTCCAACTCTGCGGCAACTGCACTGGCTGCCAATTGAGCACCGGATCATCTTCAAAGTGTTGGTTTTGACCTTTAAGGCCTTGTATGCAGGGGCGGCCCTACCGGTAGGCAAAGGACGTCACTGCGTGGGGCGACATCTGGGTAAAGGGCGCATTCCCCAGCCCACAAGACAGCCGGCCGATGTTCCGCCCGATGTTCCGCTTTAGCAAACCTCCCTGGCCTTGTGTTTACCGGCTTCTGCGCCTGCGCACCGGAGCTTCTGGGCATGCGTGGAGGGGGCGTGTGCCGAATAGGGAGTGCTGTGTTTACAGGCTTCTGCGCCTGCGCACAGGAGCATCTGGGCATGCGTGGAGGGGGGGGCGCATGCCGAATAGGGAGTGCTGTGTTTACAGGCTTCTGCGCCTGCGCACAGGAGCTTCTGGGCATGCGCAGAGGGGGGGCACCAAAATAATGTTGGGGGGCGCCAAAATAATGTTCGCTTACTACTTTAAAATTACCTTAGACCGCCCCTGCTTGTATGGTCTGGGGCCGGTGTACTTAAGGGGTCGTCTATTCCCATATGTTCCCAGAGATCCCTTCGATCGGAGGACCAAAACCTGTTAAAAGTCCCTTCTATATGGTCCATCCGTCATCTTCTAGGCAGAGAGCCTTTTCTGCTGAGGTGCCGAGCTTGTGGAATGCCTTGCTGGCCGAAGTTTGAGGGATTAATGAGCTGCCTGCCTTTCGGAAGGCTTGTAAGACTGTTCTGTTTCGGCAGGCATTTAACTCTTAGCCATTCTCCGTCGTGGGCCAACAGAAATATTGTTTTAGTGTTCTGGTGTTTTTATTGTTTTAGTGTTATTTTATTGATGTTATGCTTGTATGTTGTGAACCACCCTGAGCCTGTTAGAAAGGGTGGTATCTACGTAAATTGAAATAATAAATAAATAAATAACATTCAAATACAGAGGAACTCCAGACAAGAAACAATCAAGGACATCTAATCACCTCTCAACAAAGGACTCCCCCAGGCAGTAAGAAGCCAGACCTTGAAACTGCTAGGCCATTAAATGCTAATCAAAGTAGGCAATGGAAACAGTCACACCTACCTCAAACAGACAACAGTTCTTTATTTCAACCTGGACCTTCCACAGCAGGGTCATTGTGGGGGGGGGGGGGGAGGGGGCTGGCTTGAGAGGCTCAGCCCCCCCCCAATTATCAGTGTTGTCCACAAGAAGGCCTTACTGATACATTATTTAAACTATTACGCGTATTCATATCATCATCTGATCACCATGCTCAATATATACCACTAGCTGTACCCGGCACGCGTTGCTGTGCCCTTTTTAGGAGATGCGAGAAAGTTCAATCATCCACGGTGTGCCCTCCTCTAAACTGCAGTTGGATGGAGTGTGGGTCATGGGGGGCATGGTGTGCCAAGTTGGGTCTTTATTGGTCTTGGTTCTGGGCCACAGTGGTCTGTGGGGAATGATGGGTTTTGAAGTACTACAAATCCCATTTTCCATGATGGTACTTCAAGTCCCATCATGCATGGTCGGGGCTCTGTGTGCCAAGGTAGGTTACTGTAAATTCAGGCCATACACAATGTCACATGAGCTGAGGCCTAGTTAGGAACAGCAAGTTAATGAAGCCTTACTGTCAATTCAGGCCATACACAATGTCCAATGAGCTGAGGCCTAGTCGGGAGAATCTTATGTTCTTATGTTCTTATGTAAGTTAATGAAGTCTTACTGTCAGAGCGTAAACAGCTTCCCAGTAAGTGAGGGCTAGTTAGGGAAATCAAGTTAATGAAGTCTTACTGTCAATTTAGAGCGTAAACAGCTTCCCAGTAAGTGAGGGCTAGTTAGGGAAATCTAGTTAATGAAGCCTTACTGTCAATTTTGGGTGTGGTCTGTGATTTTTTGGGGTGTAAATTTTAGGTTGGAAGTGATTTGGGTGTTTGTGTTGGGGATTGGCTCAGGCCTTTTCCTTATTCTGTTTTGGCAGTTTATTATGGATCGGAATTTTCATGTTGGCTGGCCAGTGCAGCAGTTATGCAAATCCGCCCATATTGGCAGCTAATCATGTTGTTCAGAATGTAGAGGCTGGGTGAGTCTTTGGCTGCCCCGGAGGATGCTGGTAAATGTAGTTTTATTTTTACTCGTTGTTTTGGGGCCTTTTAGGTTTTGGGGGAAAGTTTCTTTGCTACAAACGTACCTTGCTTGAGGCCTATTTCTGTTGGCAAGTATTGTGTTTCTGCGTTGTATGGTTTCTTTGTTTGAGGTATACATCACATGACGTGAACCCATTTATATAATAGATATGCATGAGGGTATTGGGAGAACGATACAAAACGTTTGCTAGGGTAGGCCCTCTCTCACTCAGAATCACCCCCCCCCCCCCCCAGGAATCAAAATCCTGGCTATGGTACTGTTCCACAGATACATAAACCCCATTTCCCTAGTTTCCACCAGTCCTCACAACCTCTGAGGATGCCTGCTATAGATGCAGGTGAAACGTCAGGAGAGAATGCTTCTGGAACATGGCCATACAGCCCGGAAAACACACAACAACCCAGCGATACCGGCCATGAAAGCCTTTGACAATACCAGAGATACCGCCTCTTCACACTAGAAAATGAATCAACTTTGAATCTGTTTTCTGCGTCCTGCAGAATTCTGGGGTTAGTAGTTTAGTGAGGCTGTTAAAGGCTCCTCCCTAAACTACAAACCCCAGAATTCTGCAGGAAGCAGAAACTGGATTTAAAGTGGATTCAGTCTCTATGAGAAACCTTTAGAAATGTATTTACCAACTCACCCACTGAGTGGCACTGCTGATGTGCGAAAGATCTTGCATCATTATCAAGTGAATTGGAGAGCCTCCAAATACAAAAAACAAAAAAAACCACAACAACCCAGCCCTATGCTAATGATCTATCTAAATAAAAATAATAAAAATAAAATAATAAATAACATTATTTATTTAAACAAAATAAAATTACTAATTTAAATAAATAATTTTTATAGATTAAATAAAAATGTAATGTTAGTTTGTGGGATTCACATAACTCAAAAACCACTGTACGAATTGACGCCAAATTTGGACACAAGACACCTATCAGTCCAACGAGTGACCATCACTCATAAAAACACTGAAAAACACAGCAGAAGAGACTTAAAAAGACGAAAACCAAAAAATTACATTACAACGCATGCGCAAAATCACAAATATATTATGCAAACACACATATACACACATAAAACACATATACAGAGACTGGGCCACAGCAACGCATGGCTATAAATGCTGAAAAACTACTGAACCACTGTCCGGCTTGTCACAAGACCAGAACACTAAAGATATAGGGCAGTCAGTTGGGACCATTGATGTTAAATGCTTGTCGGAACAGCGTTGTTTTACAGGCCCTTCTGAATACTGATATTTCTGTAAGAGCCTGAGTGCTATCCGGCAGAGAGTTCCACAGTGTCGAAGCTACAATAGAGAAAGCTCTTTGCCTCGTAGAGGATAGGTGGTAAGTTTTGACCGAGGGAACCATTAATAGGTTTTGATCTCCAGACCGCAGTGATCTCTGGGGAATGTATGGGGAGAGACGGTCCCTCAAGTACACAGGCCCCAGACCATGTATGGCCTTAAAGGTTAATACCAACACTTTGAACACGATCCGGTACTCCACTGGGAGGCAACTTATTGGATTGATTTAATGAGAATTTGGGGGGGAATGACCGCAGTGGGCCAAGAAAAAAGGTTCTTTTGCATGAGAACAATGCAAGGGTGCACACATGTGCAGTTGCCATGGCAACAATCCATGAATTGGGATACGAATTGCTCCCTCATCCACCCTATTCTCCAGATTTAGCCCCGAGTGACTATTTCTTGTTTCCAAACCTCTGCGGAAATGGCTCTGCGGAAAGAGATTAGACTCCAACAATGAAATCATCTCAGAAACAAATACTGTATTTTTCGCACCATAAGACGCAGTTTTTTTTCCTCCCAAAGTAGGAGGAAAAATCAGCCGCGTCTTATGGAGCGAAGGGGGGGGGGCGATAGTAAGCCTTTCCCTTGGCCGCCTCCTCCTCGGTCCCGCCTCCTCCTCCTCCGGCGCCGCCTGCCGCCCGTCCCGCCCGCCTCCGTCGCCGCCGCCTACCTCTGCCTCCCTCCTCCTACCGCCTACCTCTGCCTCCCTCCCTCGCCGCCGCCCTGCCACCCGCCTCCGTCGCCGCCTACCTCTGCCTCCCTCCCTCCTGCCGCCGTCGGCGCATGGGCATTAGGTCCCAAGCGCGTCTGACGTGTGACGCAGTGGCGCCTGGCGTGCTGGCGCGAGCACGCCTGGCGCTGGGACCTACTGCCCATGCGCAAATGGGCAGTAGGTCCCAGCGCCAGCGTGCCTGCGTCCAGCGCGGCGTGCCTGCGTCAGCGCACAAGCGCGCCTCGTCAGACATCAGACGCGTCAGATGCGCTTGGGACCTAATGCCCATGCGCGACGGCGGTGAGGGAGGGAGGCAGAGGGACCTAATGCCCGGAGGCGGGCAGCGGCGGGCGGAGGCGGGCGGAGGGGAGGCAGAGGTAGGCGGCGGCGACGGAGGCGTGGTGGCGCGGCGGCGGAGGGGCGGGTGGCGGCGGCGCGGCGGCGCGGGCGGCGGAGGAGGAGGAGGAGGCGGAGGAGGAGGTGGGACCGAGGAGGAGGCGGCCAAGGGAAAGGCTTAGGGATGGCGGAGGGCGCCGAGGAGAGGTCCACCCTTCCAGGTGGGCAGGCCGCGCAAGCAGGCAAGCGCCGGGGCCCATTTTTGGCTCAAAATATTTTTTTCCAATTTTCCTCTTCTAAAATCTAGGTGCGTCTTATCAGCAGGTGCGTCTTATGGTGCGAAAAATATGGTACCTATTTTGATGACCTCGACAAATCTTATTTTTTGGAAGGGATAAAAAAATTGGAGAAACGTTGAAAAAAGTGTATAGAGCTCAAAGGAGACTACATTAAAAAATAAAATGTTTTTTTTTATCCAAAAACCTGTGTTTTATTCAAAAAGTCATGGACTTCTTGACCTGCCCTCGTAGCAACCTGGATTACTCCTTGGCCATGCCTTTGCCCCACCAGCCCCATTGATTGCATGGAATAAGATCTATGGAACTCACCATGACGTCCATAGAAGACGAGGAAAGAAGTCTTCTAAACCTCCCACATCCCTCTTGGCCCTTGCTTTGTTCGTAGCGGTGCCTCTTAATTGAATCTGTACTTTTAATTCAACACCTATAAATGTTAATAGACTTCTTTAAAGCTCCCTTGATGGCGTTCTCATTGTGTGTAGTAACCAGGGCAATCACATTTTTATTGGTTTGGCCCTTCCGAAGGTATCTTGGAAATTTCCAGTGAGCAGCGACGGACCTTTGAGGATTGGCATTAGTGATACTGGGACAGTAGGAAAGTAAAATATGTTGAGCGATTCAGGTCCCTCCGCCAAATGAATATGTAACATACATTAGTGGAAGTAGTAGTGGAGTCTGGCATATTTTTCATGTTAATTTTTGAAAACAGAACTTACTATGGAGCTTTTGATTCCCTAATTCATATCTCCCCCCCAGCCCCAATAAGCATCCCCTGATGGGAAGATCGTTCCCACAGGGATGACACTATCACTAAAATCAGACCTTTGTGGCTATGAATTAAATGATTAGCTAATAAGCTGATCTTTAATTTCGCTAATTCCAAATTAAATGCATGAAGAAGCTCTTCCACCAAATCTTTATTTTCCACATCCCTATGTAGACGTAAGAGCACCACTAGTACAACAGAAGTCTCAGAGTTTTCTGGAAGTATAAAATCTATGTTTTCAGGCCCGGATTAACACTTTTTTGCACCCTAGGCCACACTTTGGAATTACGCCCCCTTTAAGCCAATCTCTACTGCCCCCTTGTTGGGTTTAAAATGTATATGGGCTAATTATTTTGTACAATGTAAGAGTATTCATTTATTTAAATGGGACTACTCTGGGTAAGTTTGCTAACAAACTCAGAAGCATCCAGAAAGTGCTAGTAGGATTGCAGCTGTTGGTGCTTTGCAGCTTTCCCTCTATATCAGGGCTGTCCACCTTCTACTGGCCCACGGGCCGGAATTCCGGTCACTGATCACCTGGGGGGCCGCAGTGTGGAAATAAATAAAAATAAAATAAAAGAATAAAAGAAAGGAAGAGAGGAAGGAAGGAAGGAAGATGGATAGAGGGAAGAAATGAGGGAGGAATAAATGCAAGAATAAAAGGAAATAAATAAAATAAAATAAAAAAATAAAATAAAAATAAAATAAAATAAAAGCAAGAATAAAAGCAAGCAAGGAAGGAAGGATGGAAGGAAGGATTGAAGGAAGGAAGGAGCCCACCTCAGCAAAACAGCCCTCTGCTTCAGCCTATCTTAGTTCGGTATCCTTCCCAAACGACCGCTGCCCAAACGGAGCTCCACACAGTCTGGCTTCTTTCTTCCAACGAGGATCCAGGAGCTGGAGCCGGAGCACGAGAGACTCGAAGACACAGAGGCAGGAGCCGAAGACACAGCAGAAGAGTACTTCCTGTACTCTTCTAGTCTCAAAGGAAATGGCGCCACGGAGGGGAAGCTGGGACTTGTAGTCCTTTGGCTCCGCGGCGTCATTTCCTGTCCTGGCTCATTTCCTGTCTGCTGAAGAGCCAGGACAGGTAATGGCGGACAGCTGTGCCGCCGCTACAATTTTTCATTTTTTTAAATTAAAAAAACCAGCTGATTTCTTGCAGGAGGGTAGGAGGGCTGGATCCAAGGGGCTGGAGGGCCGTGTGCGGCCCCTGGGCCGCCTGTTGGACAGGCTTGCTCCATATAATCAGGCACCTGAGAGACTGATTTCTGTGGGGATTTTGAGTTGGAAGAGGAGCCAGCATGGAGTGTTTGAAGAAGCCGTTTAGAAAAGGAGGCAAGAAGGTATTTTGTTTCTCCTTTGGCATTTGGGAAGACACAGCAACAGCTATCTTTTGGCAGCCAGCCTGGAAGAAGCATTGTTTTTGTTCGTGTTTCAAAGAACTGAATGTAAGACTGTTGTTTCCCTGCAATGGACTGAATCAGTGTTTCCCAACCTTTTTTGAGCAACGGCACACTTTTAACATTAAAAAAATCCGGGGGCACACCACCAACCAAAATGACACAAAATGACACTCTAACACAGTAAAAACGGCTGGGGGATGGTGGCCTGCTGGGAACAGCTGCTGGGAGTGCCGAAGCTGGGGAGGGGGCAGAGCCAGGCTGCGCCATGCCCCGCCCCCTCCCCCCGGCTTCAGCTCTCCCTCAGCTTCTCCAGCCTTGAGGGGGCAGTGCCAAGCCAGTGGTGCCAGAGCCAGCACAATGCTGGCTTGGCACTGTCCCCTCAAGGCTGGAGCAGCTGCTGGGAGTGCCGGCCGGGGGGGGCAGGGCTAGACTGCGCCATGCCCCCCCTCACCCCAGCTTCAGCTCTCCTACAGAGGAGGAGCATGAGCGGTGGACGGGCTTCAGTGGGCGGAGCTCCTCCTCCACGTGGCTTCAGCGAGCGAGGGGCGAGAGTCATGGTGGGAGTCATGGTGGATTGGAGGCTGGCTGGGGAAACGGCCGAAGGAGGCGGCGCCCCAGTCCCTTCTTCTTTTTCTTCGCCACTGCCCGGCCGTTCCTCCTCCCCCAAGCAGCAGGAGTTCGGGAGGAAGGGGGGCAGAGAGCTTTTCTCGTGGCACAGCAGGAGGTCCGTCATACCACACTAGTGTGCCATGGCACACTGGTTGAGAAAGACCGGGCTGAATGATAAGAAGATTCTGCAATATTAGCAGCATGATTATTTTGTTATAGTTATACTGTTGCCAAAGTATATGTTGATAAAGAGGTTTTTCTTTTAAAGAACAAAAGACTCTTGTGGCATTTTTAACTACAGAGAGATTATAGGCAGACAAGGAGAACTGCAACTCCCAGCCTTTACTAGACTCAGCAGTACTCAGATCCAATAGAAACTCAACACCCCCCCCCCACACACACACACCACTCAGACCCACACTTAGCTGGCTTTCGCAATGGTGCCTCCGGAGCAGAAGAGAAAGGCGAGTAGGCACCATCCCGCCACCTCCAAGGTCCCCATTCCCACCGGCTGGAAAGCTCCGCTGTGCTCTGAAGGTCTCCTCGGGAGGCTTGGGGAGAGCGCAGCGGGTGCAAACTCGCTCCAAAGGCACGCACGAGAGAGAGAGAGAGAGAGAGAGAGAGAGAGAGAGAGAGAGATGTCCGCTTGGCATGCGCTCCCGCAGACCAAGGGAGGATTCAGGTTGGGGTTTGTGCAGCTTTTGTTTGGCTGCTCCTGAAGGCAGGAGAGCCGGACCCTGGCCTTGATCCTTCCCTCCCTCCCTCCCACAGCTCCCTTTGGCCAAGCAGCCCGCCCCGGTTTGGTCCGAGAGTGCAGGAGCGAGCCTGGGTTGGTGTGGCCTCATGCTGGGGACCTGGGAGAGGTCCACCCAAGCAACGCCCTTTCTCTCCCCTCTCCCTCCCTCCCTCTCTTCCTTCCTTCTTTCCTTTCCTTCTTTCCTCCTAGTTGCCTCCTTCTCTTCCTTCTCCGCTTCCTCCCACCGCCCTCTCCCAGACTCTGACGCTCGGCTCTGGCTGCAGGAATTTACAGTCTGCCACTGGGGGAGCCGGGCGAGTCGCCATGGAGATGGCTTCCCCGGGGGCCAGGAGGTCAGGCCAGCCAGAGACCCGCATTGATCAATGCAAGGGTCCTGCCGCAGCCCAGAGAGCGAGAGACTTTGCTGGGAGAAGGAGCGAGGAGGGACATGAGAAAGGGGGAAAGAGGGGCACGGACCAGTTATTTTATTTTATTTTTTTAGTCCGTGATCTGCGCCCCTCCTCGGCATGCGCCCCTAGGCCATGGCATATGTTGGCTTTATGGGTAATCCGGCCATGTATGTTTTCACGAAGGGCAAAACAAATGCTAAATAGTATTAAGTGAGAAAAATAAATAGCCCAACAAGGTCCGAATGTACTCTGTGTGCATGAAATGTTAACTCAGTGTTTCTCAACATGGGGGTCGGGACCGCTGGGGGAGGTCGCAAGGGGGTGTCAGAGGGATTGCCAAAGACCTTCAGAAAACAATATTTTCTGTTGGTCAAGGAGGATCTTTGTAGGAAGTTTGGCCCAATTCTATCATTGGTGGGGTTGAGAATGCTCTTTGATTGTAGGTTAACTATAAATCCCAGCAACACCCAAATGTCAAGGTCTATTTTCTGTTGGTCTCACCTTATAAACCATCTAGGACTTTAAGGTCGTCTGAGGAGGCCCTGCTCTCGGTCCCGCCTCCTTCACAGATGCGTCTGGTGAGAACGAGAGATGGGGCCTTCTCAGTGGTGGCCCCTCGGCTATGGAACGCTCTTCCTAGGGTTATTAGATCGGCCCCCTCCTTAACATTTCGCAAAAAAGTTAAAACTTGGCTGTTTGAGCAAGCATTTGCAAATGCAATGTAACAGGCAGACAGACCCACCAAACAAGTAGACGATGTGAGTGAATACTGATTTTAGTAAGGAGATGCTGAGTGTTGTGATTGAGCCTTCAGCTACTACTAGTAGTATTGGGGAAAATGCTGGGTCAATAGCATCAAGCAATAGTATGAACTGGGGTGTGGCTCTGGGTGATCAAGTGTCTGCAGCTGGAAGGAAAAGGGCTGCTAGTGATTCTAGTGTGGAAGGATTGGAACAGAGAAAAAGGATCCGGCAGATACTTAGAGCACCTTCTGATTCAGACACTTTCCAAGGGTTTTCTGGGGAAGAAGAAATGGGGTCAGAGGAAAGTGATACGGATTTAGACTCAACATTGGTTCAGGAAGTAAGGGATGTGTGTAACGAAGAGTCTAATTCTGACACCTTCTGTGGCTTTGACAGTGATTTATACTGGCCTTCTGGGGGTTCAGAAACAGATTGGGACACTCTAAGCATGCAACAGCATTGGCAAGATTGGAGGCAAACACAGAGCACAGCAGCTGTAGGAGATGCAGCAGCTGGTGCTCATGATCAAGGAGAGTCTTCAGAAGACAGTGATGTTTAAGTGCTATATAAGAAATGGGTTTTTGGGGCTGTATTTGCGGCGGTCAAAGAGTCGATGTCTGGTTCTTGTCTCTGACTCTCCTGTGTTCCTGATATCAAGTGCCTTGTTCCTGTTTCCTGATACTCGTGAGTTATGGGCTATTTCTCCACTTTGTTCTTGGGGTGAGCTGCTGTGGCAGCTCTAGCTGATGTTTGGGCAAAGGTGGGGGGTTTGGAATTCAATGTATGCTTTTCTGTTTAGTTACCTGCCGTGTGTCCCTGAGGCAGGGCTTGGTCTCCGCTGAGTTTACGTGAGTTCCTGCTACAGAACCTGGTATTGTATGAAATGGAGGGAGGCTGGCATTGTGTTTTATGGGGGCTATGATTTGTGCTATTCATGTATACTCAGCTCCCGATTGCCTTGGATGTTCTCCTCCTTTTCATCTGCCTTTCTCCTGCTTTGGATTTCTGGACTGGATTCGTGACTACTCTTCTGGATTCTCCCTTTGGACTTCGCAGACGGGCGTCTGGTGTTTGTTTTGGGCTGTTTTGTAGCTTTATTTTGTGGGACTCTTTCCTGGGATTTTTGAGGGTTTTTGAGCCGAGTTGGCTATTTTTTGTTCGTCCTTTTTCCAGTTATTGTTCAATAAACCTTTTGTTATCCCCTTTTACTCCTGGGTCTGGCTTCCTTGGTCTCTGCATTGCGACACTGCGGATTTATGCTTTTATTGTTATTGATTTTATGTGAATTTATATTTTAAATGCTAATGTTTTAATTGTTTCTTATGTTGTTGGGGGCATCAAATTGTGCCAAATGTAAACCGCCCTGAGTCGCCTTTGGGCTGAGAAAGGTGGTATATAAATACGGTAAATAAATAAATACTTTCCCAAAACTCCACCAGTGTTCACATTTAGGCATATTGAGCATCTGTACTAAGTTTGGTCCAGATCCATCATTGTTTGAGTCCACAGTGCTCTCTTGATGTAGGTGAACTACAACTCCTAAAGTCAAGGTCAATGCCCACCAAACCCTTCCCATATTTTCCGTTGGTCATGGGAGTTCTGTGTGCCAAGTTTGGCCCAATTCCATTGTTGATGAAGTTCAGGATGCTCATTAATTGTAGGTGAACTATAAATCTCAGCAACTACAACTCCCAAATGACAAAATCAATCCCGGCAAACCCACCAGTATTCAAATTTGGGCATGCTGGGTATTTGTATCATATTTGGCCCAGTGAATGAAAATAATCCTGCATATCAGATATTTACATTATGATTCATAACAGTAGCAAAATTATAGTTAAGTAGTAGCAACGAAAATACTGTATTAAGAGGTCGCGGCATTAGGAAGGTTGAGAAACTCTGTGCTAACTGGTGGGAAGATGCTTGGAATGGAATTTCATTTAACAGTGATGTGTTGTTTCTTTGACCCAGCTGGCAAGATCTTTTTGATGGGCCGGCTGTACCTGGTGGGTGGTAGCCTTCCTCGCGAATGAGATTCCCAAGGCACCCTCCTCGAGATTCTTGGTTGAGCTGTAGAATCGCTTTAGCCACTTTTGATTTACACAGCTTCCTTACAAATCTGGATACTCCAAAGCAAACTGAAATGGGCCCATCCCCAGGGATCCAGACTTCCCCGACAATCAAAAATCCGGTTGTCTGTTAAAGATATCAAGGCCCGCTCTATCTGCTTATGGGCAGCTTTATGTCGCTTCTGTATAATCCATTATGCTGTGAACAGCCTCTGGATAGACATTTGCACCTCACTTTTCTGGGCCGTTTGGGCCTTCCTCTGAGCGGTTTGTCCTTCTCATCTTACTACAGAGATGCTTCCTCTGGGTTCCCTGAAGTGGATTTTCGGCTACTTGCAGCACTTTATGGGCAAGTGATGGCTGCATAGCCAGGTTCTCTTTCTTGGATGCGTGAACTCTCAGAAGTGGCTGGGAATGGAACCCAAAAGACCAGGTATTTCTTAACTCATTGTTACAGATGGAGGCAGAATCAACATTGACAGCCCTGATCTTCACTTAATATTTGAAATTGCGAAGTTCCTTTGCTCAGACTTTTTTTTTTACAATAAATATTTTTCTGGACATATTGCCTCACCAAAGTTTGGAAATAACATGCAATAAGTCAGTGTTTCCCAACCTTTTTTGAGCCGCGGCACACTTTTTACATTTGCAAAATTCTGGGGCACACCACCAATCGAAATGACACTCTAACACAGTAATACATACAGTTAATATGTTATAAAAATGTATTTATACACTCAGTGTGAAACCTGGGCCTGTTTCAATGAACTCAACATAGATATCCTGGCAGGAATGGCAGAAAGACACAAACTTCCCACACAGAACTCCCATAACCAAGAGAAAATGCTATAAGCGTTTGGTGGGCATTGACCTTGAGTTTTGGAGTTGTAGTTCCCCTATATCCAGAGAGCACTGTGGACTCAAACAATGTTGGATCAGGACCAAACTTGGCATGAATACTCAATATGCCCAAATACGAACGCAGATGGAGTTCAGGGGAAATAGACCTTGACATTTGGGAGTTGTAGTTGCTGGGATTTATAGTTCCCCTACAATCAAAGAGCATTCTGAACCCCACCAATGATAGAACTGGGCCAAACTTCCCACACAGAACCCCCAGGAGGCAAGAGGAGGTCTCTACTTGGGGAAAGGGAGGCAGGCCTTCCCAATGCATGGAAAGGGAGAGACCAAGTAGACAACGAGTGGGGAGGGGGGCTTATCGAGATAGGTTTCTTAGGGTTTTTATACTTCAACACACTAGACTCCCCCCCCCCTTCCTGGAGGTTCCAATTTCCCACGGCACACCTGATGATCGCTCACGGCACACTAGTGTGCCCCGGCACACTGGTTGAGAAACACTGCAATAAGTAACATGTTTAACAGCCCTTAGTTACTCTTTTTTGTTTGGTAAAAAGGATGCAATGAAACTGTTGTTGTTGTTGCTGCCGTTTACAAATTTATTCTTTAGCCAAATTTACAAATGTATTAAATTAATAAATTTACAAATTTATTGTTTACCTTTTACAACTGAGAGTCAGGGGGAATCTGAGAGGCCTCTCACTTTGTTTGCACAGCCAAACACAGAAAGATCTCAGGCTATTTTGATGTGTTTGCATTCTATTCACCTTATAGATTATTACTACTTTACTATATACCGATTCCCTATTCTATCTCTACCCCGATCTTAACCCATATCTATTCACACCCAACCCAACCCCCCAGTCACCTCTCCTCTCTCTCTCCTCTTCTCTACTCTTTCCCCCCTTTAATTCACAGATTTCGCTATTTTATCATATGTAAAAGCTGTATAAAAATAATAATAATAATTTAAAAAAGATTATCCTTGTGTTATTGCCACTACTCTATTTGTATAGAACATTTTCCCGATGATCCTCCATTGGCCTTGAAAAAGACTTTATAGTCGAAACGAGTGGGAATTCCAGGGTATCCACTCCCTCGTCAGCCTAGAATCCTCTTCAGATCGCACCGCGTCAGTGATTTCTCTTGGATCCACTGTGACCTGTTTAATTGTGGCTTTTTTGGCACCACCTCCCCTTGTGGATTACAAATTCCAGCTACCTACCTTGGGTGGATTACAAACCCTGTGGAACACTCGATACGCGTCTATTTACATCTCGGTTAGCACACCGTGACTTTGGATTGTATTGGATTCGCTCCTTGATCCTACAGACTATATAAACTGGGATTACTCATTCGAACTCTGTTCCGCTATAGGTAGGAACTAAGACTGGTAGACTTTCTGTTGGGTGGTGACCTGCTTATATATGTACAAGCTTTATCTATCGTTGATATTGAATTTTCATATTATTGACTACCTTGTTCAGTGTGTTTACTTAGATCTCAGGCTAAGGCACTGGGAATGTGGCACAGCTGGTTGGGTGTCAGCTGCATAAGATCTCTACTGACCAGAAGGTCATGAGTTCGAGGCCTGCCAGAGTCAGGGTGAGTGCTCGACCATTTGTGTAGCTCATTGTCGACCTTTGCAACCCGAAAAACAGTTGCATCTGTCAAGTAGGAAATTTAGGTACCACGTTGTGGGGAGGCTAATTTAACTAATTTACAAGGCCATAAATCTCCAGGAAGTGTGTAAAAGGAGTGAAGGAGTGCGACAGCTCCCCCTGGTGGCCAAAAGCTGAAATGTTCAATTGCCTCTGAGTGTCTTGTCTTACTTGTTTGTATGTCAAAGGGCATCGAATGTTTGCCTGTATATGTGCATTGTGATCCACCCTGAGTTCCCTGCAGGGTGAGAAGGACGGAATATAAATGATGTAAACAAATAAATAAATAGGGCAATGTTTCTTAACCTTCCTAATGCTGTGACCCCTTAATACAGCTCCTCATGTTGTGGTGATCCCCAACCATAAAATTATTTTCATTGCTACTTCATAACTGTAATTTTGCTACTGTTGTCAATTGTAATGTAAGTATCTGATATGCAGGATGTATTTTCATTCACTGGACCAAATTTGAAATGAATACTCAATATGCTCAAATGTGAATATTGGCGGAGTATAGGGAAAATAGACCTTTACATTTGGGAGTTGGAGTTACTGTGATTTATAGTTCACCTACAATCAAAGCACATTCTGAATCCCTCCAATGATAGAAGTGGGCCAAACTTCCCACTCCACTGCTTTGAAGGGACATGCTGGCTCGAGCCTCCCCCCAGCCTCACATGCTCTCCCTTGTTTGCACATGCACTCAACGCTGCCATGCACCAAGCACGCCTGCTCTCCCCACTTTGAGTCTCCCTTTGGCTGAGTGGCTGGCGGAGAGGCTGACCAATCGCAGCGGAGGAGGGCTTTTGCTGGGAGGATTTGCTATTTACTTCCATAAAGGAAGAGAAGGACAGGCGGAGAGATCCTCTGCCAAACCATTCCTAAGACCATCAGGAATATGTTTTCTAATGGACTTTGGTTACCCCTCTTAAACCCCCTCATGACCCCTCCCAGGGGTCCCAAACGCTGGCCTAGGGCAGTGTTTTTCAACCTTTTTTGAGCTGCGGCACATTTTTTACATTTCCAAAATCCTGGGGCACACCACCAACCAAAATGACACAAAATGACACTCTAACACAGTAATACATATAGTTAATATGTTTTTAAATGTATTTATACACTCAGTGTGAACCCTGGGCCTGTTTTGATGAACACAACATATATATGACTTCCTCTCACATACTTCTACATGGCTATCATGTCTTCTCTCAGCCTTCTCTTCTTCAGGCTAAACATGCCCAGCTCTTCAAGCCGCTCCTCATAGGGCTTGTTCTCCAGACCCTTGTGAACTTTCATCCTGAGTGAAACTTGCTTTCAATTAACTATGAATGTCATGAAGCTGTTATAAACAGTTCCTGGGGGGACGACTCTCGAGTAAAATAGTAAAAAAAAAACACATTTCCAAGCGGAAAGGCTCAATTTGTTTCTTTGAAACCTGTGAATGGGTAGTCTATACGTTTGGGCGGAAGTGATTGAGTTGCTGTTTTCGCGTTGGCTTGGATTTCTTGTGAGAACAGCCGAAGTCGGAAGCTCCACATCGGTGAATTGGGCAGTGAGTGAACCTGGTAGCATCGGGAGGCTGAAGCAGCCTTGAGCGGGAGCTGGAGCCATAGTGAGTCGAGGCTCCTGAAGGTTTCCTTAAGGTGGACCTGGCCTTGGCATTCAGCAGAGCCCTTCCTTTGCCTCGGGGAGGATCTTTGGGGAGGGAAAGAGGGAGAAATAGCTGCTAGAAGGGGGAAGAAATTTTCCACGGCACACCTGATGATAGTTCACGGCACACTAGTGTGCCGCGTCACACCGGTTGGGAAACACTGGCCTAGGGTATCTCAGCATACCTTCCAACATTTCACAGATACAATTCAGTACACTTGTCACCAAACAACATCATAATGTGGTTAAATGGATAAAATTATTAATGAGAAGGAACGCACAAGAAGGACAATCTGTGGCAATTTGCTTTTGGCTGAGTCAGGCATGTAGCCGGGGGCTAAGGGGTTTCAGCCCCCCGGAAATTCTCAGGGTGGTTCGCGAAAAGGCCTTACTGGTACATTATTTAAACTGTTACGTGCATTTAAATCATGATCTGATCACCATGCTCATTATATCCCACATTAATGGGGTTATTGGGATAACAATACAAAAGGTTTGCTAGGGTAGACCCTCTTCCACCCAGTCTCAGCCCCCCCCCGAACCAAACTCAGCCCCCCCCTGAATCAAAATCCTGGCTACGGCCCTGGGCTGAGTCTACTGTGAAGGGCTGAGGGTAAACTATCTTTGCACTTTGAACTCTGTTTACAGCAACTGGAATAAGCAAAGGAAAAAAGGAGAAAAGTGGGAGGAGGAGAGAAAATGGGAGATTTCAAAAACAGGTGACAAAGCAGGGTAACAGCTTAATAATGTTCCTGCAAAATTTGGAGACTATGGACATTTAGGAGGCCCACTGGCACCTGAAGCAGCCTGGAGGCTGGGGGACTTTCTCCTTTGCTTATTTATTTATTTATTTATTTATTTATTTATTTATTAACTTCGATTTAGTATACCGCTCACTCCGGAGCTCAGAGCGGTTTACAGAAGAAGCATAAACACCGTGAGTAATAAAACAGATTAACAGTTAAAACACATTAAACATCAAAGCAGTTAAAACATATTAAAAACACTAGCCCTCAGCGAAGGCTGGGGGGCGTGCTGCACTAGCTTAAGCTTCCGGATCATCGACAAGGGAAGGCCAATGTAGAGCGCATTACAGTAATCGAGCCTCGAGATGACCGTGGCTTGGATCACCGTAGCAAGGTCGCTTTGGGAGAGGTAGGAGCCAGGCGCAGCCAACCGTAGGTGGTAGAATGCTGTCCTGCAGGTGCAGCCAATCTGCTCCTCCATGGACAGGTGGGCGTCCAGCCGGACCCCAGACTTTTACCGATGGCTGAGGGCAGAGGGCCACACCATCAAAAGTTGGCAACTGGGTCACTACCCCCCCCCCCCCGGGCGGCCCAGCCACAAGATCTCCGTCTTCGCCGGGTTCACCTTCAACTTACTGGCTCGCAGCCATCCAGTACTTGCCACAGTCAGGCCATTTCACTTGGCAAATGTGGGAGCAACTCCCGAGCAGTCCAATGTCTTTTTCTGGCCGACTTCGTGGTAGTTTTGAGTCACTGGATAACCTGCCAAAATTCTGTATTCCGGATTCCAACCATTATGGATCATTATGGTTTTCTTTGAAATTCAATTATTACCATATATGCCAGTAAAAATAATACTATCAACAAGGACAAGACTTATGGAATACAGTTTTCTTCCCGCCAAGTCCACTTCTCCACAGCTGCCCTCCCACTCACCCATTTTATTGGCCCTTTTAACACCTCTTTTTTCCTTGCCTTCTAAGCATCTTAGCTTGTTTTCAAAGCTTCCTCTATAGCAGGGGTAGGGAACCTATGGATCAGGAGCTGGACTAGTGCAACGCTTTATACGTGGGTCTACCTCGGTCAGTAACTCGCAAGCTTCAGATTGCATAGAACGCTGCCGCCAGGCTCCTCACGAAAACACCTATGAGGTGTCACATAACGCCATCCTTACAGCATTTACACTGGCTGCCGGTTGAGTACAGAGTCCTTTATAAGGCCCTGACCCTGACACTTAAGGCCTTGCGGGGCCAGGGTCCTACATACCTAAAAGACCGTCTGATACCATCTATCCATCCGAGAGCACCACGGCCAGCCTACGAGAACCTTCTCTGTGTCCCGGGTCTGAGAGAGGCTCATTTGGAGTCCACGAGACAGCGATCTTTTTCCGTTGTGGCCCCTGTCCTGTGGAACTCTCTGCCGCCAGACCAAAGAGCCATCTTCGACCTGCCTTCATTTCTGGCGGCACTTAAGACATGGCTATTTAGAAGAGCATATGCATAAGTGACAATCAGTGACCTGGAACCTGTCTATTCCCATATTTTAACATTTAAATATTTGAAAATTTTAATATTTTAGTATTGTAGATGCCTAGCTGTGTAAGTCGCCCGAAGCACATTTGTGGAGGGCGACTCATAAATAATAAAATTAGTTAGTTAGTTAGTTAGTTACCGGTAGTTAGATGTGGCTCTTTTCATGATTGCATCTGGCTCTCCCATTCCTTCTTTCCTCCATTCTCCCTCTTCCTTCCTTCCTTCCTTCCTTCCTTCCTTCCTTCCTTCCTTCCTTCCTTCCTTCCTTCCTTCCTCTTCCATTCCTTCCTTCTCTCCTTCCTTTTCCCTCCCTCCCTCTCTCCTCTTCCTTCTTTCCTCCATTCTTCCCCTTCCTTCCTTCCTCTTCCATTCTTTCCTTCTCTCCTTCCTTCCCCCCTTTCCACTTCCTTCTTTCCACCATTCTCCCTCTTCCTTCCTTCCTTTTCCTTCCTTCCCCTTCACCCTTTTCTCCTTCTCTCCTTCCTTTTCCCTCCCCCTCCTTCTTACCTCCATTCTCCCTCTTCCTTCCTTTCTTTCTCCCCCTTCACCCTTTCCTTCGCCTTCTCTCCATCCTTTTCTCTCCCTCTCTCCCCTTCCTTCCTTCCTTCCTTCCTTCCTTCCTTCCTTCCTCTTCCATTCTTTCCTTCTCTCCATCCTTTTCTCTCCCTCTCTCCCTTCCTTCCCTTCCCTCCTTCCTCTTCCATTCTTTCCCTCTCTCCTTCCTTCCCCCCTTTCCACTTCCTTCTTTCCACCATTCTCCCTCTTCCTTCCTTCCTTTTCCTTCCTTCCCCTTCACCCTTTTCATCTCCTTCTCTCCTTCCTTTTCCTCCATTCTCCCTCCCCCTTCCTTCCTTCCTCTTCTATTATTTTTCCTCAAGTCTTCCTTTCTTTCTCCTTCCTTTCTTTTCACTTCCCTCTCTCTTTTTCTCTTTTCTCTTCATTATTTTACTTTTTCTTCACCCCCTTTCCTTTCTTTTCCCCACCCTTTCCTTTCTTCCCTTCCCATTTCCTTCTTTCTTTTCCCCCTTGTCTCTCTACTGCCTTTCTTTTCTTCCTTTTCCATAGTTCGTTCTTCTTTTCTTTCTTCCTCTCCCTCCTTTATTTCCTGTCTGTCTGTCTTTCTTTCCCCCTTCCTTCCTTCTGTCTTCTCTTCCTTCCCAGAGTCCTGAGCATGCCTTTTGCAGAGCCAGGTCTGAAGGGTCCCGTCATTCTGCCGGGGAATCTTTTTCTCATAGTATGTATACGTATATACTCACATTTAGTTGAATTCAGTCTTGAAATACATTATATATATGATATGGCTCTCACTGAAATAAATTTCCAAATATTTTGCTTTCACGGCTCTCTGAGTCAAAAAGGTTCCCGACCCCTGCTCTATAGGCTTGCTTTAAAAATTGCCTTTTTATTGATTCAGAACTTGCTTCGTTTTTTTAATAAAAAAACCTTTAATTCCCCATTCCTTAAAAAAAGGTGGTAGTGGCGAGGAGAGCGCATGGATTCTTCTTCCTCTAATCGCTTGTCCCCAGCAGCAGGGGCTTAAACATACCCCCAAATACCATGAGACTTGCGATAAAATCTTGAGCATTGCCTCCGCCAAGGAGGGGCCCCTCTAGGCTTCCTCCACACAGGAGTCCTGTATCTCCCTTCAAAGCGAGAGGAAGAGAAACCTCCACGCTGTCATTTGCATAAAACCAATTTCTTAAGATCTTTAATTAAAATCTTTGCAGATTAAGGTTGCCAGGTAAATGGAAGTGTGTTGTTTAGCTGCTGGCTGGCGGCTGCTTCCTATCCTTCCGAGTGGACTGTTAAGAAGCCTTCGCTTCCTGACCTTAGCCTTCTCATGCCTTTCTTTTCCTGCCCACTTGTCGCGGCTGAAGTCTCGCCCAAGCAAAAGTGATGCCTGAGGCCCTCGAGGTGTGACACCACTTGGCGTTTGCCTTTCTTGCTGCGATTTTGTGCTTCTCTCTGCTCTCTTTGTACTTTTATCAAATTGTGTATCCCTATGTTATCGCATGGAATGTTATGAATAGCCAGGGACCTTGTGTGGCAACAGAGTTCCTTCAGCAATGGAGTCCCAACTTTTCCTCTTAAACCAGGGGTAGGGAACCTATCGCTCGGGAGCCAGATGTGGCTCTTTTCATGATGGCATCTGGCTCTCCAGAGCAGCCCGGGCTTCGGTTCCCTAGCATGCAGTGGGGAGGAGTGACGCAAATGCGCAACGACTACCGCTTCCGCGCCGCCATCACTGTTTCTTCCTTATCCCACGCTGCTCTCGGGGCCCTCTCTCCCCTTACTTCTTTCCTCCATTCTCCCTCTTCCTTTCTTTCTCCCTCTTCACCCTTTCCTTCTCCTTCCTTTTCCCTCCCTCTCTCTCCTTCCTTCTTTCCTCCATTCTCCCTCTCCCTTCCTTTTCCTTTCTTTCTCCCCCTTCACCCTTTCCTTCTCTCCTTCCTTTTCCCTCCCTCCCTCCCTCTCCTTCCTTCTTTCCTCCATTCTCCCTCTTCCTTCCTCCTCCTTCCTTTCTTTCTCCCCTTCACCCTTTCCTTCTCTCCTTCCCTTTCCCTCCCTTTCCCCTTCCTTCTTTCCTCCATTCTACCTCCCTCCCTCTCCCTCCCTCCCTCCCTCTTCTATTCTTTTTCCCCAACTCTTCCTTTTCTTCTCCTTTCTTTCTTTTCACTTCCCTCTCTCTCGCCGCTTCTTTTCCCTTCATTATTTTACTTTTCCCTAACTCCCCTTCTTTTCCCCACCCTTTCCTTTCCTCTCCTCTCTTCCCATTTCTTTCTTTCTTTTCACTCCTTGTCTCTCCTGCTTTTCTTTTCTTCCTTTTCCATAGTTCATTCTTCTTTTCTTTCTTCCTCTCCCCCTCCCTCCTTTATTTCCTCTGTCTGTCTGTCTGTCTTTCTTTCTTTCCCCCTTCCTTCCTTCCGTTTTTTCTTCCTTCCCAGAGTACTGAGTGTGCCTTTTGCAGAGCCAGGTCTGAAGTGTCCCGTCATTCTGCCGCGGAAATCCTTTCCTCATAGTATGTACGTATATACTCACATTTAGTTGAATTCAGTCTTAAAATACATTATATATATACTAGCTGTACCCGGCACGCGTTGCTGTGCCCTATTTATGAGATGCACGAAAGTCTGAGTATGTAAGGGTTGGAAATGATGTTACTTACGGTCTTGGTGGGGTCATGGCTGTGTCGTTGTGGGTTGATCTGGTGGGTGGGATGTTGAAGTCCTGTGGAGTTGGTTGTGTGTGGTTGGGATGGTGGTTGGAGAAGAGTTTGTGGTGTTGAGTGTTTAGTTTGTTATTGTGAGTGTGCAGTGGTAGTGTGGTGTGGATGTACGGTGTGGATGTGGGGTGTGTTAGTTAGTTGTACTATGCAGGTTTCTGTTTAGCAGTGGTATGTATGCATTGTGTGTGTTGTGTGTGAGTTGCGTTGTGGGTCTGTAGAGGTAGGCATCGCGATTTGTGTGGCTGTCATGTTGTGGGGGTGGTGTTTGTAAAGTGGAGGATTGGTGGTGTGTGTTTGGATGGTGGTTGGAGAAGAGTGTGTGGTGTTGAGTGTGTAGTTTGCTGCTGTGAGTGTGCAGTGGTAGTGTGTTGTGGATATACGGTGTGTATGTAGGGTGTGTTAGTTGGTTGTACTGTGCTGGTTTCTTTTTAGCAGTGGTATGTATGCGTTGTGTGTGTTGTGTGTCTGTTGTGTTGTGGGTCTCTAGAGGTAAGTATCGCGAGTTGTGTGGCTGTCATGTTGTGGGTGTGGTGTTTGTTAAGTGAGTGTCTTTTGTTGTGGGTGTCTTTTGTCCTGTGAGTAGTATGTACAGTATGTGCTCTGTACACATAGTTGTGTATCTTCTGCATATTGGCGTTGTGTGGTATTTTGTGCTGGCTTGGTCTTTTGGACTGTGTTTCTCGAGTGTGGTTGTGAGAGTTGTAGTGTCTGGAGGAGTGTGTGGTGTTTTTTGTTGATTTTGTTGTTGTGATTGTGTGGCTGGTCGTACCATGGTCAGTGGTTTGTGGTGATTACCAGTGGTTAGTTTTCATGGTTTGGCCAGTGTAGGCGAGGCTGAAGGAGCCTGTCCTTTTGGCACTGCGTGTCCTCGGCAGTCCGACTGGCTGTGGTGTGTGGGATGCTGTCCTGAGGTGATTTGTTTTGGCAGCACTTTTTTTGGAGAAATTGTTGTGCGCGCGGGGGCGGGGTGTGGCCAGGCCGGGAAGGGGTGGAGTGGTTTTGGGGATGGCAGGGGCGGGGCCTGGCCGGGGGAAGGGGGTGGAGTGGTTGTGGGGATGGCAGGGGGCGTGGCCTGCGCTGGGAAGCGGCGCCGGCATTTTGTGTGGGCCGATGACAGCCAATGGGATTCATTGGTGGCCGCGGAGGACGCTGGGAAATGTACTTTTTTCAATCATTGTTTTGGGGGCCTTCTAGGGTTTTTTTTTGGGGAGTTTCTTTGCTAAAAACCTTCCTTGCCTGAGGCATATTTTTGTTGCAAAGTTTGGTGTCTCTGCCTTGGAAGGTTTCTCTGTCTATGGCAGTCTTTCGATGACGGTTCCTCCTTTATATATATAGATGGCTCTCACTGAAATACATTTCCAAATATTCTGCTTTCATGGCTCTCTGAGTCAAAAAGGTTCCCGACCCCTGCTCTAGAACATAACCATATAGCCCCAAAAAACCTACAACTGCGCAGTGATTCCGGCCATGAAAGCCTTCGACAATACAAAAACATCTTTGTTCCTACTCATTGCAATGTTGTTGCATTGCATTGCCTTTTCTGATGGCCGTGGGGGTCCTGTGTGGGAAGTTTGGCCCAATGACGCTTCAGACCTGGCTCTGCAAAAGGCATGCTCAGGACTCTGGGAAGGAGGAGAAGACGGAAGGAAGGAAGGAAGGGGGAAAGAAAGAAAGAAAGACAGAGGAAATAAAGGAGGGAGGGGGAGAGGAAGAAAGAAAAAAGAAACTATGGAAAAGGAAGACAAGAAAAGCAGGAGAGAGACAAGAAGGGGAAAAGAAAGAAGGAAATGGGAAGGAAGGAAAGGAAAGGTAGTGAGGAAAAAGTAAAATAACGAAGGGAAAAGAAGAAAAGAAAGAAGAGGAAAGTGAGGGAAGTGAAAAGAAAGGAAGGAGAAGGAAAGGAAGGCTGGGGGGGAGAATAGAAGAGGAAGGAAGGAAGGATGGAAGAGAAAGAGGGAGGGAGCAAGGGAGAATGGAGGAAAGAAGGAAAGGGAGAGAGGGAGGGAAAAGGAAGGAGAGAAGGAGAAGGAAAGGGTGATGGGGAGAAAGGAAGAAAGGAAGAGGAAGGAAGGAAGAAGGAAGGAAGAGGGAGAATGGAGGAAAGAAGGAAGGAGAGGAAGGGAAAAGGAAGGAGAGAAGGAAAGGGTGAAGTCACAGAGCATTTGCGTCACTCCTCCCCGCTGCATGCTGGGAAACCGAGACCCGGGCTGCTCTGGAGAGCCAGATGCAATCATGAAAAGAGCCACATCTGGCTCATGAGCCATAGGTTCCCTACCCCTGTTCTAGAGGCATTCTCTCCTGCATCTATGGCAAGCATCCTCAGAGGTTGTGAGATGGTTTTTTCCCCTCAAATGCTAAAGCAAGTAATGGGAACCTTTTAGTTTAAAAAATTCACTTTCCAAGCATTGTTGCCATTTTATACTTCTAAATGAACTATTCAGGTCGGCATACTGGGCATCTGTGACACTGGCAGAATGAGCATGCCAGTTGGGTTAGCCTTTTAGTGCAGCCATATTTCATGGAAGTCAGATTAACACCTTGTGACTCATTATGGAGACCTGGCAGATTTCGGCACTAATGACTTCGGGCTCTTTGTGCTGGGGATGCTAATCCCTCAGATGGCTTGTGTGCTACTCTTTTAAGCCAGGGTTTCCTCCACATGTTAATCCTTGCCTTACTCATAAAGCAAGAGGTATACACTGAAAATAGAACAAGCCCATTCTTCGAACTGAAGTAATGGATGATGCTGGTTGCCAGTGAAAAGTCTGGCTCTGCCGGTGTGTCTCTTCCAGCACTTGAAACAAGGCCCCTCTTTCCACCAAAGGTAGTTGGTCGGCAGTTCCAGTCTCAGGGGGAAATCGAAGTTCTCCGGTCAAGATGCTATACACCTTTTCTGTACTCTCCAATAATTGAATATGTGTGACCAAGCAACCTCAGAGTGTGGTCAAGATGGCCAAAGTGATTAATTAGGAGGGATGAGAAGCCGCAGCAGGAAACATAAGAACATAAGAACATAAGAAGAGCCATGCTGAATCGGACCTCAGCCCCTCTAGTCCAGCATTCTGTATCACACAGTGGCCCACCAGTTGTACACGGGATCTCGAGCAGAAGGGAGGGCAAAACCCTGACCTGCTCCCGACCCCCCACAACCAGTACCCAGGGAAATCCTGCCTACCTCAACCAACTCCGAGGTGGCACTTGAATGTCCTTTTCAGTAACTCCCATCACTTCCAGTCCTTTCATCCCCACTGTGTTGACTGCAAAGTACTTTTGCATATTGAACTCCGTGTGCAGCAACTCGGGTACACTGAAGATGTGGAGATGGTTAAGGTTTGTTGGGTACTTGTTCCCACTATACTCAACTAATCCTAATTGTCTGCACTTGGGCTCTCCTTTGAGTCCTTGGTGAGCAAAGATAAAGGGGAGAAGTGTGAAGAAGGGAGAGAAACTGGGGACTGGGACAGCCGCTGACAAATTGAAACAGTTGGAGAGCCCACTTTGAACCTGATTGTGCTTCTTTGTTTTTGGCACTAGTAGGAATGTCTAGTGATTGAGAAAGTTACCAGCTTTCTGACAGGAGCCCCTGGCGGTGCAGTGGGTTAAACCACTGAGCTGCTGAACATGCTTACTGTGGTGTTCCAGCTTGGTCAGCCCAGTGATCAGAGTCAGGCACTGGGGGTCCCAGCTGATCAGGCTCAGGTCCCAGCTGATCAGGATCAGATCCCAGCTGATTAGGGGCAGTTTGGAGATGACGAATGGCCAGATGGGTATGGGTCTCCAAACGAGAGTTTGCACATTTTCGCACATTTTGTGGGCCCTTATCGAGTGGTGGCTCAGATTAACCCAGTAGCATTCAAGTTACAGCTACCCAAGGGAATGCGGATTCACCCTGTATTTCATCGCTCCTTACTTCGCCCTGCTCGCGAGGTGCGCCCAGATGCTGTCAAGCCACCCCCACCGCCGGTGTTGCGAGATGGCGAGGAGTTCAAGGTGAAACATTTTAGACGCTCGCATGCGGCGCCGTAAGTTACAATACTTAGTGGATTGGACTGGCTTTGGCCCTGAAGAACGTTCCTGGGTCAACACCAGAGATGTACATGCTCCAGATTTGGTGGCTCGCTTCCGTCCTCGCGGGCGGCCTAGGAGGGGCCCTGCGGGGGGAGGGAGATAGTGTGGTGTTCCAGCCTGATCAGCCCAGTGGTCAGAGTCAGGCACTTGGGGTCCCAGCTGATCAGGTCCCAGCTGATCAGGGGCAGTTTGGAGATGACGAATGGCCAGATGGGTATGGGTCTCCAAACGAGAGTTTGCAATGGGATGATGAATGGCTAGAGGGATATAGGACTGCAGATGAGTTTACTGAGGATTCCATGGAAGAGGATTCTGCATCCGACTATGAGAGGCCCGGCGGCCTTGGTTCCCAAGAGAGAGTTTCTACTCCCTTCCCAGATGAGCATTCCGGAGGAGTTTTCTGCTTCTCGCTTTGATAGTGGTGCAGCTGGGCCTGCTAACGAGCCGGTGTTTGATAGAAGGGCAAACATCAGAGATTCTAGGAAATCGTGGAATCTGAGGAAGGGGGTGAGACGGGCCCATCGAGACCAGCTTCCTTATTAGTCTGTGATCCCGGGCTTCTAGTCAGACCTGAAGCCACGTTCAGCTTGATCAAGTCTCACATTCAGGTCTCCAAGCTCACGCCGACCGCTGGAGCGGTTCGGATTCAAGTTCATGTTGACCGCTGTTGCAGTTTGCCTCAAGTACCACGTTTGACCGCTGGAGTGGTTTACTTTGCTTTGGAACTTTGCTTTCCTTGGGATTTAAGCCGCTTGGGCGTGCAGCTACAGAACTTAATTGAACTATATTGGATTGCTTTATTCTTACTTCCTTGGACTATTCTTTATCCTTTATTCTAAATAAAAGAACATTTATTGCATCTGCCTGTGTGATCTGGGGGCGGGGGGGCTGTCCGAGTTCTGAGGTGCAACACTTACTGAAAGGTCGCAGGTTTGAATCCGGGAAGTAGGGATTCCGAGCAGTTCGAAAACATGCACATGTGAGTAGAGCATAGATACCGTTCCGGTGGGAAGGTAATGGCATTCCATGCAGTCATGCCAGCCACATGACCTTGGAGGTGTCTACAAACAACACCGGCTCTTCAGCTTAGAAATACCTCAGACACAACTTGAATGCTAAAATATGCTATTACTGCCAAGGCTACACTGCAATCATCACTCCTCTAACCTAGATGGAGAATATGTGGATACTCTGCGGATACTTGCGGATATAGTTTCCATCGACCCCAGCCACTGACCATGCAGGCTAGGGCTAATGTGAACAGTAACCCAGGAGGACCTGAAAGGCCACTGTTTCCTTACCTCTAAAAAGGTTACAATATTTATCCACCTGAACGTTATCCATATAGGATTAAGATGATCTTGTTGAGCGGGTATTTTATCTCCATTAATGTGCATTAATTCAAAGTTCCAAATCCGCAAATTAATGTAGAAGGTGGGAAGGTTAAGGAAAAATTATGAAAAGCATAATTTTGAAAGCGATGGCAGTGTAATACAAAGGATGAATTACCTCAAAAAAGGCAGAGGAATTTGTGGAATACAATCTAAAATTTACAAAGAACAGTGCCTTTAATCTCTCTTTTGTGGAATTAAGATTTTGTTGTATTTTGCTTTGGCCATCTTCTTTCTTTCTATATTATATTATATATATATATAAAGAGAATGTCCGTGCATTGACGATCATAGACACAGAAACTATACGCCGGAGAACCACCAAAACCGGCAACTCAAACAACCATACCCAGAGGTACATTCGTGGCCCAAGAAACCGGCCCTAGGTGCCCCACAACACCCCCAAACCCCAAACCCCAAAATCGGCCAACGTCCCTGGCTACCCTGCCTCTTCGCTGCCAGCGCGCGCTCCGAACGTTCGCGCATGGCAGCCAGAGTGCAGCGGCCCGATTCCACAGCCTTCCCACAGCGCACCTCAGAAGCAGAGCCCTCCCTCAGCTCCCTCCTCGGCTTAGAAAGAAGGGACGGCAAAGGCACACACATATACTGTATACACTCACATACACATATATACACATACACATACCTACACACATACACATATATACACATCCACACACATACATATACACACATATATACATACAGACAGACATGCACACATATACAAATGCACATATACATATGCACACAAACATACACATCTGTACATACACAGAAAGGGAAAGACAAGACAGAAGGAAGGAGGAAACACACACAAACCCACAGCAACGTGTGGCAGGGACAGCTAGTGTATGTATAAATTCTAGTGTTACAGTCATAGAATCATAGAATAACAGAGTTGGAAGAGACCACATGGGTCATCTAGTCCAGCCCTCTGCCATGCAGGAAAAGCACAAAGTATCCCTGACAGGTGGCCATCCAGTTTAGTAAAATTGTGTATTTCCTCTTGGATATGTCACTAGATGGAGCCAGAGTAAGAACAACCAGAAGCACAAGCCCTTTTTCTACAGTTTCCTCATTCATACCAGATTCAAAACAACTGGATTTTGGCTCCCACTTTCTCTCCTTAAAACATTGGCTAGTCGTTGGGGCTTCAGAGAGGTGACTTGCGAAATATTTGGAGGGTCACAGATTTCCAACCCATAATGAGAACGTAAGGCTAGAGGCCAGGAACTTGCAGCATTTGAGCTGGAACCACCCCACACATCGAATCTCTCTGAAATGACTAAAAAGAATCGGAAGTCAAGCGTAGCAACCTACTGTTTCTCAAAGGCCACGTTGCTCAAAGAGAAGAGGCCAAATTCCTGTTGATAACACATCCTAGCATAAGCTAGGACTAAAGAAGTGTACGGCACTTTTTTGTTCCACAGGGAGATATAATCAGCATCTCATTGCACACAATATCTCCTTCCCCATGCGAGGCAGCTTCATAGCACCGACATGCGGCCCACCCACTCAAGAATCTGGAATCAAATTACGTAACACCAGAAGAGCCACAGGTGAGTTGCAATATAAAATGTATTATGCCATGTATGTGTAAGACTCTCATATATGCTAACAATTTCGTTATATTCAAAGACATAGATATGTTAGACCAGTGTTTTTCAACCTTTTTTGAGCCGCGGCACACTGTTTACATTTACAAAATCCTGGGGCACACCACCAACCAAAATGACACAAAATGACACTCTAACACAGTAATACATATAGTTAATATGTTTTTAAATGTATTTATACACTCAGTGTGAAACCTGGGCCTGTTTCAATGAACACAACATATATATGACTTCCCCTCACATCTTTATACACGGCTCTCATCATGTCTTCTCTCAGCCTTATCTTCTTCAGGCTAAACATGCCCAGCTCTTCAAGCCGCTCCTCATAGAGCTTGTTCTCCAGACCTTTGTCAAATTTCACCTTGAGTGAAACTTGCTTCCAGTTAACTATGGATGTCATGAAGCTGTTATAAACAGTTCCTTGGGGGGGGGGGGCAACTCTCGAAAAATCCAGTAAAATAGTAAAAAAAAATCCAAGCGGAGAGGCTCAATTTGTTTCTTGGAAACCTGTGAGGGGGCTGTTAGGAGGGGGGGAGTGCCAATTTCCCACGGCACACCTGATGATCGCTCAGGGTACACTAGTGTGCCATGGCACACTGGTTGGGAAACACTGTGTTAGACGGTATCAGTATGCAAAGGGATCTTTACATACATCCCAGTAGGTCATTTGCAGAGGGCAAGTGGGCCAGTCACTTTGTGAAACATAAAGACAGCAAGATGGAAGCATAAAAATGAAGCACTGGAGCATTTCAGGCTACCTGGATACCCTGGGTCTGACTTTAGGGTCTGCAAGGCTTAAAACAGAGCTACTTGACAAATTACAGCAGGAGGTTGAGGAATTAACACATTTAATTAAATCTCTCTGGGGTGAAAAAGAATTTTATGCAATTTGCACCAATGGGGAAGGAGGAAGGCACGGAATGGACACTTCTGCCTGGGATAGAAGTAGGCCACAACTTTAGAAAACTTATGAATAGCTGGACAACTTAGAAAGAAGAGGCCTGAGCAACAATAAACTATAGACTCTTTTTCTGTTGATGCCCTGTGAGGTGACTTGGGACAGAAACTATAATGTGTGGCCAGGCTTTGTTTCTCTCTCTGAAGCTGCAAGAGGAGCAGAAGTAAAATCAAGTGAATTGTTGCTTTGTGTAATGGGAATAATTTTGACTTATGGTGGTGAGATTTGCAAAAGGTCCTAGAATTAACAACTTTAATAACTCTTTTTGAACCTCTGAAAGACAGCCAACATGGTTTCAGATTCAATGACTTGAGTGACATTAAAAAAAAGCTTTAAAATCATGGGTCATGAAGGAAAACCCTGATTATTTCCAAAATAGTTTTGTTGCTTGGGTTAAACAATGGCACAAATGTGTACAAATTGATGGTGACAATATTGAACAATAGATTTGCGTGGAGGATAGTTCAGGCTACGATCTGTTGCAACTTCTGCTGTTATATGTTCGTTCATAACATTTTTAATGATGCAGGAGGCAAAACATTTTTTTAAAAACATTTTTATTGAAGTATTTTGACATATATAAAATATCACGAAGGAAGTGTTACCATAAGAAAGGGAAAGAAAGGTGTTAGAAAGAGATTAAGCAGATAAAAGAGAAGAAGAGATGGATGAAAAGAGGAAAGGGAGAAGGGGGAAAAAGAGGAAACAAGGAAATAATAGCATGAAGATAGAAAATAAAATACCAAGAAAGAGATTATATACCGTGTTTCCCCGATAGTAAGACACCCCGATTGTAAGACGTATCGGGGTGTCAGAGGGTCGGCTAATATAAGCCGTGCCAAAGTAAGCCATACCCGGCCGCCGCCGCGTCACTCAGTCCCGCCTCCCGCCGCTCCGCCGCCGCCCTCCCTGCGCCGCCTCTTCTCGGATCGGAAGAGAGGCGGCTGAGGAGAGCCCTCTGCCGCCTCTCTTCCGTTCCCCGACGAAGCGGCTGCAGGGAGAGCGATCGCGCAGTTCCCCTTCGGCCTCCTCGTCGGGGACCGGAAGACAGGTGGCAGAGGGCTCTCCTCAGCCACCTCTTTCGATCCCAGAAGAGGAGGCCGCAGGGAGAGCGATCACACGGTTCCCCTGCGGCCTCCTCTTCTGGGATCGGAAGAGAGGCGGCAGAGGGCTCTCCTCAGCCGCCTCTCTTCCGATCCCAGAAGAGGCGGCCGCAGGGAGAGTGATCAGCGCAGTTCCCCTGCGGCCTCCTCTTCGGGAACGGAAGAGGGCGGCAGAGGGTTCTCCTCAGCCACCTCTCTTCCGATCCCAGAAGAGGCGGCCGCAGGGAGAGCGATCGCGCGGTTTCCCTGCGGCCTGCTCTTCGGGGAACGGAAGAGAGGCGGCAGAGGGCTCTCCTCAGCCGCCTCTCTTCCGATCCCAGAAGAGGCAGCCGCAGGGAGGGTGGCTGCGGGGGCGGAGGAGGCGGGACCGAGTGACTCGGCGGTCGGGGGTACGGCTTACCGTCGCCCAATGTAAGCCGTACCCCGAAAGTAAGACGTAGTGGGGCTTTTGGGGGTAAAAAGAAAGTAAGACGCTGTCTTACTTTCGGGGAAACACGGTAGATAGAAATGTTAGAAAGTAGGTAGATAGACAACAGTGTAGATCTTCCAGTCCAGTCCGCGGAGTATTTCGCTTCCTTGTATAATCCAGTCTTCCGCCACCAAAACTTTGTTTCACCTTAGGTTTCCCATGGGTATTTCCTTTGTGTTATTTAAATTTTACTTCCTTTAAATATATTACCTGTTGCCAATCTGTTTTTTTTTTTTTTTTTTACTTTGGTCATTAACTAGGTCTTTCAAAATGTCTAAGTCCATTAATTCTCTTAGTTTGAGCATCCAATCTTCTATCTTTGGGGAATGGCTATTTTTCCAGTTTCTTGCAATCACCAATCTCGCCGCTGCTGAGGTGTAGAAAAAGAGTGTCATTATTTCTCTCGATGTCATCTTCCATGATATTCCAAAGGTAGTATTTTGGTTTTAATTGTAACTTATAATTCAAAATTTTCGGAACGTGCGAATTTAATTAATTTTTTTGCATTCCCACCAGCAGTGCATAAATGTTCCTTTTTGTTCTTGACATCTCCAACACTTATTACTTACATTTTTGTAGATCTTTGCTATTTTTAATGGAGTTAGATGCCAATGGAAGAACATCTTATACCAGTTTTCCGTCACTGAGGTGAACCCCGAGTACTTGATCTTCCTCTTCCAGATGTCTTCCCATTCTTTTAGTTGAATTGAATGTCCTAATTCTTGCGCCCATTTAATCATATTATCTTTTACCAATTCGGTTTCCGTGTCCCACTCCAGGAGTTGATTATACAACATTTTGATTTGTCTTTTTTCTGAATTCATTACTTTTTCCCATATTGTTTCGTTACCACTAAAGTCATTTTTATTATCTATTTTGAAATATTCCTTCATCTGTAAATACTCTCTCTTATGTTGTGCCTCCGATGGTGAGATCCAGAGTGGCGTTTTTTTGATAGAATTTAGTTTTATAAGTCTTCCATACTTTTAACAAGGCCGCTCAGATGTAGTGGTTGGTAATTTTTTTTCTCGATCTTAAATTTGTCATACCACAGGTATGCATGTCACCCTCTTCTTATATCATGTCCCTCTAAATTTAGCATCTTCAGGAGGCAAAACCTTTTGACCCACTGGGAGTGTTCCCAGGGGGTTTGAAAGAGGCAATGGTAAGACCGCTGCTGAAGAAGCCGAAATTAGATCCCTCGGCTCCCTCCAATTACCGACCTGTGTCAAATTTGCCTTTTTTAGGCAAGGTAATTGAGAGGGCAGCAGCGGATCAGCTGCAGCGGTTCTTAGACGACACAGCTGGACTCAGGGGGATCGCCCTTAAATGGGTGACCTCCTTCCTCCAGGACCAGGGACAACGTGTGTGTGGGGGGGGGGGAGGTCTCCGGGATACTCCCATTAAGTTGTGGGGTCCCCCAGGGGGCCATCCTCTCCCCCTTATTATTCAACATCTATATGCGCCCCCTGGCCCAGCTGGCCCGCGACTTTGGTCTGGAGTGTTATCAGTACGCTGATGACACCCAGCTTCTGCTGAGAATGGACGGCAGGCCGGACACCGTACCCGATTGTTTCCATCTATGCCTCGAAGCCGTGACTGGATGGCTGCGTGCCAGCCGACTGAAGGTGAACCCGTCGAAGACGGAGATCTTGTGGCCTGGTCGCCCTGGGCTGGATGAGTGCCGGTTGCCTACCCTGGATGGCGAGCAGCTTAGCCCGTCGTCCCTCGTAAAGAGCTTAGGTGTCCAATTAGACCCTCTGCTATCCATGGAGGCTCAGGTCTCCATGGTTAGCAAAATGTTGTTTTTTCATCTGCGACAGGCTAGGCGACTGGCGCTCTACCTGTCCAGGGACGACCTGGCCACGGTGATCCAAGCGACGGTCATCTCGAGGCTGGACTACTGTAAAGACATCTACGTTGGCCTTCCCATGTCGACAATCCGGAAACTCGAGCTGGTGCAGAATGCTGCTGCCCGCTTGCTGGTGGGAGCACCAGTGAGGGAGCACATTACTCCCATCTTTCAGCATCTGCACTGGCTCCCTATTGAGTACCGAATTGCCTTCAAGGTGCTGGTTTTAACCTTAAGGCCTTGCACGGTCTAGGGCCTGCGTACCTGAGGGACCGCCTTACCCCGTATGTTCCCCCGAGATCACTACGTTCTGAGGAACAGAATTTGCTACTCGTGCCATCAATCCGCTCCTGCCACCTGTCCACGACCAGGCAGAGAGCCTTTTCTGTGTCGGCCCCGGCATTATGGAATTCGCTCCCTGATGACATCCGAGCGATTCCAGAACTTGTCCCCTTCCGGAAGGCGTGCAAGACTGCCCTGTTCAGACTAGCTTTTGGCTAGCCTGGCCTGCTGAGTGATCTCTGCGTCTACGGTCCTGAGAAACTGTAACCATCCTATTGTCTTCTGTAATTTTGTCCCATGTTTTAATCGTTTTAATTGTTTTATTGTGTGCTGCAAGTTGTTGTACGCAGCATATTTTTTACTCTGTTATCTGTGATCCGCCCCGAGCATGCAGGGAGGAGCGGAATATAAGACTGAACAATAATAAATACAATATGTTTTCTTTGGCTATGTCCAAAATATGACAGCACACAGTGAGGTAACCTTATACAGACAGTACCAAAGTTACAAACATGTGACTTACAAATGACTCATAGTTTAGAATGGGGTGAGATAGCAGGAAGTGAGAGGAATCTACCCCTAGGAAGGGAAATTCGCTCCTGGAAGTTATTAACATGGGGGAAAGTGTCTCCATTGAAACCTTGTTTCCACAACAAGCCAAAATGCAATTATAACAGGGACAGAAAATGAGGTGAAATCTTCTGAACAGGGACACAGACAGCAAAGGAAACATCACAGGGGTGTTCACCCTTCCCTATGCTATCAAAACACACACACTCTCTCTCTCTCTCTCTCTCTCTCTCTATATATATATATATATATATATATAGAGAGAGAGAGAGAGAGAGAGAGAGAGAGAGAGTGTGTGTTTTGGATAGCATAGGGAAGGGTGAACACATATATATAGAGAGAGAGAGAAGAGAGAGAGAGAGAGAGTGAGTGTGTTTTGGATAGCATAGGGAAGGGTGAACACACACACATATATATATATATATATATATATATATATAGAGAGAGAGAGAGAGAGAGAGAGAGAGAGGGCTGGAGTTACACTTAAAATGCACCAGTTACAATTTACATAAAAATTCAGCTTAAGAACAAACCTACGGAACCTATGTTGCTTGTAACATGGGGATTGCCTTTATTGGGAAAATGTGCCCAGAAACACTGGTAGGGAAAATTGAGGAAAATGTTTAAGACAAGTGTGTACTGAATTCCATATGAGAAGGAATAATATTTCTAATAATGCAGTATAGAACTCAAACAGAACAAGGACGCTGGTGGGGGGACACCATGGAAACCACACCTGAGATTTTCTCATCCTTGCTCATCTTTGTTGTATTAGAATCATAGACTCAATAGAATCATAGAGTTGGAAGAGACCTTGAAGGCCATACAGTCCAACCTCCTGCCAAAAAGCAGGAGAGTCATATTCAAAGTACCCCTGACAGATGGCCATCCAGCCTCAGTTTAAAAGCCTCCAAAGAAGGAGCCTCTGCCACAGTCTGAGCCACTGCTGAACAGCTCTCACAGTTAGGAAGTTCTTCCTAATGTTCAGGTGGAATCTCCTTTCCTGTCGTTTGAAGCCATTGTTCTGCATGTTGGTCTCCAGAGCAGCAGAAAACAAGCTTGCTCCCTCCTCCCTATGACTTCCCCTCACATCATGCATGGCTATTGTGTCTCTTCTTAGCCTTCTCTTCTGCAGGCTAAATATACCCATCTCTTTAAGTTGCTCCTCATAGGGCTTGTTCTCCAGACTTGATCATTTTAGTTGCCCTCCTCTGGACACATTCCAGCTTGTCAATTTCACCTTTCAATTGCGGTGCCCAGAATTGGACACAGTGTGATTCCAGGTGTGGTCTGACCAAAGACTGAATAACTTCCCTGGATCTACCAGGGGTGGGCAATTACCAGCCCTCCAGGTGTTTTGGACTTCAACTCCCAGAAATCCTAACAGTTGGTAAACTGGCTAGGATTTCTGGGAGTTGAAGTCCAAAACACCCGGAGGGCCGGTAATTGCACACCCGTCTCCTATTTATACTGGCCAAAATCCCATTGACTTTTTTAGCTGCTGCATGACATTGTTAATAACAATAATAATAATTTTTATTTGTACCCCACCACCATCTCCCCAAAAGGACTCAGGGCGGCTCACAGAAGTGCCACATGCAGACAACAATACATAAGTATAAATACAATGGCATAAGTATAATCAACAGCCCATAAAACCTCACTTATAAAATGATAAAACATTTGAAAATTATAAAATTCCTAAAACACAGTGGAACCTGCCAGCCGGCTATCTGTCATAACAATCAAAGTGTGGGCCAATACTATCAATGATTAGCCATGGATTACTCAGGATCAAAGGCCTGTCTGAAGAGCCATGTTTTTAGACTCACCCAGAAGGCCTGAAGAGAGGGAGATAATCTAATTTCTTTAGGGAGGGTATTCCAGAGCCGGAGAGCCACCACCGAGAAGGTCTTGTCTCTCGTCCCCACCAACCGTGCTTGAGACAGTGGTGGGACTGAGATAAGGGCCTCTCCAGAGGGGCCGGAGAGATAGCACAGCTGTAACAACAGCTGTGTTTGCAATCTGAAGGTTGCCTGTTCGATTCCCGGGCTGGTCTGGACACCCAGCTGTGAGCCCTGTCCACTGTCCAACTAACAGATCGAAAACAAGCCAACTGTGAGTAGATGAATAGGAACCTCTCAGTGGGGAAGGATTTTTATAAGGACTTTACAACACCTGAATAAAATAAGGAAGATTGGAGGTGGAATGAGGAACCAGAGGTTCTCGTCTGAGGATGAAGCAACAACACCCCCTTGTGACGTAATGGAGCAACCGCAACCGCGACGCAGGCAGAAGGGGAAAAAAATCTTTCTAATTACACATTTGTCTGCACATTTGTCTGTACAATGCATTGTAATTGTATGTCAGCCGGAAGGGACTGTCTGCCGTATGTGTAATGTAATCCGCACTGAGTCCCCTTCGGGGTGAGAAGAGCGGAATATAAATAAAGTGTATTATTATTATTAATGCCCATGCCGGTTCGTAGATGTGGTCTCGAATATAGGCTCAATAAATTCTATAAATTGTGGGATCATCATCAATATTCAAGATACTGCTGTTAAGGATACTTCAATCCATTGGTTTAAATATGTTTAAAGAGGTCTTACCTTGTTGCTGAATCCTAACCAATGCACTTTTTGTTAAATTGGATATTTTGCTCTATTACATTCCCAAGCTAAACTTATATTGTCAACATTCTCCCCGTAGAAATGAAACTATTGATTGATTGATTGATTGATTTTATTATTTATGAGTCGCCCTCCACGTCAGTGCTCCGGGCGACTTACACATAAAACACATAAAAGAGTTCAATAGTTAAAAGCTAAAAGAATAGGAAGATTAATTAAAATAGTTCCAGTAACTCAGGCCAAGTCTGGAGGGTGTCCTTAGCCGTAAGCCTTTTGGAAGAGCCAGGTCTTCAGTGCGGTCAGGAACTGGGGCATGTCCCGGATGGCTCTCTGATCCGCCGGCATCAAGTTCCAAAGAACAGGGGCCGCGATGGAAAAGGACTTTATCATCTTACATTTGTGTCTATATGAATCTTTTAAAAAATCAGGCAAAGTGGAAACTTTGTATCTTGTAATTTCCCGCCACCTCCCCAGGTTTTTATGGCTTTCTAATGGATGGTTGCCAATTAATATGTGATATGGAAACACTGACAATCTATTTAAGGAAGCTTTACCTGCGTATGCCGGGGTTTTTTTACGCATTCCTTAGCCAGCCAATTACTATCTTACTTATTCCTCTTGTTAAGAAGGTTTGGCTATTTTAGAGATTTTTTTGGTGGTTTTTTTTAAAAAATTCACTTGCAGGGCAAGTAGTTTTAATGAAGTTAGAAAACGTACCTACAACCTTGTTAGAAAGGGCCCTTTGCTATCTCATCTCTTTCGTTAGGAGAAAAAGGGGGCAGTTCTCCCATTTCAAGTTTAATTTTTTAGGCCAGATGAAAATGTATCCACAGCAGAATGGGAGATCACAGTCCAGGGGAAATTAGAAACGTCTGCAGAGGGAAGATGACTGAGCCGGAATGAAGATGAAAAGCCAAAGCAAAGCAAAGAATCGATTCAATATCCATAAATTATGGAACCAATGACACCCCTCTTGCATCTAGTGAAGGACTGAGGAAAAAGATCTTCTTTGGGGACATTCATCCTAAAAATATGCGCAGCAAGAACGGCACACACTATGCATTCTGTGCAAGGGCAGGGAAGCTATTTCCAGCTACTCGGTTCCTTCATTTCCAATAATGAGACATTGTTAGCATTATGGTGTTTGCCATTAGACTATGCAAATATGGAATCCAGATCCTTGAGGAAACCAGACTTCCATTTTCTTTTGAAAATTAAGTTTCTAGCCCGCATGTCTATGGTGATAAGTGAAAAAATTGGAGGCAGCTAAATCACATCTCAGTTCATTGATTTCAATACATTAAGCTGTGCACACAAATGATCGGGAAGTTTTAAGTTTTATTTCGTATCCAAAACATTGCATAAATTAGTATAAAACTGATAAAAAATAGAAGGAGCACAAGCAGCTAAATATCTTTTGACCAAAATGGGCAACAGCGATTGCATTGTCTGTAACCTCAAATAATTCTTCCTCTGTACATGAGGCAGGACATTGTGGACAAGCATACAGATGCGGAGTTGTCTGTTCCGCTCCAGTCACACAAGATGGAGGACTCTTTTAGGTAGTGCCATTTTGGCAAGTTGTGTGTTTTTTTAAATCTGCCCACTCTGCTTCTGAGTCTGTTCAGGGACTTCCAAGTTGCCCATTCTTGGTTTGCCCCTAGAGGCAGACCCTCGTGGGGGGCCATCTTATTGGGATTCCCTAGTTTAGCTGGCCAGAGGGATACTCTTGCTGTTGCTGGGGGAACGTTAGGAGGAGTGGTACTTCTCATGAAGCTTTTTCCTTGATTTGAATCTACTGCATTGGTCCTCATTCTGTGGGTCCCCAGGTGTTCTGGCCTACAACTCCCAGAAATCCCAGCCAGTTCACCATCTGTTAGGATTTATGGGAGTTGAAGGCCAAAATATCTGGGAACCCACCGATTGAGAACCACTGGTCTACTGGGAGGAGGATGATAGCAATGCAGTGGGTGGTTTTCAAAGTGTTCAACCTTATTTCTCTCAAAGTTAGCAGCAACTTCCCGTCACACATCCGGGGGAAGGGGGGCAATGCCAGCTAGCTTGTAGAATTTATCAACAGGTGTAGGTTTAAGACATCCTGTGATTATTCTGCATGTTTCGATCAATGCTATATTCACCTACTTCGCATGGGCAGACTTGTGCCGAATAGCGCAGGCATACTCGGCAATTGAGTAAGACAAGGCCAGGGATGATGCTCTTATTACTTTTGGGTCTGCACCCCATGTGCTGCCAGTAAGCTTTAGCAGGATGTTAGCAGGAAGTAATAAAGAGATTGGGAATTATACATGTGTTGATATTCTTCATAATTTATTACTTCTTTGTGACAATCAAAAGCAACAATAAACTGTAGTACACTTAGGAACATAGGAAGTTCTCATACTACTTATATAAGACAAAATAAGACTTCTTCCATTCCCATCATATATGATATACAGGGGCGGTCCGAGCTCGCCCCGGGGTAAGCGAACATTATTTTGGCACCCCTGCGCTCCCAATGTGCGCTCCATTGTGGCGCCGCGGCGCGCCGCCCCCCCTGCTGCTGCGCTGTGCCATGATTTCGTGCGCATGCGCAGTGCCTACGGACCTCAAGAGAAGTCCGTAGGCACTGCGCATGCGTCTTAAACCGCTGAGCGCACATGCGCAGTGCCTACGACCTCAAGAGAGGTCCGTAGGCACTGCGCTGCGCTCCCGTGGTTTCAAGACGCGCAGTGCCTACAGACCTCTCGAGGTCCGTAGGCACTGCGCGTCTTGTATGGCGAAACCGCGGAGCGCAGCGCAGCAGCAGGGCGGCGACGCCGCGCGCGCCACAATGGCGCCTCACCCCGGAGCGTCAAGATGGCGCTCTGGCGTGTCGCGTGAGGCCGTAATGGCAAAGACCGCCCCTGATGATATAATGTATAAACATCCACATCATTTAAAATATGACCTTTGCACGTGCAGAACCAGCACCCAACGCAATATTCACACTTGCCTCAAACAGGCAGGAGTTCTTTCTCCCACTCTGGACATTCCACAGATATATAAACCCCACTTGCCTAGTTTCCAACAGACCTCACAACCTCCGAGGATGCCTGTCATAGATGTGGGTGAAACTTCAGAAGACATGGCCATACAGTTCAGAAAATTGACAGCAAGCCAGTACCCACTGTTTCACCCTATATGATGGTTTTGATTGCCAATCAACCTGCATCAAACAAAATATGACCACTCTAATTTTCTACATTCTCCAGGCAATTCTACTGTATACTACTTCTAGAAGAAGAAGTTACCATACAATCACACTGGAGAACCTAGTAAAATTCATAGATGGGATACAGCAGAGGTAGTTCATTTCAATAGAGCTCACTATTAATCACAGTTTCCTGTTTCCACGGAAAGTTCAGGAACATATCCCATGCAGATACATATTCCTTATCTGAAATGCTGGGCACAGAAGTATTTTGGGATTTGGAATACCTGCACTACATACAGTATACTCACATAATGAGAGGTCTTGGAAATGGGCCCCCCTAGGTGTAAATAAGAAATTAATTTGTTTCATATACATGTTATACTAATAGCCTGGGGGTAATTTTAAGAAATATTTTCAATAATTTTGTGCACAGTGAACCATCAGAATGCAAAGATGCCACTATTTTAGACGCTCATGTGAATGATTTTGGATTTTCGAATTTTGGATAAGAAATCCTCAACCTGCATGGGGACCATACTGTATATACATATATGATGGAACATATGGATAGTCAGCCCTCCGTATTTGCAGGAATTAGAGGTGCAAGATGCCTGTAAAAGTGGATGAATCACAAATATGATTTGAATTTGATCCGAAATATGAATTAAAAATGAAATTATGCACACCCCTAATATATACACATATGCACACGTTAGAGTTGGGTCTCACACATTTAAAAATTACATTCTTCCAAGTGTGTGCATGCAGATATAGTAGTGACTCATAAAAGAAAGAAAGGCAAAGTGAGATTCATTCCAGAGCGAATACTCCCTCAACGCTTTTAAAAAGTGGACAACAATATTTTGGTGACTCAGAAAAATGATCTGTCACCATTTTGTCCTTTTAGAAAAACCCAGCCAAGTGACTTCTCAGAGGGACTCATTAGCATCTCTCACCTGTGTCAGGAAGGAGCAGGAGACAATAAATAAACCCTCTGGGATCCATTAAATTAAATCTACTAAATACAGAAGGTACTACAAAAAACTGCACATGCCAGGTTTCTCTGTAGAAAGCAAAGAGGAAAACAGAGCCAAATTAGTAATTTTGAAAATTTTTGAATTTACTGACTAAACCGCTACAGCAAAAGCGGAACCCATAACTACCAACTGTTCCAGCTGACATGGTATCAATACACTTTACCTGAGCAAATATATCTTTGTAGAACACTGTTTTCCAAGGAGGATGGAGATGAATTCAAAGTGGAAACACAATGGAAAAAGCAGTCTTAGAACCCATATTGCCATCATACTGCAAAAATCAGAATATCATATCAATTTGAAAATACAATCAACCCAATGTTAAGAATATTTTAAAAATAGTAGCAAATTTGATTGGACCGCAGGTACCATTTGATTGGACCATTTGTTATCCAAAAAGAGTCTGTTTTCAAAGTCAGAGCATCGCAAAGTGGTTTGGGGAACTCTTCACCGTCTCACGAAATGGCTCTCATGGGTTTGGCATAGACAGGTTGCAAGACGTGGTGGATCAAAAGTAAGAATAGACATCCAAGGAAAACCATACTCAAGATGGCGAGTAGGACGAAACGGCCAAGGAAGAACGTGTCTACAATCTGAACAAAAGATACAGTTTGTAGATTACTCACGCAGTAGAATATCTCCACAATGCAGTCTTCACAAGCAAACAATTCCAAAAGACCTGAAGTGATGCTTATTTCCATATCACCCACACTCCACCCGCTGAAGCCACTGGCAGAAGACCTCTTCCAGGTGCCATTGCCAGAGTGATTACTTAAAACAGTGGTTCTCGACCTTCCTAATGCCGTGACCCCTTAATACAGTTCCTTATGTTGTGGTGACCCCCAACCATACTGGTTTGGTGGCAGTTGACCTCGAGTTTTAGAGTTGTAGTTCATCCAGAGAGCACTGTGGACTCAAACAATGATGGATCTGGACCAAACTTGGCACGAATGCTCAATATGCCCAAATGTGAACACTGGTGGATTTTTGCAGAAAATAGACCTTTCATTCACTGAACTAGATTTGGCACAAATACCCGATACACCCAAATTTGAATACTGGGAAGGTTGTGGGGAGGGGACTGATTTTGTCATTTGGGAGTTGTAGTTGCTAGGATTTATAGTTCAGCTACAATCAAAGAACATTATGAACCCCACCAACAATAGAATTGGGCCAAACTTCCCACACAGAACTTTTACTATAAAACAAAATCTTCTGGAAGTTTCCTGCCATGCTTATGATGGTTTGACTTTTTACAAAAGCCTTGGGTCTGGTAGGCATATTGGATGGACGCATGTTGGCTGCCCTGTCCGCACAGCTATTGCTGAACTACAGTGGACAGTCTATCCACCAAAGATATGTAGGGATGCACGCCAGGACACAAGGGAAGATGTGAGGTTAAAGTCTGGTTCTCTATGGCTCTGAATAGCTATGATAGCAACAACAGAAAAAAAATATAGTTGTGAGACATGCAATCTGCTCTTCCCATTCAATCAATAAGACATGGATTCCAAAACTATCTTCCCAGCTCCTGGGACTCTTCAAGACACTCAGCTTAAAGCTTCATGAAACAGCATTAGCACAAGCTTGACCTTGCCTTTGCTACAGAACAACTCTCCTGTGGGTGCCATGTTTTCTCGTTCGACACGCTTCACTTTTTAATTAGCCAATTAGCAGGCTTTGGGTGCTGAAAGCACAGGGCATGTATTATTGATACCATATTGTGCTGGACTGCTGCTGAGGTTAGTCCTCCAAATCCTCACAATGAATGAACTCTTTTTGTTGCACAGGTCCCTTTCTACCTTTTGGTCCTGCTTCCATGTAGTTTCTGAAACAGATTCTGCAACATTGATCAAAGTAAATCCAAAAGGGATAGATAGGCAGGATAGAAAGAAATGGGGAAGGAGATACTGCTAGGATTCAGATTTTAGAGATACCAGGACAAGCTTTGGCTCCCTAGTGTTTTGGACTTCAACTCCCACAATTCCTCACAGCTGGTAGGCTGTTAGGAATTTTGAGAACTGAAGTCCAAAACACCTGGAGGGCCAAAGTTTGTCCATGCCTGGGCTATAGGGTATTGATACTGCTGGTGTCAATGTTCTGATTTTAAACCAGTGAAGGTTTCTGATAACACAAAATGGAAGTTTTTTAAAACATGTGGCTATTTTATTTATTTATTTACTTACTTACTTACTTATTTATTTAATACTAGCTTGGGGACCCGGCCCTGCGCGGATTATTTGAGAAATCATTGTGTGCTAAGTTGGTCCTTATCAGTTGTTTATTTGGCTTGCAGTGGTCTCGGGAAGTGAGTGAAGGTACTTCAAATCCCATAATCCATGGTCCATCTTCCTCCAATTTGCACCAGGATGTAAAGTGGGTCATGGGGGCTCTGTGTGCCAAGTTTGGTATTTGTCATTGGTGTGGGCCACAGTGCTCTAAGGAAGTGAATTAAAGTACTGCAAGTCCCATCATCCATGTTCCATCCTCCCTCAAACTGCACCAGGATATAGGGTGCATCTTGGGGGGGGTCTGTGTGCCAAGTTTGGTCTTGTTATGTCATTGTTAGGGGCCTAGTCAGGAAAATCAAATTGAGGAAGCCTAACAATATCCCATGAGCTGAGGCCTAGTCTGGAAAATCAAGTTAAGAAAGCCTTACTGTCAATTTTGGGCCTGGTCTGTGATTTATAGGGGCTACAGTGTTGTTTGGGAAGTGAATCAGGTGAAGGTACTGCAAATCCCATCATTCGTGGCCCATCCTGTCCTAAACCACATCAGGTTGTGAAGTGGGCTATTGGGCCACTGTTCGCCAAGTGTGGTCCTGATCCGTCATTGCTGTGGGCCACAGTAACTGACTGCTTGAGGCCTTTCCTTTTCCCTCTGCGTCACTATAGAATGTAGATGGCCAATCAGAGTCCTTTATGCAAATAATCCCACAGTGGCAACCAATCGAAACGTTGGCATATATTCCTCCCTCCGCACCGCCGCAAACACTGACTTTTATTATATACATAGATAGATATTTATTATTCAAACTTATATGCCGCCACTCCCCATGGGCTCGAGTGGCTTACAGAAACCGATATCTAAACAAGCGATATCTAAAACAATTTAAAACAATTTAAAAACAACATTAACAGAATTCAAAGGCCTGCCGAAACAGGTGTGTCTTGCGGAAAGCTGGTAAGTCCCGGAAGGCACGAACTTCAAGTGGCAAAGTGTTCCAGAGAGATGGTGCCACTACTGTAAAGGCTCTGGGTCTGGTTGCGGTTAGACGCAAGGTCTTAAAACTAGGGACTTCCAGTAAATCACGGTCTTCTGAACTGAGCGATCTCTGGGATTGGTAGGAGGTGAATGTTTTAGTTCAGCTATAATTTATTGCTTACGATTCTTACTCTATCACCCATCTCAAGCAAGCTTTGCCTTGGAAAGCAAGGCAAACTTTTGTAAAATGAATACCAAATAAATATTGTGAGTAAAATGCAACAGGAAATCTACATCTCTTGCAGCAAAAGCACAGTATTTGTTCTAGAAACTAAAAGATAAGACAGTTCTTTCAAAGCAAGGTACAGCTGTCTTAAGCAGCCAAGACAAGTTCCCTTGCTGTTGAATTGCTGACAACAGGGCCTTGCATGGAGGAATGCGGCCAGGAAGGGGCCTAATGTTAGAAGCCTCAAAACATCCCCAGTGCTGAGGAGAGAAAAGGGGGGGAAGGTTTTGAAACGAATGGGGAGTATTAATAATTAGGAGTGGAGAATCTCTGGGAAGAAGAAGAATTTCCTCTGAAGTGGATTTGTGAGGAAACTATAGACTGTGGGTAATGAAAATTCAGATCCTTTTGGAGGGTTAAATCTAGCAGCAGGGGAAAGGCCTTGAGGAGGAACGTGTGATTATCAGGGAAATCTGCTGGAGACAGCAGCTGCAGGGGTGTTTTGGGGGGGAAAGGATTACGGTTGCCCCTGGAGAAAGGGCATGGGGTGGGAGAAAATGAAGCACTTTTAATAAGCAGCCAAGTGTCAGCACCAAGAGAGAAAGGAAAAAAGCTCCCGGGATCAAGGATGTGATCATTGCAATTAAAATTCACATCTTTACTGCCATGCATTCACATAGCATTTTTCTTAACTGACTAAACCTCATGTTACTGGATCTTGGGCAATTAAAAAAAAACACCACAGAGTTGGACATCGCAGTCTCAAACATGTGTGATGATGATGACTGAGGAAGACTATGTAAGGGGTTAGGTCTGTGTTAAATATCACTATTTATTAATGTTTTCTGATTTCCTTTTTTGCTTATTTATGTCTCACTGCGCTTTGTGGTTTTGTTAGGTGTTTTCTTTAGTATCAGTTGAGCATGTGTTTGTTTATTTCTGGGGTGCTCATTAGGTCGATCGCAAGCTACTAGTCGATCTTCAGGCCTCACCAGCCAGATGGGGCACTCCTGCCATGCGCGCGCACCCTCCGCGCACGCGTGCTCTCGCCACTGGCCTTGGTGGTGCTTTTTCCACCCGCGGGGCATTGCAGGAAGGAGAAAGCGCGAGGCGGAGCCTTCAAAGGCTCCGTCTAGCGCTCCCTTGCCCCCTGCAATGCCCTGCGGGAGGAGAGGGCAGCGGGAACAAGGAAGCGCGAGGTGGAGCCTTCGAAGGCTCTGCCTCGTTCTCCCCCGCTCCCGCTGCTGGCTCCTCCTGCGGGGCATTGCAGAGGGCGAGAGAGCGCTATGCAGAGCCTTCGAAGGCTCTCCCCTCGCGCTCCCTCACCCTCTGCAATGCCCCGCGGGAGGGCGGCGGGCGGGAGGAGCGGCACGCGCGCAAGGTAGATCTTCTTCACTTTTTTTTAAGTCGCTCGCATGCTTAAAAAGTGTGAGCACCCCTGGTTTATTTAATATACTGTAGTGAATGAAGATATGTTTTAAGAATGCAAAGTTCCCCATGAGCACGCAACAAAATTACCAGTTGAAGACTTGGATGCTTATGTGTCTACCTGCACGAAAAGTATACATTTTTGTGTATCTTCTCATGGAAAAATCATTTCCCTAATGAATGACTTTGTGGGGAAGCAAATTCACTTTGCAAACAAACCTAAGTGTAAAAGCATTTCCCCTCAGAGGGCTGCTTTATGGTACTAAGTATAGTGACTTCAGTGGGAAATTTTAACATTCCTTTCAAGGCTCTTTCCAGTTCAAACTCTATTTTCAAACTGGCTTTTTCCATGTGTCTGGCACAGATGTAATTTAACTCTTGTGTGTTCTTGTTGTATGTTTTAAATAGATTTTTGTCTTTTGTTTTAACAATATTGTACCCCTCCTTGAACTGTAGGGAGAGGTGGGTTTATTTACTATCCCGCTTTATCTCATCCCAAGGGGGACTCAGAGTGGCTTACAGCTTGACAAAATTCAATGCTATAATGCAGTGTTTCCCAACCGCTGTTCCGCGGCACACTAGTGTCATGTGAGAGATTAGCTGGTGTTCCGCGAGAAAACCTCCCCCCCCCTTTCTGCCCCCTCCTGCTGCTGCTGAGAGAGGTTTCCCGCGGCACATCAGCTGATCGCGGAACAGCGATTGGGAAACACGGCCCTCTCTAGGACCTAGAGAGGCAGGGGAGGCTCAGGAGGGGAGGGGCTGGGCGATGCTCTCCTCCTCCTCCGGAAGTGAGCTCACAGGATAGAGTCTATCCTGTGGGCTCACTTCCGGAGGAGGAGGAGGCGGGCACCTGGGCACCTCGGGGAGCCTTTCTCCCTGTTCGCGGCTCCTCCGAGGCTGGCAGAACGGCTCCCCGCAGGACCCAGGTCCTGCCTGGGAGCTGAGTTTGTCTAGCTTGCGTCTTCCGCCGAGCCCAGCGGGAGACGCGACCTGGCCAAACCCGGCTCCCAGACAAGGCCTGTTCCTTGTGGGGAGCCTTTCTCCCGGTTCGTGGCTCTGCCAAGCCCAGCGGAGCCGCAAACCAGGAGAACAGCTCCCTGCAGGGCCCCGTCCCTCCCTTCCTCCTCCCCGGTACGTGGGAAACCCCTCTCGGCCTCCCTCCGGCTCCCTGCCCGCCGCCGCAGCACCTTCCTTCCTGCCTGCTTCGCCGATCCTGAGTCCAGAGTACTCTCTGGATGTAGGTGAACTACAACTCCGAAACTCAAGGCAAATTCCTATTACCTATATGTATTACTGTGTTAGAGTGTCATTTTGTGTCATTTTTGTTGGTGGTGTGCCCCAGGATTTTGGAAATGTAAAAAGTGTGCCGCGGCTCAAAAAAGGTTGGGAAAGACTGCTATAATGTATATACAAAAAGCAATACGTAACATGATTAACTAAAAATCAATAGACATATAAATATGAATTAAAACCATTAAAACATTAATAAACATTATAGAACCATAGAGTTGGAAGAGACCTCATGGGCCATCCAGTCCAACCCCCTGCCAAGAAGCAGGAAAATCGCATTCAAAGCACCCCCGACAGATGGCCATCCAGCCTCTGTTTAAAAGCTTCCAAAGGTGCATCCATCACACTGTGGGGCAGAGAGTTCCACTATTGAACAGCTCTCACAATTAGGAAGATCTTCCTAATTTTCAAGTAGAATCTCCTTTCCTGTCGTTTGAAGCCATTGTTCTGTGTCCTAGTCTCCAGGACAGGAGAAAACAAGTTTGCTCCCTCCTCCCTGTGACTTCCCCTCACATCTTTATACATGGCCCTCATCATGCCTCCTCTCAGCCTTTTCTTCTGCAGGCCAAACATGCCCAGCTCTTTAAACCGCTCCTCATAGGGCTTGTTCTCCAGACCTTGATCATTTTAGTTGTCCTCCTCTGGACACATCCCAGCTTGTCAACATCATTGTAAAACATATGATGATGTTGTTCTTATTATTTTATTTCAAAAATGGAGAAGTGTGTGTTCACACAGGACTGGTACTCTGAGGTAAAGCTGAATTATTTTAAAAGTATGGATTCAGCTTTAGGCACTTATCTACTTTTGGAGGGAGAATAACTAACCCCTCTTCTCTTTCTCCACCCTCTACCCTTCATGCAACTGCAAGTGAACTCTGGTAAGCAGTTGCCTTCACCTGGATATGGGCAATTAGTTGGCCACTTATAGTGATGTATTTTATGCAACACACTTCTGGGTAAAAAGTCTGACCACTTGAGCAATATAGCGGTGTCAGTTAACAATGCAACCTAGATTAAAATGCTCAGGAAGAAGAACTATGAACGGAGTGAGTCAGGGACTTGGAACACCTTTACCTTAATTTCAGTAGCTGGGGTTGGCAACTCACTGGCACGAGGAAAAAGCAACAGAGCCAACGTGATTATCACAGCAGCAAAGAAAACCAAAATGACAGAAAACCTGGAAGGGGGTGACGGAGAAGAAGACAGTAATCACTAATGACTGAAGTCACACTTTCTTCAAATAACTTTTGAAGGGCCGGGCTGGCACCAAGCTACAGAAGATCCTGCTGATCAGAAAGTCAGCAGTTCAAGCCCAGGCCGGGGTGAGCTCCCACTGTCAGCCCAGCTTCTGCTCACCTAGCAGTTCGAAAACAACAATGTAAGTAGACAAATAGGTACACAAATTGGCGGGGAGGTAAAAAGCACCCTGAAAAACATGCTGGCAAAAATCCAACCAGGAAAGGCGTCTATGGACGGACTCCTCACCATGGAAAATGAAACAACAGCACCTCCCCATAGCCGAGTCAAGCACAGCCGGATGCCGGAGATGCAAAAGGGGAAGCCTTGCCTCTGTTTATGTACGGTCTGTCTTTGTCAATTGTACAACGGCATTGAATGTTTGCCACATATGTACCTGTAATCAATGTACCTGAGAGACCGACTTACCCCATATTGCCCAACGAGATCACTGCGGTCAGAGAACATTGGCGATTCCCCCTGTCAAGACGCTTAGGCTGACGGCGACCTGGAGGAGAGCGTTCTCAGTGATAGCTCCAACTCTATGGAACGCTCTCCCAGCCGAGACACGAGCCCTCCAAGATCTTATGTCCTTTAGGAGGTCCTGTAAGTCCTTTCTCTTTCAACAGGCCTTTGGCTTATAAGACAACATCAGTGTCTCAGTCTTGCTGCTGATTTTATCCTATTATACTGTGTTATGCTGTGCGTTATTGTATTTCATACAGCATATTGTGTTTTAATGTATGGATATTTTAGAGTGCTGTATGTGTTTTAATGTGTTTTTATTGTGTATTGCCTTGCTTGTGAGCCGCCCCGAGCCTCCCAGGAGTGGCGGCCTAGAAATTCGACAAATAAATAAATAAAATAATCTGCTCTGTAGTCCCCTCAGGGAGAGAGTGGAATATAAATAAAGTATATTATTGTTATAAAATCACCAGGTTTCATGATCCAGAAAGTGAACATATCTAGGTGTTCCAAGATAAAATAAATTATCTCAAGATGCCTTCAGGCCTGTTTATGCAACTGAGCCATTTATTATCACTTTGGTAGAGCTAAGTGAAGACTGTGTCCTTATTGGTTCTTCAGGAACATTCTGTGGCTTTGATATACGAATACCCTCCCTAGGCCACCTTTCTAGGACTGGACTCAGAGGCACTATTTTACAATTGTTCCTCTCCCTCTTGGGAGGAAGAAACTAAGACTTCATTTTTAAAAAGTGTTTTTTCCCTGAAGGAACACATCTCTAGGAATCTCTAAATTCTCCAGCATAACTTTATGGTCAGCCTCTGCCAGTGGAAGTTAACCATACAGTTGTGCTGGGGGACAATGAGTTTTCTACAAAGAACATGTTAATCAAATCCGCAAAAGTAAAAAGAACCCATGGGGAGGGCTGACTGTACTTGCTTTTGTGTAAAATGTTTCTGAGTAATTGGAGCATCATCTATACGGATAAAAGCCTCACTAATAAAAACTGCTAGAATTAATCCAATTCGTTGATTAAGCAATGCAGCTTCCATTTAACAAGATGCATTAATGACATCCTAACTTCTAAAAATAGGCACTCTACAATAAATTGCCTGCTGTAAAATATATTCAATAAAGAATGATTCCAATCTGTTTTGGCTTGCCACTAAAACTCAACTTAAGAGTCTCTTGCAAGAAAAGCCACTGAAGGAAATGAAATTAACTCAGTGGATTACTTATAGAACCCAACCACACCTAAATCTATAAAGGAGAGAATCATAGTTGGACGGACAAGGTCTTGTAGGCCATCTAATTCCAATTCCTGAGCAGCGCAAACATCCAGAAGTAGATCAGACCCAGTAGATGGCTCTACAAAACGATCTGCAGTGGGAGAGAGCCCAGCCTCCCTCCAGGCAATTGGTTCCTTTCTTGGGTTGCTCTTAGCAGCAAGATGCTTCCTCTTAATGTGTGTCTGAGATTCACATGGTTAGCAGTTTCCCCTCCAATTACTTTCCCAGCAGGAGAAATCACCTTACCTAGCGAGTCCAGAAGCTCTGGATAACACCACGCACAGCAGCAAGGTCAGTACCCAAAGCAGTGCTAAAATGAATACTCCTGGCCCAACGCCAAGCACTGTGCCAGGCATCCTGGAAGGCAAGAGAGATCATTAAACCCCCCAAAACCTCTCCCAGTCAAAGCTGGAGTTTTGATATCTGTGGAGTTCCGATCGCTCATTGTTGAAAATAATTTTCACTAGGACCTCCTTTCCAGGGAATGGGTTAGTATTTTCAAAGGGCTGGTAATGGAAGATGGCGGGTTTTCATAGCTACTGCACTTCTATGTAGGCCACAACACAAAATAATCTATGCTTAAATGGTTTGTGACCAGTTCACTGCAGGGATTCTATCAGGGACATCTACACAAATATCATGACAGAAGAGGAAAGAGAAGGATGCAAAAGGAGAAGGACGAAGAAGGATACAGGAGAAGGATGCAGAATGAGAAGGGTGCAAAAAGAGAATGATGCAGATGGAAAAAGATGCAGAAAGAGAAGCAAGTTTAAGAAGGATGAAGAAAGAGATGGAGAAGGATACAGAAGGAGAACGATCAGAAAGAGATATGGAAAGATGCAGCAGGAGAAGGATACAGAAGAAGGATGCAGAAAGAGGTGGAGAAGGACATAGAAGGAGAAAGACAGAAGGAGAAGGATGCAGAAGGATTTAGAGATAGGGAATGATGAAAGAGAAGGATGCAGAATGAGATGGAGAAGGATACAACAGGAGGATTCAGAGAAGGGGCAGAAACAGATAAAGGATGCAAAAGGATCCCATATCGTCTTTAATTCCTCAATATTTGTGTTTAGTCCTTCTCTGGAAGAGTTCTTCCTTTACAAATAATCCGCTCCACAGCTCTCTCACCCCCTGCTTTTATCTTTACTATTTTAATTTACACATGTGGCCCGCCCATGGTTCTGATTTCCATGAATGTTTTTCATGTAATATTATTGGTTGTTGCATTCTTATAGTTTACGTTTTGGTAATGGATTTTATTGTTGTTTTTGTCCTGCTTTTATCTATTGTATTATTGCATTGCTGGGCTTGGCCTCATGTAAGCGGCTCCGAGTCCCCGTTGGGGAGATGGTGGTGGGGTATAAATAAAGATTATTATTATTATTATTATTATTAGGACACAGGAGGGGAAGGATGCAGAAGGATTCTGAAAGGGATCGGGAAGGGTGCAGAAAAATATAGAGAAGAATGCAGAAGGATTCAGAGAAGGGAGCAGAAAGAGATGAGAAGGGTGTAGAAAGAGAAGAAACACAAAGAGAAGAATGCAGGAGAAGGATTTATTTATTTATTAATTATTCGGTCTTGTATGCCGCCACTCCCCGAGGGCTCGGAGCAGCTCACAATCCACATTAAATAACATAAAACAGAAGTAAAACATCAATTTAAGCTAAATCAGAGTTTCAAATTTCAGCAGTCAAATGCCAGCCGAAATAAATAGGTTTTGCACGTCCTGCGGAAGGATGACAAATCTCGCAGGGCACGAACTTCGGTTAGCAAGGCATTCCAGGTGGATGGTGCAACAACAGAGAAGGCTCTGTGCCAAGTAGATGTTAAACGGATGACTTTAAAACTAGGCACTTGGAGTAGGTTCCGGTCTTCAGAGCAAAGTGATCTTTGGGGTTGGTAGGGGGTGAGACAGGATGCAGGGGGATGCAAAAAGAGAAGAAGCAGAAGCAAAAGATGCAGAAAGGGAAGGATATAGAAGGAGATGCCGTAGAAGAAGTTCATTTCCGGCTTTTATGGAAGTTGCCATTCCCTCCTTCCCTCCAAAGTGCCCCAGGTTCCCCAGCCTTGTCGTTCGGCAAAGCCCTGATGCCTCCCCACACATCCATGGCGTGCTTTGCAATGGAGCAAAGTGAGACATGATCACATCAGAGCTGAGATCCCCCCAGGATCCCAGGAGTCTTCGTCATGATGTTATGAATCCCTCATTATTATTATTTATGGTATTTGTACCCCGTAGCTTCTCACCCCCGCAGGGGGACTCAGCACGGCTTACATTTGCAGCACTACAGGCCGCACTAACACAATACAATATAAAAATACACCACATAATAAACTTTAAAAACATTAAAAACACTACATACAATAATTAAAGTCATCAAGCGGAACACATTGTTAGTCCAGTCAAGTCCAGTGTCAATCCAGTCATATCCAAGGGTACAACTTACATCTGCTGCCCAAAGGCCTGGTCCCAGAACCACAACTTTAGCTTTTTTCCTAAAAGCGAGGAGAGATGGAGTCGATCTTATTTCGTTTGGGAGTGCATTCCATAGGCGAGATGCTGGCAGGAGCGAGAGCAGGGCCTCCCCAGATGATCTTAGGCTGCGAGATGGGACAGAAAGGCAGATGTGTCCTGACAGAAGGCTTGCCACTTTTCTGTGAAGGCCTGCATACTTTTCAAAGCAGCCTAAGGACTCTATGTAACATTTGTCGACCTCACCAAAGCCTTCGACACTGTGAGTAGAAAAGGTCTGTGGCAGATCCTGGAACGACATCACTAGGATGTCCCCCCAAATTCCTCAAAATGATTATCCTGTTAGATGAGGGCCAGCGCGGTCAAGTCAGATACGGCGATGCTCTCTCGGAGCCCTTTCTCATAACTAATGGAGTGAAACAAGGTTGTGTTCTTGCACCAACCCTATTTACGATCTTCTTCAGCATGATGCTCAAAAGGGCTACAGCAGACCTCGAAGAAGAAGAAGACGGCATATATATATATATGCTATCGTACTGATGGACACTTGTTCAACTTAAGCCGTCTGAGGGCTCGCACTAAGACTCTAAACTATCTCGTCCGTGAGCTGCTTTTTGCTGATGATGCTGCCCTTGTCGCCCACACAGAAGCAGCCCTGCAGCGCCTCACATCCTGCTCTGCAGCAGCTGCAGAGCTGTTTGGGCTGGAAGTCAGCCTGAAGAAAACGGAAGTCCTCTACCAGCCCGCACCACAGGAAGAACACCATCATCCCCACGTCAGCATAGGCACATCTGTGCTTAAGTCCGTCCAGCAGTTCACTTACCTGGGAAGCATCATCTCTTCAGATGCCAAGATTGACAAAGAGATAGATCACAGGTTAGCAAAGGCATATAGTGCATTTGGAAGGCTTCACAAAAGAGTCTGGAGCAACAAGCACCTGAGGCAAAGCACCAAAATCAGTGTGTACAGAGCTATCGTACTGTATATTCTCCTCTATGGGTCTGAAACATGGGTCACCTATCGCCAACACCTACGACTAGGGTTGCCATTTTTTGATATAAGAAATAAGGGACATTTACGGGATTTTTCCAAAAATAAGGGACGCATCATTAAAATCTTGAAACTCAAACATTAGGTAGAAATAGTTTTATTAACAGAATAAGATAATGATTGAAACTCACAAAAGAAACTGACTTACACCCTCTTAACAGGACATGGTATGTTTCTGCATGCTTTGTCATGCAGAAAAAACATTATTAGAACTACCTTATTTTCTCCATCTGTATTTAGTACTTGACTTTGCTGACTTTAAAAGTGCGCTGTCTAAACATTAAAATAAAATACATTTTATAAGACAGTACATTTTCATGATTATTATGTCAATAGTTAATGGTATAGTATAGTATGGGATACACAGCATTGTATAGTATTGGGATGCACAGCTAGGCCTATTTTAAGAGTAACTCTCAAGCAACCAGAAACTATCTTTATCCAACATGATCCAACATTCCCCTTGGGTAACGGTTAATTAGTCTACTGTACTTTGAAAAAGTCCTGTATCGCCTCTTCCTTCCAACGAGGACGCAGGCTGCCCTGCGAGTTGGAATCCCCGGGCAGGCATTGCCGTGGAAACCGCAGCACGCACCTTCCTCTGGTGAACCCCGCCCAGTCCTGTCCTGCTAGTCAAAAATAAGGGACAGGGCCTGAAAATAAGGGACACAAATTTTAGGGCCAAAATAAGGGACGTCCATTAGAATAAGGGACATATGGGAACCCTACCTACGACTCCTCGATTGCTTTCATCAGCGCTGTCTCCGCACAATCCTAAATGTACACTGGACCAACTATGTGACGAATGTTGCTGTCCTTGAGCAAGCAGGGATCACCAGCATTGAGGCCGTGCTATTGAGAACTCAGCTGCGCTGGGCAGGGCACGTCTCTAGGATGGAGGACCACCGCTTCCCAAAGATACTACTCTACGGTGAACTCGCCACGGGTCAGCGCAAGAGAGGCGCCCCCCAAAAGAGATATAAGGACTCCCTGAAACAACATCCAGGCTAGGCCAGATTGATCACCGACAATGGTCCACCTTGGCCTCACTTCGGGAGGCATGGAGGCGCACTATCCACAATGCTGCGGCCTCTTTCGAGAAGACATGCTGAACGGGTCTCGAAGAGAAACGACAACGCAGAAAGAACCGCAACTTGGAAACAACATCACCCAAGGAGACTTTCTGCTGTGCTTTCTGCAACCGGACTTGCCTATCTCAGATTGGCCTTCTTAGTCATCAACGCGCTTGTGGAGAATGAATGTGGCTTGACACCACTTTAAGTGCCCGCCATGGCTCAATGCGAGGGAACCCTGGGGTGTGTGTTTTGGTGAGGCTCCACAACTCTTTGGCACCCTTGACAAACTACAACTCCTCTGCACAAGCACATGGGGTGGCGTCTGCGCATGCGCGGAGGCCTCGGAAGTTACCTCACGGGGTTCTGCGTCGAACTGAGCCGCTTCGCAAAGCGAAACCGCTCTTCAGGCTCCCAATACAACGCGGAGGCGAACGGCAAAGCAAGGGGAGTACCTGCGGAAGACAGAAGGCGGGACAGAGAGACGCCGCCCGAAGCGACCTTCACGCCCGCTTCCCTCTCACCAAAAACGGCAAATCAATCTCTTTCCCATTACCTCTGGCCTTTTTTATCCAATCGCAGCAAGGCTTATATTTATAGTACTCCGACAAAGCCAATAAGCGTCTCCCTTTCATTCCTTTCCCTACGTCGGATTGGCGGTTGCCATGGTCAACAAGAGGAACGTTCAAAATCCTCAGGAATGGTGCCCGCGGATTGGTTCGGTTCGGAGGCCGACCTCCACCAATCCCCGCGCGCCATGACGGGTGGGCGGGGCTTCGCACTACCCTGTCCATCACAGGTTTCCCTTGGTGACGCCACTTTAAGGCCTCTCTTTCCAGTCAAAGGAAAGGAAGCTTCGCCTCGCCTCAGGGGTTGCTGCCAGGCCCCACAAGAAGCAAAACACCCATTTTGCCATCGATATGTTTACATATCCAGATGTGGCTAGGTCAGGCCTGGGCAAACCTGGGCCTTTCAGGTGTTTTGGACTTCAACTCCCACAATTCCTCACAGCCAATCCTTCACCTAGGCCAAACTTGGGCCTTTCAGGTGTTTTGGACTTCAACTCCCACAATTCCTCACAGCCAATCCTTCACCTAGGCCAAACTTGGGCCTTTCGGGTGTTTTGGACTTCAACTCCCACAATTCCTCACAGCCAATCCTTCACCTAGGCCAAACTTGGGCCTTTCAGGTGTTTTGGACTTCAACTCCCACAATTCCTCACAGCCAATCCTTCACCCTAGGCCAAACTTGGGCCTTTCAGGTGTTTTGGACTTCAACTCCCACAATTCCTCACAGCCAATCCTTCACCCCAGGCCAAACTTGGGCCTTTCGGTGTTTTGGACTTCAACTCCCACAATTCCTCACAGCCAATCCTTCACCTAGGCCAAATTTGGGCCTTTCAGGTGTTTTGGACTTCAACTCCCAATTCCTCACAGCCAATCCTTCACCGAGGCCAAACTTGGGCCTTTCGGGTGTTTTGGACTTCAACTCCCACAATTCCTCACAGCCAATCCTTCACCTAGGCTAAACTTGGGCCTTTCGGGTGTTTTGGACTTCAACTCCCACAATTCCTCACAGCCAATCCTTCACCGAGGCCAAACTTGGGCCTTTCAGGTGTTTTGGACTTCCACTCCCACAAGTCCTCACAGCCAATCCTTCACCGAGGCCAAACTTGGGCCTTTCGGTGTTTTGGACTTCAACTCCCACAATTCCTCACAGCCAATCCTTCCGCTAGGCCAAACTTGGGCCTTTCAGGTGTTTTGGACTTCAACTCCCACAATTCCTCACAGCCAATCCTTCACCTAGGCCAAACTTGGGCCTTTCAGGTGTTTTGGACTTCAACTCCCACAATTCCTCACTGCCAATCCTTCACCTAGGCCAAACTTGGGCCTTTCAGGTGTTTTGGACTTCAACTCCCACAATTCCTCACAGCCAATCCTTCACCTAGGCCAAACTTGGGCCTTTCTGTTTTGGACTTCAACTCCACAATTCCTCACAGCCAATCCTTCACCTAAGCCAAACTTGGGCCTTTCAGGTGTTTTGGACTTCAACTCCCACAATTCCTCACAGCCAATCCTTCACCTAGGCCAAACTTGGGCCTTTCAGGTGTTTTGGACTTCAACTCCCACAATTCCTCACAGCCAATCCTTCACCTAGGCCAAACTTGGGCCTTTCGGGTGTTTTGGACTTCAACTCCGACAATTCCTCACAGCCAATCCTTCACCTAGGCCAAACTTGGGCCTTTCAGGTGTTTTGGACTTCAACTCCCACAATTCCTCACAGCCAATCCTTCACCTAGGCCAAACTTGGGCCTTTCAGGTGTTTTGGACTTCAACTCCCACAATTCCTCACAGCCAATCCTTCACCTAGGCCAAACTTGGGCCTTTCAGGTGTTTTGGACTTCAACTCCCACAATTCCTCACAGCCAATCCTTCACCTAGGCCAAACTTGGGCCTTTCAGGTGTTTTGGACTTCCAACTCACAATTCCTCAGGCCTCAGGCCCTTTGGAAGGGGCCTGAGGCTGTGAGGAATTGTGGGAGTTGAAGTCCAAAACACCTGAAAGGCCCAAGTTTGCCCAGGCCTAGGTGAAGGATTGGCTGTTGCTAGGTGAAGTGGCCTTCTGTGATGTCACTCCCTTCCCCAGTGTCATCACCGAAGGCCAAGAGTCCCTTTTCCAAGCGCTGCTTAAAGCACTGTCCAAGGGTCTGCGGATATCGGAAAGGTGTCCCCTATCTTGTGGGGTGCCCAAAGGAGCCATCCTCACCCCCCTCTTATTCAACATCTACATGCGCACCTCTCGCACAGCTGGTCCGAGACTTCGGGTTAGAGTGTTACCAATACGCCGATGACACTCAACTCATCCTGAAGATGGCTGGTCAACTTGACACAGCCAGGCCCGGATTACCCATAAGGCCAACCTAGGCCAACCTAGGCCATGGCCTAGACCAGTGTTTTTCAGCCTTTTTTGAGCCGCAGCACATTTTTTACATTTACAAAATCCTGGGGCACACCACCAACCAAAATGACACAAAATGACACTCTAACACAATAATACGTATAGTTAATATGTTTGTAAATGTATTTATACACTCAGTGTGAAACCTGGGCCTGTTTCAATGAACACCACATAGATATGACTTCCTCTCACATATTTATACATGGCCATCATGCCTTCTCTCAGCCTTCTCTTCTTCAGGCTAAACATGCCCAGCTCTTCAAGCCGCTCCTCATAGAGCTTGTTCTCCAGACCTTTGTGAAATTTCGCCCTGAGTGAAACTTGCTTCCAGTTAACTATGGATGTCATGAAGCTGTTATGAACAGTTCATTGGGGGGCAGGGACGCAACTCTTGAAAAATCCAGTAAAATAGTAAAAAAAGAAAACATTTCCAAGCGGAGAGGCTCAATTTGTTTCTTGGAAACCTGTGAGGGGCTGCTAGGAGGGGGAGAGTGCCAATTTCCCACGGCACACCTGATGATTGCTCATGGCACACTAGTGTGCCATGACACACTGGTTGAGAAACACTGGCCTAGAGGTGCAAGCCGAGGGGGGCGCAGATCATGGACCAAAAAAAATACGTTGAAACAAATAAAAATGCCGTGGCCGGCCCCTGGGGTCTCTCCCAACTCTCGGAGCTTGCGAATGCCAAGGGGGAGTTGGGTGTGTTGGTAGTGGGGAGGGTGCCTGGCTCTGTCTCCGGGTCCAATCCCAAGGACCTGGCCCTCTTCTCCCTCCCTCCCTCCCTCCCTCCCTTCTGGTTCCGGACATGGCCTCCTTTGCAAAGGGAGGGAGCGAATGGCGTGCGTGCGGGCACCCCGGCCTGGCTGGCCCCCTCCCTCCCTCCATCTTTCCTGGGGAGGCTGTCCCCGGGGCCCTTGGCTGCTCCCTTGGATGGGAAGGAGGAGGCTCTTCTTCTTGGGAGGGAGAAAGAGAGGAAGAGCTTCCTGACTGTGTGTGTGTGAGAGAGAGAGAGAGCTATTGTTCACCAGGGGAACTCTCTGCTTTTGTGCAAATAATGACCCTTACGAGTGTGTGTGTGTGTTCTGAATGGGTTGCGCGCGAGGGGGCAGTCCCGGGGGGAGGGTCTTTCTTGCTGGAGTCTCCCCCAGGGCTGGTGAGTTGCCCATGTCAGCCAGTCTTTCCCCGTGGCTTCTATCATCAAAACATGGGTGGGGAGAGTGGGTTCAGCTGCCGAAATGTGGCTTTTGCGGGAGGGAGGGAGGGAGGGAGGGGGCCCTCCTGGTGGCCTTGGCCTTCCTGCTCTGCTGCCCGGCAGGTAAGGAGGGCCCCCGGCCCTTTCCCAGGGGGGAGGGGTGTATGCGGTAGAGGTTGGCTTAAAGGGGGCGTAATTCCAAAGTATGGCCTAGGGCGCTAAAAGGTGTTAATCTGGGCCTGGACACAGCGCCGTGTAACTCCATCAGTGTCTGGAGGTTGTCACCAGATGGCTTCGGGCTAGCTGGCTGAAAGTGAACCCTGCAAAAACGGAGGCTGGGCTGGGCTCCCCGAGTGGTGGGACCATCAAATTACCGACCCTAGATGGCGAAGACGAGCCACCCTAGACGGCGAGTGAGGAATTAGACTCTCAATTGACGATGGAAGCCCAGGTGTCCACCATCAGTAGAATGGCCTTCGTCCATCAGCGTCATATCAGACGCCTGGCCCCCTACCTCCGTAGAGATGACCTGGCCACAGTGATCCCGGCCTTGGTCACCTCAAGACTGGACTATGGCAATGCTTTTTACATCGGCTTACCAGGGTCTAGCATCCCCTGCAAGGTGCCACAACATTCCAATTCTGGAAAAACTTCACTGGCTTCCGATTGAGTATCGAGTCATCTTTAAGCTGCTGGTCCTCACCTTCAAGGCACGACATGGCTCCGGCCCGTTATATCTAAAAAAATCGATCTACTTTCTATCAACCCCAGAGACCACTTCGATCTGAAGATCATATGCTGCTTGTAGTTCCCAGTCTCTAGATCATACGATCTACAAAGACTAGACGCAGGGCCTTTTCTGCTGTGGCCCTGTCTCTTTGGAACACTCCAAGACTTACTAGCTTTTCGGAGAGCGTGCAAGACTTATGTGTTTAGGCAGGCCTTCCCACCTGGCTAATCAGTTTTATGTTTTACTTGTTTTTACTGTTTTACTGTGTCACTCATGTCTGATGTAAGCCGCTCCGAGTGTCAGCTCCGGCTGGTTCGTTTGTTGCCATAACGGACCATGCCGATCGCGCCATTTGATATGGACACTGCTTGGCGGGCTCAGGCCAGGCCCAGCCCTTTGATCTGCCAGATACCTTCCCGGCCTTTGATATGCGGACAGGCCAAATGGTCAAGCCTCGGAAGGAGGGACCCAGCAGGGGCGGGCCAGGGAGGGAGTTTGAGAGACTGTTTGCGCGGGCTTTTCTTTAGTCTATCTTTGCCTAGCCTGGAGTAAGGAACCCAATAAAAGATCTATCCTTCAACCCAGCTTGGAGTGAGTCTGCTTTATTGGACCCCCCCTTTCCGGAGCATTACATAAAGATAGACTCACCAACTTCTACGGCCGTGAAAACCCTCCGACCGTAACCCACCTTGAAGAGATGTCCCGAGCAGAAGGAAACCCCCCTGGGGAGCTGCCTCTGGGGATCCTGGAAGAGGAGGTAGAGGAGGAATGGGATGAGGACGAGACCGGAAGCGGAGCGTCCGGGAGGAGAACCGCAGGTGGTGGTGTCGAGGATGGATGGTGAGGAGAACCAGAACCTCCCCAGCAGCCAAGAGACGCTGCGCCGCGAAGGCATCCAACCCAGAAATGCTGCGGATGGAGTTGCAGATGTTCCAGATGTCGGAAGCGATGCAGAGGATGCAGTCCCAATTGGACCTACTGATGAGTAGGCCGGAGGAGAGCCTTGGGGACCCCTGAACCCGCTCCCGAGGGAGGAGCCTGAGTCGGGGCCAGGACAGTCTGGAAGGCCCTCGGGAGAGTGAGGTTCTCGGAAGAGTTTCGCCTACCCAGGGGCCACCTCTACCCCCAGCCTGGGTCTGGGGGACCAGAGCCAAGAGATGACGGGGACTCGAAGAGACCTAAAGGTAAAGTTCGACGGGGACCCCCGCCAACTGTCTTATTTTGTCACCAACGTCCAAATTACATGCTAGATTATGGGGATTCGTTCCCCGGAGGCAGCCAAGGTGCGGGCCGTGGGGGGCCAACCTGAAGGAGGCGCGGCCGATTGGCTGATACAGTTAACAGACACTCAAGCGCCGCAACTGGGCGCTAGACACCCTGCTAGAGGCCCTGCGAGGCCGCTTTGGGGACCCCTTAGCAGGAGAGAAAGCCAAGGCCCAACTGAGGAAGATTTACCAAGGCCAGAGGTCCGTCTCGAATACGCTTTGAGCTTCCGAGCCCTAGCGGGAAGATCCGAGGCTGGTCAGAATCCACCATACTCGAGTGCTTCAAGGCCGGCCTAAGGCAGGACATTCTGGATGGGCGTGCACAGGGGAACCCACAGACCCTGGAGGACTGGATAGCCTCGGCAGGGAGGGTGTGGAGTGTGACATGGAGCAGATGCCCTGCGCCACCGAGATGGCGGGAGACCCCGCGGGAGGAGCGCGGGCCCATCGGGAGGTCGGGACCAGCCCGGCGACCCTCACCGAGGCCTCGGTCAGCCAGCCGGAGAGCCAGAGAGAGAAGAGAGGAGCCTGCTTCTCGTGCGGACGAGAAGGCCACCGAGCAGCGGAATGCCGCAAAAAGTCCGCCCAAGGCGGAGCGGGGCGCCGGAGGTCAAACCGGCAACACCGGCCAAAACCCCTGGCCGAGGCAAGGCAGCAGCGGCGGCGGAGACGGCGCGGGCACACTGAGCCCCTACGGGAGGCTGGAGGAGCCAGAGCTGGAGGCGGAGGAGAGCGACTCAGTGGATGGCGGGAAACGACAACGATCTGCTGTAGACGCCCGACGGCAGATCCAGACCCCTTCCGGGCGGTGAGTCAGATCCCCTGGGTGCGGCACATACAAGCTGGACATTCAGGTGTGGGGCCCAGGCCAGCCAACCCATAGAGACTACAGCCATGATAGATAGCGGGTGCACCAGGTGCTTGATGTCCCCGGGCTTAGCAAGCAGCTGGGGATAAAAGCCCCAAGCCCTGATCGAGCAGATCTTATTCTCCCAGCTAGATGGGTCCCCGGCCAATGGGAAGCCAGCCACCCACCAGACAGAGAGATGAGAGTCCAGATGGGGACCCACCAAGAGGGCCTGAAGTTCGTAATCTCGGCGATGGCACACCTGCCCATCATTCTGGGAGCCCCTTGGTTGCGCAGCCAGAACCCGCAAATCAATTGGGAGGCAGGAGCCCTGCAGTTCAGGGACGGAGAGGCCGGGGCAAGGCTAGATGACCTTGGAGCGCTGGAGGGCCGACCCACGAGGGGCAGGGCGTAGGGCAGCAGAGAGCCAACCCGCCGAGATCCGCGAGAGTATGGAGACTTGGAGGAGGTCTTTAGCGCGGGAAAGTGACCAGCTGCCGCCCACCGGAAGTCCGATTGCGCAATCGAGATCGAAAAGGCGCCAAGCTGCCCAGCCCAAAGCTATACGCCCTGTCTGAACCAGAAAGAAAAGCTCTAAGAGACTTTATTGATAAGAATATGGACAGAGGGTTTATTGAAAATCTACTAGTCAATGGCAGCCCCTGTCCTATTCAGGCCCAAGGCGGACGGCTCGCTGCGGCTATGCGTGGACTACCGAGGCCTCAATGCGATTTTGTGCCTCGAACCCCTATCCGTTGCCCCTGATGTCGAGATTTTGGCTCAGCTAGAGGCACGGATCTTCACCAAGCTAGACATCCGGGAGCGTTTTTACCGGATAAGAGTGAGGGGCGAAGATTGCTGGAAGACCGCATTCAACTGCCACCTGGGGCAGTACCAGTTCAGGTCACCCTTTTCGGACTCAAAGGCGCCCCCAGATTTTCCAGCAATTCATCAATGAGATCTTCAGAGACCTACTGTACAAGGGAGTTCTAGTATATTTAGACGACGTTTTAATATACTCCAAATCAGAGGCGGAGCATGTGGAGATGACCGGGGAGGTGCTGCGGCGGCTGCGGGACAACCAGCTCTTTGTCAAGTTATCCAAGTGTGAGTTCCACCGACAAGAACTGGACTATCTAGAGGGTACCGCATCTCCACGCGAGGCCTGACCATGGACCCCAGTAAGGTGAGAGACGTGCTCGAGTGGGAGCGTCGCGAACCCGGCGGCAGTTACAAGGCTTTTTGGGGTTAGCTACTTCTATAGCAGTTCATCAAAACTTTGCTAAAATAGCGCTCCCCCTGACTGAACTATTAAAAACCAAGGGCTTGGGAGACACAAAGAAGCCAAGTCCCCGGTGCGAAAGCTCAACTGGACTTCGCAATGCCAGGGAGGCCTTTGAGCCTCAGCGAAGCTTCACCAGCCAGCCGCTGCTCAGGCACCCCCAGCCCGACAAGCCGTTCACGGTGCAGTCGCGGCGCCTCGGAGCGGCTTACGGGCGATCCTCCTACAGCGGGACGAAGATGGGACCCTGCGGCCCTGTGCATACTTATCGAAAAAGTTCACGCCCGTCGGAGAAGCGATGGCATGTATGGGAAAAGGAGTCTTTTGCTGTGCGGGCGGCGCTGAGCCACTGGAGGCACTTCCTGGAAGGGACCGCCCTGCCCTTCCAGAGTGTGGACGGACCACAGAACTTGCAGGCCCTCCAAACCCCCAGGACTCAACGCCAAGCAGCTGAGAAGGGCGCAGTTCATCAGCCGCTTCAACTTCCAGCTCAAGTACCTGCGGCGCCCGAAAAACGTGTTGGCCGACACGCTGTCCAGAATGCCGGAGGCTGACTACTCGGCGCCAGAAGAAGAGGGGACCGTGTTCTCAAACATCAGTTGGGCCTGGTGGCCCGCACCCGGGCGGCAGATAAGGCCCCAAAACCGACGGTCCCTGGGACCCCAGAACTGTTAACAGACTTGGCAGCAGCTTATGGGACAGACGCCTGGCTTAAGGAGCACCGCGGGGACTTAACGGAGGCTAAAGGCATATGGTACTACAAAGACAAGTTATATGTCCCCCGGAGCCAGAGAGCCCCAGTCCTAGCCCACGCCCACGATTCCACCTTCTCCGGCCACTTCGGCCTCACTAAAACTCTAAAGCTACTGGCCCGGCAATGCTGGTGGCCGGCCAGGAGAAAGGACACTAGTGACTACATAGCAGAGTGCGAGTGTGCGCCTGAAACAAGCCCAAGATGGGCCGCCCGGCGGGCTGCTGCAACCGGTAGCCGATCCCGCCGAGCCCTGGAGCGAAATAGCAATGGACTTCGTTGTCGACCTGCCGCCCAGCGGCGGATACACCACCATATGGACGGTGGTGGACCTGTTCTCAAAACAGGCTCACTTCGTCCCGCTCCGTCGGCTGCCCACGGCCCCGGAGTTGGCTCGCCTCTTCGCCCACCACGTCTTCCGGCTCCACGGTTGCCCCCGGCGCGTGGTGAGTGACAGAGGACCTCAGTTCACGTCCAGGTTTTGGAAGGCGTTCCTGGCAGGGTTGGGATCCCAGCGGGCCTGAGCGCGGCGTTCCACCCGGAGACGGACGGCGCCACGGAGAGGGTTCAACGCACCCTACAGCAGTACCTCCGCTGTTACTCGACCTACCAGCAAGACAATTGGGCCGAGCTGCTAGGCGTGGCCGAATACAGCTACAACAACGCTGAGCACGGCCGACGGGGCCTCGCCCTTCAGCATTGTGGCGGGCAGCGACTTTCCGCCCTTCCCTGCGGTGGCCCCAGCGACAGACCCGGGGACTCCGGCTGCAGAGTGGGGAGCCAAGGTTGCGGCGGCCTGGCCGGCCATCCAGTCGGCGCTGCGGCAGGCCCGACTCTTACAAGCTGTACGCTGACAAAAAGAGGGGCCCCAGCCAACGTCGCGGTGGGAGACCGCGTGTTCCTCTCCACCAAGAACCTGAAGTCGACTCAGCCGTCTCGCAAGTTTGCGAACAAATTTGTAGGGCCCCTCAGCGTGGTGGAGATAATTAACCCCATGGCGGTCAAGCTGGACCTGCCGCACACCTGGCGCAAGGTCCACCCTGTGTTCCATGTAAGCTTATTGAAAAGGCTGTGTCCGACCGGAAGTGGTCCGCTGAGGAAGGCGCACCGGTGCCTATCATGGTGGGATCCCACACCCACTTTGAGATTAAAGACATTTTGGACTCTCGGCGCCGCAAGGGCCGTCTTTAGTTACTTAGTTAAATGGACTGCCAAGGACTTACACCCTGAGTGGGTGTTAGCACCCCACGTTAGCGCCCCGAGACTAGTTAAGGCTTTTCATGCTGCTTTCCCGGACAAGCCGGGGCCCTAATCCCCCCCCCTTTCTCTTTCTTCTTTCCCTTGCAGGTCACCGTCTTGCGGAGGGGGGCGCTATGTCAGCTCCGGCTGGTTCGTTTGTTGCCATAACGGACCATGCCGATCGCGCCATTTGATATGGACACTGCTTGGCGGGCTCAGGCCAGGCCCAGCCCTTTGATCTGCCAGATACCTTCCCGGCCTTTGATATGCGGACAGGCCAAATGGTCAAGCCTCGGAAGGAGGGACCCAGCAGGAGGGCGGGCCAGGGAGGGAGTTTGAGAGACTGTTTGCGCGGGCTTTTCTTTAGTCTATCTTTGCCTAGCCTGGAGTAAGGAACCCAATAAAAGATCTATCCTTCAACCCAGCTTGGAGTGAGTCTGCTTTATTGGACCCCCCCTTTCCGGAGCATTACACCGAGCCTCCGGGGAGTGGCGGCCTATACATTTGAATTAGAATATAATAGAATACACCAGGCATGAGCAAACTTGGGCCTTTCCTCCAGGTGTTTTGGACTCCAACTCCCACAATTCCTAACAGCCTCAGGCCCCTTCTTTTCCCCCCTTAGCCGCTTAAGCTTATGTCGGCCCTTTCTGGTATTTCCTTAATGGTGCAGTAAAATACCTCTATGATTAATTTCTCTACTCACAGCTGTTTTCGAACTACTTAGGTCAGGGATGTTCATTACGTCGATCGCAATGGACCAGTCGATCGCGGAGGCGGAACTGGTCGATCGCAGCCAAGGCCGGATTTCTGAGGGACGATTTTGCCCCGCGCGCATCTTCCTCTGGGCTGCCCGGCTCAGGCTGCCCCTGATGCCACTCCCCCGCCAGCGCCTCCATCCTCAGTGCCGACTGCTGCTGTCGCAGCAGAGCCTGAGGAGGAGGGAGGGAGAAGAAGGAGGACAGCAGAGGGAAGGAGGGGGCGGGCGCCTGGCCCGCGCATGTGCATTTGGAGCGTGCAGTGGCGGCGAAGATGACCCACGAGGGAGGACAACAAGTAGGAGGCTTTGGCAGCCATTTCCTGCCAAAGCCTAAGATCTGCGACTGTGAGGAGTTCATCTGCACAGCAGCTACAAAGTCTGTGTGCTTTCATTCTGCCTGTTTATATCTGTGGAATGATGTCAGGGTGGGAGAAGGAACTCTTGTCTGGATGCATTTTTGAATGTTCCATTGGCCACATTGATCAGCATTGAATGGCCTTGCAGCTTCAAAGTCTGTCTGCTTTCATTCTGCCTGTTTATATCTGTGGAATGATAGAGGTACCTATCTATTCCTTCAGCCCTTTTTCTTCCCCTTCCCCTTTATCTCCTTTTTTCCTTCTCTAACTCTTTCTTTTATTCCTTCTTTCACTCTTTGGTTTCACCCTTCCTTCTCCCCCCCCCCTTCACTACTTTTTCATCTCCTTTCTTCCCTCCCTGTTTCATTCCTTCTTTCACTTTTTATTTCCTTTTCTCCTCCCTTCCTTCTTTACCTCTTTCCTGCCTTTCCTTTTTCTTTCCTTTCTACTTTCTCTTCTTCCTTCCTTTGGTTCCTTCCTTCCTGCCTGCCTGCCTACCTGCCTGTCTTCCCTCTTTCCTTCTTTCCCTCCCTCCTTCTCTCTTTCCTTCCTTCCCCCTTTCCCTCTTTCATTCCTTCCCCTTTTCCCTCCCTCCTTTCTTCTCTCCTTCCTTCCTATCTGTTCTCCCCTAATACCACGGTAGAGTCCCTTCTAACTCTGAAGTGGCTGATAGGGGAAAGGCAAGGACCTGAGCCTGTCAGAAATGGTGATTGGTTGCCACTGTGGTGTTATTTGCATATGGGTTCTGATTGGTCCACCCCAGCATTCTAGCATTTTGAAGTTGCTGAAAGTGGGAAGGCAAGGGCCTTAGTGGCATCTTCTTTTTTAGGATTTAGGATTTGTAAGTTATTTTGAGGTTTTTTAAATTTTTGTTGGTCACACCTTGCGTTGTGAGACGTTTTGCTGCCAAATTTGGTGTGATTCCGTTCAGTGGTTCTTTGGTTTACTTCGGCCTCATTACAGACGTTGTGTGTGTGTGTGTGTGTGTGTGTGTGTATCGGCATTACTTCGTGAACGAAGATTCAGGAAGGACTCATCCCATGCTTTTTACAAGTGCGTTGATGACTAAAAAGGCCAATCTGAGATAGGCAAGTTTGGTTGCAGAAAGCACAGCAGAAAGTCTCCTTGGGTGATGTTGTTTCCAAGTTACGGTTCTTTCTGCGTTGCCGTGTCTCTTCGAGACCCATTCGGCATGTTTTCTCGAAAGAAGCCGCAGCATTGTGGATAGTGCGTCTCCATGCCTCCCGATGTGTGACCAGGGTGGACCATTGTTGGTGATCAATCTGGCCGAGCCTGAGATGTTGTTTCAGGGAGTCCTTATATCTCTTTTTGGGGGCGCCTCTCTTGCGCTGACCCGCGGCGAGTTCACCATAGAGTAGTACCTTTGGGAGGCGGTGGTCCTCCATCCTAGAGACGTGCCCTGCCCAGTGCAGCTGTGTTCTCAATAGCATGGCCTCAATGCTGGTGATCCCTGCTTGCTCAAGGACAGCAACATTCGTCACATAGTCGGTCCAGTGTATATTTAGGATTCTGCGAAGACAGCACTGATGAAAGCGTTCGAGGAGTTGTAGGTGTTGGCGATAGGTGACCCATGTTTCAGACCCATAGAGGAAAATAGACAGTTCGATAGCTCTGTACGATTTTGGTACTTTTTCCTCTATGGGTCTGAAACATGGGTCACCTATCGCCAACATCTACAACTCCTCGAATGCTTTCATATATATATATAGATAGATAGATATAGATATAGATATAGATGTAGATGTAGATGTAGATGTATGTATACATGTATGTGTGTGTATATGTATGTGTGTGTGTATATGTATGTATATATGTATGTGTGTGTATATGTGTGTGTGTGTGTGTGTGTATATATATATATATATATACTGTATATATGGTGTGAAGTGCTTTGACTCCTATATCGGAGAAAAGCAAGGTGAAAGGGGGAAAGAAAGAATAGATCAAGAAGGCTACAGCTTTCCATTCATTCTTTATTGAAATCTGATTCCGGAAGCATTCAGTCTTGCGTTTCTTTGCTTGCTGCAATGTGAGCTCAAGAGGCTCCTTCCTTGATACATAATAAGACATAGTAATCTGAACAGCGAGGACTATTGAACTATACATAGCATTTTATTGCTTGCCTTGACATTCAATCTTTGCTTCATAGAACCCAAGGCAATATGATTTCTGCATTGCCTGCCTTCCAAATGCAAACCCGACCCAAGTTGCTGCATCCTGTGCCTTCAGACAATGCCCCGGGTCTCCCTTCCGCACAGGACAGCGGGAACATCCCCCTTCCAGGCCTATAAAATTCATGTTCATCTAAAGCTGCCAAGCGCCTATTAGCTGGGAACAATTTATAGCCTCTACTGGGTGGATCTGGCAGAAATTCATAAGAAATGCCCTAAGGTATCTCATTCTTGCTAAATGCTAATATTTCGACAGCTTCCAGAATGAGGCTTTGCTTTGTGTCAATGAAAGATCATTTTGACCTTTTCCCCAAGTTTACATAAGCAGTGAATGGCCCTATCTGACATAATAAGCTCTGCTCACTATTCTTTACGTTTCAAGGTCTGTTCAAAAATGAAAGATTTGTGGATTTCCTGGTGGCAGGTCACATTTTCTGGAGTTTTCTCATCCCTTCACTCCTGCTGAAATAACACTCAATTTACATCTATTGAAAGGGCTCGATATATCCCTTCCCTTCCAGGCAGTGTATTTTTTTTTAACTAACTCAAAGAAATCTCTAAAATGTGCAGGGTGAGCTATAAGGGACGTAGGCAGCCTCTGGACAACACTTTTGTGCCCTCTGATGCTCTCTCAAAGCTTACAATTTTCCACGTTTATTTTAAAAGGTCAATGCTATATGAAGGAAGCCCTTCAACTGAATGAAAATATTGGCCTTGGGCAGTGATTTTCAACCTTTTTTGAGCCGCGGCACATTTTTTACATTTACAAAATCCTGGGGCACACCATCAACCAAAATGACCCAAAATGACACTCGAACACAGTAACTTGGGGGCTGCCTGTATGTTTTCAGGACCCCTCTTGTTCATAACTTGGGGACTCCCTGTATGTTTTCAGGACCCCTCTTGTTCATAACTTGGGGGCTGCCTGTATGTTTTCAGGACCCTCTTGTTCGAACTTGGGGCTGCCTGTATGTTTTCAGGACCCCTCTTGTTCATAACTTGGGGGCTGCCTGTATGTTTTCAGGACTTGTCTTGTTCGTAACTTGGGGGCTGCCTGTATGTTTTCAGGACCCCTCTTGTTCATAACTTGGGGGCTGCCTGTATGTTTTCAGGACCCCACTTGTTCATAACTTGGGGGCTGCCTGTATGTTTTCAGGACAGCTCTTGTTCATAAATTGGGGGCTGCCTGTATGTTTTCAGGACCCTCTTGTTCATAACTTGGGGGCTGCCTGTATGTTTTCAGGACCCCTCTTGTGTAATGACTCTCCAACCTCGGTCAGGAAACAAGCGTAGATAGTAGCACAGTCCAACACGATTTTATTGCAGGTACAAAATTTGTGAAGCCAAACACACCTTTTATACCCTAACCCCCCCTCCCCTTGCCCATGCAATGTCCAAGGAGGGTTGCACCATATCCGGGTGAGTCAGCAGTTCCCATAGTCCAGGGGATATGACCTCATAAGTCTCTGAGTCCGCATATTTAGAACAGCGTCCAATGTCTTTGTCCAGAGGAGGTTACCTCACTTCCTCTTAGAACTCATCAGGCATCTGGAAGTTGCATCACTTCCAGTCTGACACAGCACAACTTCTCAGGAACTGGAGCAAAGGTCAGCACAGCTCTCACAGAACTGGGACAAAGGTCAATACCACCTCAGGGCAGACTGGAAATCTGAACTTCCTCAAAGCTCAGATTTCCCAGCTCTGACATAATGTCCTTCTCCACCGCGTCCTCCCCCTGCAGAAACAAAATACCATTCAATCCTTGGGAGGTAGGGGACCCATGTACCTCTTTAATAAACTACAATGAAATGTAGGGTGAACTTTACCCAACCCCTTTGGCAGAATTAGCCTATATGAAACCCTATTTACCACCTGTTCGATCCTAAATGGGCCAATGTACTTCGGGCTTAATTTCTTTGAGGGGAATCCTAGCTTTAAATTCTGGGTGGACAACCACACCAAATCGCCTTCAGCATACACCTCTCCCTCTTGCCTACGCCGATCCCCAAATAGCTTATATGACCGTTGCGCTTTCCCCAATGCTTCAGTCACCTCTTTCCACTCATCCTGCACTAGTACCTTCCAATCACTCCTCTCCTCTTTCCCCAACTCCAATAACTGAGGCAAAGGGGCCACATCCTGGCCATAAACTACTTCAAAGGGCGACCTCCCGGTAGAAGAGTGCACTGAACTATTATACGCCATCTCAGCATATGGCAACAAATCCGACCAATTATTCTGCTCTCTATTACTGAAAATACGCAGATACCCTCCCAAAGATTTCTGCGTTCTCTCAACGCCCCCATTGCAGCAAGGATGATAAGCAGTCGTAAGTCTCCTCTCAGCCCCTAACACCTCCAGAAACCGCTCCCAAAACCGGGCAGTAAACTGTACTCCCGATCACTGAGCACTTGTTCGACACCCAGTGCAACCTATACACATGCTGCACATACAATTCAGCTAACCTCTCACCTGAAGGTAAACCTTTTAAAGGGACAAAATGAGCCTGCTTCGAGAACAGATCTAACACTGTCCATATGTAACGATAGCCGCGACTAGAGGGCAACTCCCCCACAAAATCTGTACTAACATGCGTCCATGGCCGCACCGGAGAAGCCACCACCTGAATCAAACCCTGTGGCTTAGCAGCGGGGACTTTGCTTTCGCGCACAATCCTCACAACTTCCTACATACTCCTTAACCTCGGTCCTCATACCAGGCCACCAATACCGTTTTTTCACATTCAAGAGAGTCTTGGTAACTCCCCAATGGCCTGCAGTCTTATGATCATGATTTAGCCTTAGCACTTTCTTCCTCACCCCTTGAGGCACATACACCTTAGTTCCCATAAGCCATAATCCGTTCAGCCACTTACATTCCTCCTTATGGCTACGCAACCAAACATCTTCTTCATACCCCTCTGTAACTCCAAACACCATTCATCTACAACCTCTTCCTCCTTCTTAACTTCCAACTTCACTTGAGACCTTGTCTGCACTGCCAGACCCCATTGCTCCTTGGAAAACACCTCCTCTGACCTAGTAACAGAATCCTCCCCCACATGAGGATAACGAGATAAAGCGTCTGCCACCACATTCTCCTTTCCTTTGATATGTTGCAAACGAAAAATTAAACCGTGCAAAATATTGAGCCCATCTCACCAATTTGGGAGATAGCTTTTGAGGATTCCTTAGATACTGTAAATTCTGATGGTTAGTCAGCACCACAAAGGAAAAACAGCCCCCCAAAACTGACGCCACGTCCGTAACGCACTCTTCACAGCAAACGCCTCTTTCTCCCACACTGGCCATTTCCTTTCCGGCTCCCCAAACTTTTTAGAAAAAATACGTACAGGGTCTCAGGTTCCCCTGTTGATCCTTCTGTAATAACGCTCCTCCGTATGCCCACGCCGAAGCATCGCACTGCACTATAAAAGGCTTTTCCGTATCAGGATGCATCAACAAAGGGCTGCTGGTGAAAGCCCTTTCAACCTCACACAAAAGCTTCCTGACACGCATCTGTTCACACCAACTTAGAGCCTGTGGACCTAGTCCTCTTAGACTCCCCCTTCCCCTTAGTCTTTAACAACTCAGTAAGGAGAAGAGTTATCGTCGCAAACGCCGGGATGAAAGTACGATAGAAATTTGCCAAACCCAAGAAAGCCTGCAATTGCCTACGGATTTGTGGAGCTTCCCAGCTCAACACATCCTCCACCTTAGTCGGATCCTTAGCCACGCCACTCTCGCTTATCCGGGAACCCAAAAAATCAATCTGGCTTCTTCCAAACTCACATTTGCTCAACTTAACATATAATTTAGCTTGCCTCAGTCTTTCCAACACCTCCCGAACCAAACGCACATGCTCCTCCTTGGTGCGCGTCACAATCACAATATCATCCAAATATACAAACACCCCCTTATACAAAAGGGGGTGCAACACCTCATTAATTAACTGCATGAAAATACCGGGAGCTCCGGCCAATTCGAATGGCATTACGACCCATTCGAATAGCCCGAGGGGACAAGACAAAGCCGTCTTCCATTGAGCACTGTTCCTCACCCTCACCATATGGAACGCGTCTATTAAATCCAATTTAGTGAAAAACTTTTTCCTCCCCCAACTGGCCTAACAAATCTTTGATCAGTGGTAAAGGGTAACAATTGGTAGTACTGATGGCATTCAAACCCCGATAATCGATACACAACCCGCAACTTCCATCCTTCTTTCTCGGAATAACACTGGCGCAGCAATAGGGAGACTCGGACCATTGGATAAACCCTTTCCTTAAATACTCGTCAATCTGCTCCTTTAAAGCTACTTTCTCCTGCACCGTCATAGCATATATCTTGGGCTTAGGCAATACTGCCCCTTCCTTAACCTCCACCCGACATTGAACATTACGGAAAGGGGGAAGTCTTTGGGCTAATGTGGGGTTAAACACATTCGCATAATCCCAATATTCCTCGGGCACTCCCTGCACCTTAACCAACTCCTTTCTTTCCATATTCGGTTCACATTGCAAATTCCCAGTCCTCCAATCAATTTTAGGGTTAGCCTGCTCAAGCCATGGCAATCCTAATACAACCTCATGGCCCTTAATTGGTGCCACTACAAAGTCTATATTACCTTCCCAAGGGCCCACCCGGCCTTTTAAACCTTTAGTGCCCAATAAAGACGCCCCCCCCCAATAGAGGACCCATCTAACTGAGTAAAGATCACCGGCACTGGTAACTTTTTAGTCTCACCCCCTAGACTATCAACCAACTTTGGCGACATAATGTTTTCCGAACACCCACAATCAATCAATGCTTGTTTTTCTATTACCTCCCCTCCTTTATACAATCCCAATGAACACTGTACACTTGGGGCACTCACCCCAACACTTTTTGAGTCCATATTGTCGCCTGTAGCTGCTTTAGCTGCAGCCAATTTTTTTCCACGTCACCGGATCATCTCGATGTAAACACCATTCCAGATCTCTCTCCGCAGACCATCCTTGAAAGCTCCCAGCAGCGTTGCCTGGGACCACTCAGCCACTTTACCGCCAAACTCATAAACTCCTCCGCATACTCGTCACAGATCGGCCCCCCTGAACCAAGCTGCGCAATGCCTCTTTAGCTTTTATATCTCCAAGGATCACGGAAACGATTTCGGATGGCTTGCAGGAAGGCCCCGAACAGTTCTTAAGCATGGATCCTTGCGATCATGGCATTGTATGCGTACCATTCGACCGCTCGTCCCTTGAGCACTCCTCAATGGCACGTGCTCTACTGCAATCACTTGGGTATAAATGACCGTAATGCTTCCATATGGTCATTTACTGCAGCAATGAAAAGGCCACCTTGCAAGCTTCTCCTTCAAATTCTACTCATAAAGGTTCCTTCTTCAACCGCCCTCCAAACTCTTGGGACTGTACTCCCCTCCCTGGGGAGCCTCTGGCCTCCGAACTCCTCTCCCATCCCCGCTGGTTGCGGAAGTTCGGACACCTTTTCCCGAATGCGGTTTACGAACTGGACTTCCCTAAACACAGGGATCTCTTGGCCTTCCTCCGGAGGAACACCTTCAGTCCACACTCCCGAAGGAGATCTAGGACGCTCATCCGATGGACCACCATCCATTCAAGAGTAAAAGGTGAAATCTCCACCTCCAGGGCCCTCCCACAGTGAATCCACCGGCCTCCTCCCGACATCGCCCGGGACATCCTCCTCCAGAGTTTGCTCCATCGCTCCATCTTGCACCACATCACTTCCAACTCTGACGGCGGCTTCTGGTTCAGTGGTTTTCACTTCCACTTTCCTCAGGTCCACCTGAACTGGGGCAACCTCCCCCCCGCTTCTCTGGTCCTGCCATCTACTGGATCCACCTGAGCTGGCACACCTCTCCGCACAGCTTCTCTGGTTCCTCCGGCCATCCGAAATCCACCTGAATGGGAGCTCTCGCCCCATTTCTCTGGGATACACTTCTCTGGAGCTCACCTGAGCGGACCACAACCTTCGTTCCTCCGCTTCTCTGAGCTCGTCCACCTGAGCTGACGGTAACGCAAGACGCCATCGCTTCTCTGGACTCGTCTAGGAATCCATGGTCAATAGTGGTCCCTCCCACTCCATGGTTCTCCCGGATCTCATCAGGAGCAAGGTTCCACATATATCGATATACTCCTCCTCCTCTCTCGCCGACCTCGCCATTTCTGGGAAAGCCGGAAACGGGCTTTAGCTTCTGTAATGACTTTCCAACCTCGGTCAGGAAACAGCGTAGATAGTAGCACAGTCCAACACGAGATTTTGTTGCAGGTACAAAACTTGTGAAGCTAAAAGCAAAGTCCCACCACCCAAACACACCTTTTATACCCTAACCCCTCCCCTTGCCCATGCAATGTCAAAGGAGGGTTGCACCATATCCGGGTGAGTCAGCAGTTCCCATAGTCAGGGATATGACTTCATAAGTCTCTGAGTCCGCATATTTAGAACAGCCCAATGTCTTTGTCCAGAGGAGGTTACCTCACTTCCTCTTAGAACTCATCAGGCATCTGGAAGTTGCATCACTTCAGTCTGACACAGCACAACTTCTCAGGAACTGGAGCAAAGGTCAGCACAGCTCTCACAGAACTGGGACAAAGGTCAATACCACCTCAGGGCAGACTGGAAATCTGAACTTCCTCAAAGCTCAGATTTCCCAGCTCTGACATCTTGTTCGTAACTTGGGGGCTGTCTCTATGTTTTCAGGACCCCTCTTGTTCATAACTTGGGGGCTGCCTGTATGTTTTCAGGACCCAACTTGTTGTTGCCTGTATGTTTTCAGGACCCCTCTTGTTCACTTAACGGGGGCTGCCTGTATGTTTTCAGGACCCTCTGTTGTTATAGCTTGGGGACTGCCTGCATATGTTTTCAGGACCCCTCTTGTTCATAACTTAGGGACTGCCTGTATGTTTTCAGGACCCCTCTTGTTCATAACGAGGGGACTGCCTGTATGTTTTCAGGACCCCCTCTTGTTCATAACAGGGGACTGCCTGTATGTTTTCAGGACCCCTCTTGTTCATAACTTAAGGGACTGCCTGTATGTTTTCAGGACCCTCACCGCCCCTCTGCCTGTTGTTTTCAGGACCCTTGCTATAGGGACTGCCTGCATGTTTTCAGGACCCCTCTTGTTCATAAACTTGGGGACTGCCTGTATGCTTTTCAGGACCCCTCTTGTTTTGTAACTTGGGGCTGCCTGTATGTTTTCAGGACCCCTCTTGTTCATAACTTGAGAGGACTGCCTGTATGTTTTCAGGACTTGTTTGTTCGGGACTGCCTGTAGTTTTCAGACCCCTCTTGTTTAACTGCCTGTATATGTTTTCAGGACTTGTCTTGTTTGTAACTTGGGGCGCTGCCTGCTTGTGTTTTCAGGACTTGTCTCGTTCGTAACTTAGGGACTGCCTGTATGTTTCAGGACTTGTCTT